>QXTE01000040.1:8957055-9121745 GCA_003942145.1 Platysternon megacephalum
AATAATGACTCTTTGGGTATGTCTACACTGCAGTGTAAGCCCAGGGTTAGTGGGACTCAAGTCAGCTGACTCTGGGTTAGAGAACCCAGGGCGTGATCATCTACACTGATTGTCAACCGTACATTAAGAATTTTCTACCCCAGGCTTGAACTCAGAGCTCTGGTGTCCGCAGTGCCCCATCAACCATATCCCAGACTTTCCAGTGACTCCTGAAACGTGGCAGCTTTTAGCCCTTTGACCATGGTGCACTGTGGGAAACTTGACTGTCCACCCTGCATGTTACAGGAAGTTTGAACAGCCAGCTAATGCATCCTGCCATTTTGGTCTGTGCGCTCCCAGCTATCAGAACCAGCAACATGGAGGCAGCACTTCTCTTGCTTGTGCTTTCACTCCTGTGTCAGGAAACGGGCAGAGCTTCTGTGAGATGCTGGTGGACATTTCAATGGTGTTTTCTGGCCCACCAAAGGGACCTGATAGAGCTTATGGTGGAGGCGGAGGAAGAAAACAAGGAGAACACAAACATGGTAGACTTAAAGAGGCTGATGCTGCACATGACATTCAGTACAGCTGCTGATGCCCCCTATGTAGATCAACTCTTCTGGAGCAGAGCCACAAGCGTAGATTGGTGGGACCACATCATCATGCAGACGGGATGACCAGCACTGGGTTCAGAATTTTCACATAAAGAAAAGCTACATTGCTGGAGCTTTGTGAGCAGCTTGGCGCGCCCCCCCCCCCCCNCAAAAAGCTCCTCCAAGTGTGGCCCCAGGTTGTGCTGCTCCTGAGGCAAAGCCTCCTCTGGGCCCAGTTTCAGCAGCAGTCTCATTTCGCTGGCCTCACTCACTTTTTCTGTTCAGTCTCCATTGCAAACACAGAAGGCTCTCTGATGGTGTGTTTGCAGCTCACTGACCCACCAAGCTTCTGCACTACAACAAGTGGGAGGGGGGCAGATGCTTCCATTTCCCTGCAGTCAGCTGGCAGTTCTTGGGATAGAGAGGACAAAGGAAGTTGACCCATGGGATTGTGGGATACTTTTGGTGGACTTCTAGGACTTCAGTTGGGAGGCTGCATCTACACTACAAAGCAGAAGGGTTTGAACCCTCCAGTACTGCAGGAGCCTAGGACTCTAGGTCTGAGCCAGAGTCTGAGAGAGTTGTGTGTAGACAGAAGGGGATATGGGCTCAAACCTGAGTGAGCCCAGGCTTACATAGCAGTATAGACATACCTTGGTGCCCAGCAGGTTGCAAATCCTTGGATACTAAGTCATTGCTACTGGCATAAATATAGCCACAAGGTGTCAGCATTGGACTGCTTTTCCAATGATTTATTCTTTTTCTTCTGTGTCCCCTGCAGGATCACTTGTCATATTTCCATTTTGTTGGTCGGATAATGGGTTTAGCTGTGTTCCATGGACACTACATCAATGGGGGTTTCACAGTTCCCTTCTACAAACAGCTGCTGGGGAAACCCATTCAGCTATCTGATCTGGAATCTGTTGACCCAGAACTGCACAAGAGTTTAGTTTGGATTTTGTAAGTACTATTCATTTACCAAGTACTTAACTGTAGAAGACCGAGCACTAGACCTCAGGAGTAGTAAGATATCACATTAAAAGAGAGCCTTCACAGTGAAGCAGGTTTTGCAAAAACACGCAATTTCCTAGCCTCTGCTTCCCCATCCAAGAATTGAAGATACTTGTGAAGGAAAGCTCTTATACAAACACTGCTGAGCTCTTGCTGGAGCCTTCAATGAAATCATAACCTTGTCCGTAGTCGCCTAATGTTTAGTTGTGGACATTATTTATATCAAAAACTAATGAATTCTGTGTGTGATTGCTTGGGAAACAACCAGTGGGGGAGCGTGCCCTTGGTTCTACTGTTTTAGACATATATAAGAAATTATCTTTTATATTCACATCCTCTTAGATTTAGTCAGATATATTTGAAATTCCTTCAGAGTTTCGTTAGTCATAAGGCAAATAATTTTTATCAATGCAGCTTTTCCTTTTGTGTTCTAATTCATTGTCAATTCACCAGTAGTTCAGAAAGTTACATGATCTTCCTTATACTTTGTGTTGAAATATGGCAACAAATCAGTTAATTTTATTTTAAATTAACTGTTTGTTTACTAGCAGGGTGTGCCAATGTGATAGAGAAAAGGTAATCTAACACATAGGTTGGGCTTCTGAAACCCACAAGGCTATACATGAGAGAGGCAACTTAGGAAACAGTAAATGTAGGGCTTGTGAAAGATGGCAGATGGACCCTTCACTCCACAGATTAACTTCCTTAAGTGTTCAATAAATAACTGGTCTGTGTGCATCAACAGATTGGGAAAAAAATGTCAGTTTTATCCTTTTCCTTTTAATTGACAGAGAGAATGACATCACCCCAGTGTTGGACCATACTTTCTGTGTGGAACACAATGCTTTTGGGCGGATTCTGCAGCATGAGCTCAAACCAAATGGCAGAAATGTTCCTGTTACAGAAGAGAACAAGAAAGAATATGTCAGGTACCACAGGAAGACCCAGCTGCCCCAAACATAACGGGAAGGGGTTGGAGAAGATGAGTTCTTTATACAATTCTTAAGATCTGAAAAGTGAAGTAATGAAGAGTGCACATTTAGAGGGAGATCTGAAAATTGTTTTTAGTGAACAAGTGTATGTTTTGTTTAGGACTTGGAGGAAAAGAGATTCTCAGAGAAAAAGCACATTGGGAAATCCTTTGCTTTCCTGAAAGTTCCCATTTCCAGCCCATCACAACCACTTGTGTCCATTATAATGACTCTTCCTTTGTCTAGGGAGGAATGAAGACCTTTCTCTGAGCAAGTAAACAGTGTTCCTTCAATCAGTCAGAGCAAATTACTAGAAAATAACTCCTTGGCACTTAAGCCCCTGCAAAACCATTGGAGTGAAGGACCAAGTTCTGTTCTGAGTTGTGGTTCTCTGCATGGCAGCAGTTTCTGCTGGCACTAAATCAGTCTATTCTGAAGGATAAATAGGTCTAAGTGTCTTAGATTTGGGGACATTTTTGCTGCAGGATTTATAAGTATATAGATTTATGGATTTTAAGGCTAGGAGGGGACTAATATGACTCTCTAGTCAGTGGTTCTAAACCTTTTCCATACCAGACCCACCTTCTATTTAGCAATATGGGAAGGGCAGGGTGGTCATGACCCCCTGATTGAGAACCCATCATCTAGTCTGATCTGCAGCATTGCACAGTACATAGAATTTCATCCAGTAATTCCTGGGTGGTGTCCAATAACTTGTGTTTGAGCTAGGTCATCTCTCTTTAGGAAAAAATCCAAAGAGAATTCAAGCTCATACCTATATCAAATGTAGAGAGGAGGTTCATATTTCTCCCTTAGTTGTTTATTATCATACATATTAATTCATTGCTGCTTTCAGTTGACTTCTGTCCTCTTACTGATGACATTGAAAAACATGACTAAAATCATTTTGGGATTAGACTTCTGAGCTGGCTTTTAGCAAACATGCCTAAAAGTGGTGATAGGTATTTTAAGGGAGACTGATGGTTGAGGGCAGAACTTTAAGATTTTTTTGATTTTTTTTAAGAAAATCTGCAACACCTAAGTATAGAATAATACTTTTTTTGATGCATTTCAAACATTAATTTACTGCTTTCCCTTTGGCTGGGAATACAAATGCTCTGAATTGATGGGAGATGTAATGAATGATACAAACAAGATCCAGTGACCTTTTCACAGCAGCTAGTTAGTGCTGACTTTTCTGGCCTGATTTTGTATGAAGTCTTCATCTTTATATACCTTCCTGGCATACCATTGTAATTTGTATACATGCCATAAGAGCTAGGAGAAATAAACTGAGCTTTAAAAAAGTTAGTTCTTGTTTTCTTTGTGTTGATATGGAACTGGTAATTACAGAAGGAAAATGGACAAAAAAAGTGTTTTCCATAAACGCAATGTGTCTATCCAGACCATAATAGGTCTTTGACCAAACTTTCCCACTCTGATAATATAAAAAAGCCCAGTTCTATCCAGCATTTGCTCCTAACTTTCCGTTTTGGGCTTTTTCTCCCCCAGGTTGTATGTAAACTGGCGATTTATGAGAGGAATTGAGGCACAGTTTCTGGCTCTACAAAAAGGCTTTAATGAACTTATTCCTCAACACTTACTAAAGCCTTTTGACCAGAAGGAGCTTGAGGTACACGTGTTTATTCATTCGGAATGACTTTATTTTGTGATCAGGATGACCCATGAGCAAATGTTTAGAGTATTAATGTAAAAATAGTTTTGCCCTTTTCAATTATAATGAACAGTACCAGAAAGCTCTGTCATTTTAATCACAGTTGCTAGTTTGTTCTGGCTTTTTTGTACGTGTGAGATACTAGCATTACGGCTAGGGCTGTCTAAAATGGGAGATGGTAAAAATACATGTTGTCTAAACAACGGCTAATGCTGGACGTGGACAGTTTTGTTTTTTTCAGCAATAAGCCTGATTCTATATTGCAGGTCGCACAAACAGTGACAGATCCTAGCTTGTTAGTCTCCTCAGAATAGCTTGTCTTCTGTAATAGTTTACAATCCAGGTCATTTATTGACACTACATAGAGCAAAGATTAGAGCACTTTAAAATGAAAGCAGAAAATTTAAGTATAGAATATACAGAAAAGACCTGGGCCTGTTACTTTAAACCTGTATTTCAAAATGCAGCCACTTAAAATGGTATTTTTTTTCTTTGTATCACTTTTTTTTTTTCTGTTTTCTGTTCCTTCAGTGCAAATGGTTTGCTCCCTCAATAGTAAAGCAATTGTTCTCAACTTGTAGCTTGTGGACCATTGGTGGTTCTGGAAGCACTTGCTAGCAATTTGTGGCATGCCAGCTAGTCACATAAGGCTATTTCCTGTTTGTCTTCTAAATTGCCTTGAAAGGCAAATAAAAAATGCATTAAAAACTTTATTGTGATATTTTCCATGTAAACAAATGTTGCCATTGCCACAATGTTAAATGAGTGTGAATGAGAGGGAAAGGAGTCTACATATCATGGCACAAGACAGATCCATGAGACAATACTCTTTTAAAATGTGGTCCACCACCTGAAACAGTTTGAGTACCTTTGGAATATACTATTTCAGGGATCGGCAACCTTTGGCACGCAGCCCATCAGGGAAATCGGCTGGCGGGCCGGGACCGTTTGTTTACATGCACCGTCCGCAGGTTCGGCCGATCACAGCTCCCACTGGCCGCGGTTCGCCGTTCCAGGCCAATGGGGGCTGCGGGAAGCAGCGTGGGCCAAGGGATGTGCTGGCCGCTGCTTCCCGCAGCCCCCATTGGCCTGGAATGGCAAACCGTGGCCAGTGGGAGCTGCGATCGGCCAAACCTGCCGACGCTGCAGGTAAACAAATGGTCCCGGCCCGCTAGTGGCTTTCCCCGATGGGCCGCGTGCCAAAGGTTGCCGATCCCTGGACTATATCATTCATTTTAAGCAATTGGATCTTGTGTCCCCACTTTCTTATCACCATTNGTAAAATGATTTGTGTATGTGCAGTATATTACAGTTTGTAAAGCATGTTTGGGTAATAGATATTAATGTAAGATGTCATTTCAGTGCTTGTTGCTTTAAAGTGTTTTTAAAATTATTTAACAGCTAATAATAGGAGGCCTGGATAAGATAGACCTGAATGACTGGAAGTCAAACACGCGTCTAAAGCACTGCATGGCAGATAGCAATATCGTAAAGTGGTTCTGGCAAGCCGTGGAAACGTTTGATGAGGAAAGAAGGGCGAGGCTGTTACAGTTTGTGACTGGGTCCACACGTGTCCCTCTTCAAGGTTTCAAGGCTTTGCAAGGTGACTGATGTGGAGTCTGAGTTAATGCGTAGTCGGAGAAGGCAGTAAAAGTTGTTCCATATTCACTGCACTATAATAGTAGCTTGTCAATATGTGGCACTAGAATTTAGTAATCTAATTACTGAAACCCTGCCCTTGAATTGAAGTTCTCATTTGTCACCACCTCTGCCAGTAATGAACACGTTAGCAGTTGCCAGTAGTGATATGCATTGACAAGTCTGTATTCTTGTTATCAGGTAGCAGTTCAGTTGGTGTCACCACTAGTATGTGCCAGTCTCCTGAGAAGGTTATTGCCTAGACTGGTGTAGTTAAAATCATTGTATATACAACCACTGTATATTTAAGTGCATGAAATTTACAAATCTAATTGGGTTCCTGAATGCACATTTACTACTTAGACTGTTTCTTAAATTAAGATTTTATACCCTGACTCAATACATTTGCTATAAGTATTTTGATTAGACTTTGAATGTATTTCCAGAAATTGCCTCTTTCTGGCAACAGAATTTCCGTGTCTTAAGCACATTATGAATGAACCCATTACAGATACATGTTGGCTGAGAATAAATGGAGCCTTGCAGCCATAGTGTGTGTGTGCATCTCCCAAGTGCTGCTTGCCCTAACACCGCTCCCATTTTGAGAACGGGGAAGCTCTTATTTAAGTAAAAACCCATGTTTTCTGAGAGCCATGTTGAGTGATATCTTTGTTCTTAACAACTCCAGCCACCTCCCCAAAACCCCTGGGCCAACGCTGCACTGACTGGTGTGCACAGTTAACCTCTGGTACATTCCTGCTTGAAACTGGAATTAATCCTCCTCCTCCCCACCCCGCCTCTCCCCCGTGTTTGGCAAATTCATTATGTATTATAACTGTTGCTGAAGTGCATTAACTAGAATGTCTGTCTGTAAGGTTCTACAGGCGCTGCAGGACCCAGGCTGTTTACCATTCATTTGATAGATGCAAATACAGACAACCTTCCAAAAGCCCACACTTGGTAAGATGAAGATATTAAAATCTGCTGCCTCTTGCGTTGGTGCACAGTATATTCATTTCTCTCCATTTGTCCAGTCAAGTCTTCACAGATAAAAGGATACACATTACAAGAAATAATCTTCAAAGACAATGATTCAATAATTCCATGTATTCCTTGTGCAGCAGTACAGTAATGGTGTTCTTGCATGTACATTTAGCTATAAAATTAGAAAAAAGACACTACTAATACGTTATATACAGAACTGAGCTTCAAGAGAATCTGAGATTAGCTTTTGCATAGACCTACTCACACGCTCATGTACAGGAAGCCATTTTAATAGGTACCCTAAATATTTTGGCCTTCAGAACCAAAATGTAGGAAAACTCTTATTTTGAAGCAACACTTTCAGTACATTAACCACTTAATTGCTGCTCTAATATGCCTCATCCTTGGGGCAAAGTACACACCCAGTGCTGCCCTGTGTATTAGGCACACTACTATCTGCCATTCCATTGGACCATCAGCCCCTCCGAAAGCAGTAGCATTGTCTGCTACAGGAAACGCTTTGGATTCAGTAACTTCTTCCCCTATTACGTATTAATAGGCGAGGAAAAGGTTAGTGTTACAGTGACTAAAACAATGCTTCAAAATGCTTTGGACGCTAGCCAGAGGCACTGGAACCTGGTATCTTTACATGTTGCAAGTGTTTTCAGTTCAAATATTGCATGGGAATGTGTGTATTTTTATTGAAAGCTTTTTACTTTATTCCACCATTAGAATTATACATTATTATTAAGCAAAAAAAAAAGATTAAAAAAAATCAAACATTTCACGTGTGTATGCTAAATTTTTATTTTAAAAAGTGTAGCCATTTTGGAGGCAATATTTATTTTTTTTAAAACTAGGTAAAGGGTAACACGGAACAGTGAAATTAAACAAGCTCAAATGCTAACAGAATTCCTTTCCTCCAGTTCACAGCTCCCCTGTGCAGGTTCATGAACTATAGGAAAAGGTGCTAAATTAGCCCTAATCTTGTTTAATTTGATCCCTGAAACAGCTAATAATTTTCACCTCTGCCACGGTTCATTTTATAGAGTACGTCTTTAAACATGGGTGAGCTAGGTTTTTGCAAGTGAAATGTTTTGGGTCATATACAGCAATGTTCATACTGTTATCTTCATCTTGTTTAGCTTTAACCGGATTGACATTCCGCCTTATGAGTCATATGAGAAGCTTTATGAGAAGCTACTGACAGCCGTGGAAGAGACATGTGGATTTGCTGTGGAGTGAAGAGGCAACCAAAGGAAACAGACACTAGCTCATGGACCACCAGATCAAAAGCTAGAAGAAGCTTGCTGTGAACTTCCTGCTAAGCTGTCTGAAGCATTGGAACACTAGACAACTTAGAGAGATGGGGTTGTTTCCCCTCCTTTGTTGGTGGGGGGAGGGGGCTTTTGGTGGTGGTTCCCAGCCATTTTCTCCCCTTTGTTACAATAATCCCCACCCTCTTCTTCCATCCCCATAAAATGAAATGCAGCCAAGTTCAGCATTTGGCTTTGATTACACCAGATATTCTGCTAGACTTGTAACACATATTGTGATAGGGTCAATGACCTGTGGTCTTTTTATAGGAGTATCAATCTGTAGTTGAGTATCTGAGCTTGGTTTGCTGAGGACTTGCAACTGGTAGGAGTACCTGGCTATTTTGTCTTAAAGCAAGCTTGAGCCTCTTGTAGAGTCCAGCAGCTATTGAATATCTGACTGGCACTGGAATTCAGAATTGCACGTTTTAAACACCTGTTAAACAAAACAAATTTCTAGCAGAAAATAAAACTCCATATGCACATGTAACTGAAGTTCTGCCTTAGCAGGAAGCTCTCAGTGAAAGTAGTGGCTCACGTCTAGAAAAATGAAGGAATGCAGGGCAGCTTGATTGGTGTATATTTTTTTTTGGATGTCCTGGTTGAAATTTAATTGTTTTGCACATGGGAAAAATATTTCTCCTGCAGATTCACTTACCGTAGTCTGTCCAAATTTAAGTACTTTGCAAAGAAGCTTGGTAAAGAGAAAGCAAACAGACAAAATTTTCAAATCAGATAAATCCAAAAAGCTGTGATTTCTGTGCCACTGTTTTATCTGAGAGACACTTGTGAGTTGAAATTCTAAAAGCTTTTATGAGGAAATTGCTAAAAGCTAAGCTAATGGAACAAAGTTCTGTTCTTAAGTCATAGGCCTTGTGAAAGGTGTTTTTGAGGGGAAGGTAAAAGGATAACTATATAGTGAATAAAGTCTAAACTTTACGTAAAGCTATTGGAAGGTTTTATCTTTTAAGTTCTATAGAGATGGAAATTACTCCAGAGACGGTGTATACCGTAAAAAAAGTTGATAGACTTTGATTACAATTTCCAACCATGAGATTCTCATTTGCTAAAATGGATTCCCAGTGCAAGGGGAAACAAAAGCAAATCAAGTACCTGGGTCAAATAACATTTCTTCCAATTTGCACACCAAGATAAGACAGTATTTTAACAAAATAACATGACTTCATAAAGAGCAAGTTAGCCATCAGACATGTCTAAACATAAGTAAAGCAGACTTGTTTTGTATAGGATTTTCTTTGGCAAGCCTGATTTTTAGAGCGATTCGTTACTGAAACATTTAACAGATGTTATGTTTATGGAATAGTGCATTGGAATTCAGCTGTGGGTCAGAGATTGTTCTTAGAAAATGTCTACTGGAATATTTCTATTTTGTCTTTTTTAATTGAATTTGATAATAGCTTTAAACTGTGATAGGACAAAAAGTTATATACTTGTCAAAATCCTAGAATCTTCCCCCTTTGTTTTATTTTCCATTGACCATAATTCTTGTGATTTGATGTTGGGAGTGTCAGAATTGCATTCCAAGTAAGAAATTGTATAATTTTGTGAGATTTGCACAGTTTGGCTAGAGAAGCTCACATGGCAGGATTTTGGAAGAAAGACATGTTCAGACAGTTGTACGTAGGGTCTTTAGAATCTAGTGGCACTTAAGGACCAGTTTCTGCATTATGGGTTATTGGGCATGGAAGGAGAAATTATGTGACACTTGCAGTAGAGGGAAAAATGCAACTTTCTGCAGCCGCACATCTGTGCAGTCTTGCATTGGGTAATGTAATTCCACTAGTCCTGGCTTGTTGAAAATGGCTATGAAATCAGTCACTGCCAATGGAATGTATTTAACCTTTCAGTGCATTTGTATGTGCAATATACCATAGGCAGATAGGAAAAATCCAAAACAGGTTGTTGCCCAAAAATATTGTATGCAGTCTCATGTTGTGGTTTTTTCACTGAAAGGGCTAACAATAAATAAATAAAACCCACCAGCTTCACACAAAGCACAGCTGGCTCTCTAAAACCAAACAAGGTGAGGATGGAGGGCCCTCAGTCCGGAGAACTGCAAGTCAGCAAGCAAGTTAGCATGTGATAGTACATCTCTTTTAGATCAACACTTGGTTGGTTGCACAAAATAGGCAAGGATTTCTGTTTTGTAAAGTCTGTTTTTGTATATTTAAAAGCCTTGCTAATGTCCCTTTTCCATGCTGGCAGCAGTGGGGAGAGGGAACTGTCCCCTAAATTACTTACGGGATAAATCTTTGAAACAGGTTTCCCACCTCTCCCATTATGTTGTCTTTTCAGTTTTGTGCCACTACCGTAATGATGGAGCATTAATTTTATATCATTCTGTACGTTAATGTGTGAGGCAGGCCTTAAAACTGTCTGGATGGAGAAAATAAACAAGCTAGGCAAGTGTGGTTTTAAAACAATACTTGGTTCTGCCTAAGACTCACTATTCTGGTTTCACATCTGGGTTCATGGCCAAGAAATTGTGAAAGACAAGCAGAAAGTTGAGAGGGGATGGTGCTGGAGGGAACTTAGTCATTGATTGACTGAGGTTTTTACTGAGTCTGTTCTTGTCACCTCTGACACCCAGAATTTTAAAGCATATTCTTTCCCTTGTGGTCTGCCAGCATGAAGAAGATGGAACGTGTTCTCTGCAACAACTTCCAGTATTTGAACTGGTTGGTTGTTTACAGACTTGCCCAAAGAATAACACAGAAAAGTTTACCGTTCACATTTCACCATCACCCATCTGCCTTGTACACAATTACATTTTGGAGCAGACCTGAGGAAAGCGCAAGTTACATCTTCTGAATTCTTTCTTGTACCTATTCCAAAAGCAAATTTAGAAACTGCTCCAGTGGTACAGATGTTCAGTACTTGCCCTGATATTGCTTATCAGCCGATCCTATACACTCAGGGATGTAGGAGACCACCACTCTGCTTGTGTTTTAAATCGGGAAGAAATGAGACTGCTTTATGGACGTTAGGGTTAACTTGGGCATTATGTTTGACAGAGCCCTGCTTTAAAAGGCTGCTTGTTGGTTGAGATGGTGAAATCAAAGCTTACTCAGCTGTACATTTGTAGTTCAAGTCAAGGAAGGTGGTTTTGAAATCTAGCAGATTTCATACAAGTAAAGACCCTGCCACCACACACTCTGTACCCAGTGCCCAGGATCAGTGCTGTGTAGCACAGCAGGCTCCCAGAAACACAGTATATGTGATTCTGTTTTTAATTGGTTAATTTTTGTTCCTTGACCACTTTATAATGTATTTTTAATTTATTATTTTGTAATGTCTTGTTTAAGTATTGCTGCTATCCTTGTTATTCTTCCCACTGTTTTTATTGCAGATTTATTTTGTGAAAGTTGTACACTAAAGTTTCATTTTATGTCTAAATCAAAGTATTTAAAGAAATACTAGTTCTATTTAATGTGGTTATGGAACCAGCTGGAATAAACAGTGATTGTATAGTAGGCTGGACCCAGGAGGTCATGTTCATTTTTGTTACATATGCAATAAACTCACAACTTTAAACTCTTGGTATCTACCATTTTGTTTATCAAACTGTGGCTAAGGCAGTGATGATTGTAACTAAGGGAGTGATATCAGTCAGCCCATATTTGGGGAATGGTAGAACAGTAGGGAAGGCAACAAAGAAATGGATTGAAATGCCACTAAACTGAGTATTTAGCAAAGCTTACAGTAGAACCTAAGACATGTTTGACAGTCTGCATCTATAATCGTTTTTACAAAAGTTTTCCAGCATTGGTTAAGCACTAATGCAGCACTGGCAATGACGGAAGCTCTAGTGGTGACCAGACACTTTTACCACAGCATTGTCTAATTCTCTTCTGGGCACTCTTACTAGACCAGCAGTGAAGAAAATTCTGATAAAATTTCAATGCAGACAAGCTGTGAAAGGTAGCATAGACCTCCATTAGATTTAACTGAGAACACATGGGTTGTTCAGATGAAAATCATCTTCCCCAGGTAGCATTCATTATCTTTTAAGCTGTACAGTTTGTGACATTTTTACCAGCCTTAATTTGCTTCTCTCCTTCCTCTGGCTTGTCATGATTTTTTTGCTGCTCCTTCTGCAGCTTCCTTCCTTTCTGCAAAATCTCTACCCTCAGGAAAAACAGAGATTCCATTTTAATGGTACTTGGGTAAAAGTAACTGACAAGTGTGATCTCATATGACTAATGTTTTTGCTTTGGCAATGAGAAACTTATTTTACAGAAGTGATGTAGAGTACTGCTTGGCTGTATTTCCAAGGTGGATATGGGAGTTCTGGGCTTGATACAGAGGCATGTGTTGTGGCATAGCCTTTCCTGTCTAAAGCTTTTCTTGCTACGGTTTGTTTGATCTTCATGCGTATGGTTATAAAACTGGGATCATTCATCTGTTTTTGCTGTTTGTTGTTGAGTCAGTTTCATGGTATAAGAAGTGAATCTACATGTAATGAGTGAATGATTGTGGCCTTAATCCAAGTTTTTCCTTTTTCAACCAGCTAGTAGGGATTTAACCACTTTTGCTGATGGTTTGGAACAGAAACAGCCATCAATTCATCACTGCTCTGACAAGCATTTGTGCTACCTTGTGTTTTCTTTATTAAATACTTTGGAAAAAAAATTCCTGGTCTCCATTGACTTCTTTTGGTATGCAAACCCATAGAGTATTTTGGAATTCTTTTTCCCACCCCTCCTGACACTATAAATAGGTGGCTGGCTACATCAGTTAATTGATACTTTTTTGAAGTGAGGGTCTTGGATTTTTTGCTTTAAAGCAACTGAGATGACAGGGCTATATCGTACTCTATGAACTTTTGATAGAGACAGAAAAATGTAAAGTTTCTGCTAAAGGAAAATATAGGGATAGTTCAGCTGACAAATAACTCACCCTCTTATAAACAGAAATGCAGGAGGTCCAGATGGAATAAATTTCTTGGATTATGTTTTCCATTTCCTGGGCCTTCTTTCAACAAGTCTGGTGGAAACAGCATCCTGTGAAAAGAAGGATCTGCCCATTAGTGACCTCACTTGTTTATGTATTTATGATGCTGCCTGTGGTGTTTTAGGCACTGTACAAACACGTTGGAAAACAGTCTCTGCCCCAAAGAGCTTAGTTTAAAAAGGCAAGACAAAAGGTGGTGGGAAGAGTTACAATGTACGAACAGTGGGATAGGTGGTGATTGGTAAACTTATTTAATTCATTTGTACAAATGTATCTTATCATTTGATCCCTAGCTGCCCCCTTCCCTATCCCTTTAGTTCATTTCACACCCCCTCCCTCTCTCATTTCCCTTTTACCCAGCCCTCTTTCGCAGTTTCCCCATCTGTAAAATGGAGATAATTATACTGCCCTTTGAAAAGCGCTTTGAGATCTATCAAATGGAAATCTCTGTTACATGGCTGAGTTGCAGAAAATTCAGCCAATCAGAGCAGCTAAACAGAAAACGCCCTTTAAAGTCCACCTCGTCTTTAATCCATACATTTTACCTTCTGTTAATTTACACTTTCTTATTCCTTAATCTTAGTGGAATTATCTCTGATTTGTAATAGGGATGTAAAAGGTTAACCGATAAACTTGATGCTTATTGGTTTCTGTTAACAATTAAACTCCACCCAGGGTCCCGGCTGCCGGCCCCGCACCCGGGGCTCTGCTGCCTCCGCGCCCAGGGTCCAGGCTGCCACCGTGCATCCGGAGCTCTGCTGCCGCCCCGCACAGAGCCCCGGAGGTGGGCCAGCAACCGGGATGCCGGGCGTGGGGCCGGCAGCTGAACCCCGCCTAAAGTGTGGGGGTGCTGCAGCACCCCGTGCACCTGTAGTTCCCCAGTTAAATGTTTAACCGTGTCATCGATAGAATTTTAATCGGTTACATGGTTGTTTTTACATGTTATTTACATCTCTAATTTATTACCCCTTTCACTCTCCTTGCCCTCAGACGCCCCACAGTCACGTCTCTCATCACTAGGCCAGAAGCAGTTCAGAAACACGCTGGTGACAGAGCACCGTAAAACGTGTTGCTGCTTCTCGGCTAACCCTTGCTGCAAGATTTACTTCTTCCAAGAGAGGTGCTGGAGCTTGTCCCTGCTGCTGATGGAGCAGGTGCTGCGGCAACGTTCCCTGAGCAGCTCCGTCCCCTGGTCCCAGTGATTAAATGGGGCGTTTGGCTTGCAGTGCTGAGCAGAGAGGTGCCAAGGTCGTGGTGGTGTTTTCTTAGCTAGTGGAACCTAGTTAAGGATGTTCACCCAACAACAGAGCCATATTTTGGGTGGCTTTTCCAGGTATTCATGGTTGTGGGTTGCTAATTATGGTATGACTAGGAAGGGGAGGGTTAATTGTTCTGGCAACTAGTGATGGTGCTTAGTCTCTCTAGATTCTCATTGGCTGACAGTTATTTGCTCAGTGGATTGTCCAAAAAAATGCTTGTCTAGGATGTCTTCTCAGCCCTGCTTGGACCAGTTTTCTTCCATTCATCTGGCAGCACTGATTTACAAGAGGTTTGCAGGGAGACATGTGAACAGCAGTCACAAGGAGTTGGGATTGGAAACTAAACTAAGTTGCTGGTCTCCAGGTGTAGGACTCTTTGGAAAATTAGGAGCTAGGCATCCAGAACAGAGGCTGCTACCTTAAAGATTCTCTCCAGGCTATACATTGTGGCTGGGATGTTTAAAGGAACCTGAGGGAATCCGGTGTCTCATTCTTGCAAAAATTCAATAGGATTTGGGTGTCTTAACTCAAGTTCCTTTGCAAGTCCTAGCTTGTTTTAGCTACAAAGAGTCAAACCAGCTTGAAGGATTTCTTGGGGGTTGTGTTTTCCATAGGGGAGCTGGCCCAGGTCACAGGGGAAAAGAAAAAAAAAAAACTGGTTTGTCTGAGCTTGGAGCAAAGACAAACCTAGACAGGGCACTTGAAATTAATTTACTAGTCATTGGTGTCAATCTTGCCCCATGCAAATGGATGCTATAGTGATGAGTATAGACGCCTTCAGACTTACCACCAAAGGTTTCTGGGAAAGCAACTGGTTGTGGCAGTAGAAGTAGAATCCTTGAAGGTTCATACTTAATTACACAACAAATTAGACCTCTTGAAGTTTATATCGAACTGCCTAGTGAATTGCTGGTCATGCTACTTGGGTAAAAGGTTAAATCTTTCCAGGGACTGGCATCTACTGAAGATTTGAAACTGGTTAGCAGCCACTCTGGGCTGTTAAAACAGGAGTTAGGACAAAATGTACCCCCCAGCTGCTAACACTGTCAAAGCCTCTAATTGATGGTGAAAGATTCATTTAAACAGAGCCAGCTGCCTTTGCAGGCCAGGGCCTATCTATTGGGAGCTGAAGACCACGTCGTGTTTTTTTCTTTTCTTTTACAGGCAGATGCTCTTGAAGAGGAAATCTTTGAGAGGAGAGAGCAAAATTATGGGAAGTCTGTCATGGTTACATTTACCCCACTTGTGCCACAATTACATAAGATGATAGGACGAAATTTAACACTTCCAAGACCCCCTTGTTGAATTTGTTCAACCACTAATCTTCCCTTTTGCGTGCTGAGAATAAGGGCTCAGCCCTGTTGCTGTGTGCTGAGTGGGTGGCTGGTCTTCATTCCTTTTACCACCTCCTCTCTAGGGGTCAAGTCCCAAGGGAGAGGACTGAGCGTGGGTGTGAAGAAGAGACGTGGCTGAAGTTGTGTCTGAAGATAGGATTCCACTGAAATGAGATTATGCCTTCAAGAAAAATCAGGTGTGCTAGGGGATAACATAGGGGCATTTTGATCACATGACTGAACAAACAGGGAAAGCAATTAATTAGGTGAACTTTCATGATGGCCAATTGAGGCTGCCCCAGTTAGAATGAACAGATCCCATCTTTTCTGCCTAATTCTGAAAGACATTCTTAGGGTCTGAGTCTCCATTCCCTGTGGGGAAAATGAGTAAATTCCATTGAGTTCAATGGAAGCTACAACAGTATAAAGCTGGTGAGAGAGAGAAGTGAATTGGGCTCTTTGATTCTTAAGACTTTGAGCCACGAGAAGGGAGAGACTTCTTTTACCAGTTTTATTCGATATCTTCCTACCCCTTCTCCTTCCTTCCCTTTTCTACGACTCTCCTTCAGTCCTTAAGTTCTTGGCTCAATGCTATGTAAGACATTGATCAATGGTCTGGAAGAAAAAAACATTGCTGATAAAGTTTGCAGATGCTGAAATTGGTGGTGTGATAAAGGACAGATCAGTTCTAGAGTAATCTGATTTGCACATGAAGGGCTTGCTTGAACATTGTGTGTGTTAATACAGCTGAAGGCAAAGTCATACATCTAGGAAACAAGGACATAGGTCCCATTTCTAGGATGAAGGTTTGTATTTTGGAAAGCAGTGATTCAAAAGCACTCCGGGATAATAGTTGAAAATGAACTGAAGATGAACTCCCAGTGCAGTGTGATGGCTAAGAGAACAAATGCAATCCTTGGAAGTATCAAGTAGAAGTAGGGAGTTACTACCACTGTATGTGGCATTAGTTGAGACTATTACTGGAATACAGTGTCCCATCCTGGTGTCCACATGTTAAAAGTGTTCAGAAATGAGCTATAACAGTGATTCGAGGCCTGGAAAACTTGCCATTGAGTGAAAAGCTAAAGAAGTTCAATCTATTTAGAAAGATCAAGATTTATCAGAGAAGGTTAAGAAGGCCATTATCACAATCTGTAAATTCCTACAAGGAGAAAAATTTCTGGTTGTCAACGGTTCTTTAATCTAGCATAACAAGATCCAGTGTCTGGAAGCCGAAGCCAGACAAATTCAGACTAGAAACGAGGTGCAGATTTTTAAGGAAGGGGAATTAACCATTGGAACAACTTACCTAGGGATTTGGTGGATTCTCCATCACTCAATTTCTCTAAATCCAGTGTGTGCGTCTGTCTAAAAGATATGCTCCAGCTCAACCAGAAGTTACAGGCTTGATACAGGGATCCCTGGGTGAAATTCTATGGCCTGTACTATGTAGCAGGTCCGACTAGATTATTACAATGGTACCTTTTGGCCTTAATCTCTGAAAATACCTGATCCACAACTCCTAGAGCTAGCACTGATGTGTGCTGTTGTTGGCTCCTGGTCAAGGCATGTATTGGACTGAGATGCAGTTGAGTCAGTCTGCATCAGACCTTGAGAAATGAGGGCGAGGGGGAGGGGAGTTGCAGCAAAGGAGAAAAGGATCTTTTTCTTCTCCACCGAACCAGAAAGATCTGTCACTCACCCAGATGATGGAGATGGTACCACAATCTTCTCCCAGGACCTTGCAGAGCAGATGCATCCCTGCGGTCAATGTCAAGTGCTCCAGCTCTTAATTCTTTCCATCTTCCATTGATTCCTTCAGTGTTTAACTCTTAATATGTCTGCTTTGTAACTCCCTGTGCTCCGGCTCTTTGCCTCCAGCCTCAGTGATCCCTAGGAGAGCACTTCAGATAGAGCGTGTTAACATGTGTCTGAAAAACAGAAGCAGCTCTGTAAGAGACCAAACTACACAAGCTAGGCCCTGTGTCCCTGGAAATGAAGGTTTTGAAACCTTCCTAGGGCCTGGCTGCCGTCCTATTTGGCTCTGCTCACCTCCTGACAGGGATTATTAGGTTGGCTTAATGAGTGCTGTGCTTTTGGCATCAAAAATTGTCAGCCCACAACAATCTGCTGCCATGGCAGAGACCTCCACTGGTTGGCCCCCACCGCATACGAGCAGAGGTATGTATGTATGGGGCGAAATTGTTTTCTGAACTTTCTGCTGCTTTCGGAATAGAACCTATGGAGTGGGTGGGAGGGAGCATGAAGGGGTCATGGGGTGTGCTCAGGAGCTCAGTGGCTTTGGGGGGGGGGAGGGGGAGCTGTGCGGGGAACGTGTACCTGTGCCTAATTTCATCTTATTGAAGTATTTTGGCCTCTGTTTTCTTTTGTTTTGCAGCAACATGATCACTCAAGGGACCTTCGGTGCAAATGTTGACAGCACGTTTTCTGCGGGTCATGGAGATAACGGCCCCAATCGTTAGTGGCAGGTCCGTGCTGCACAACTCAGCTCCTCCAAGCCTGAGGATGCTCAGATCAGGTTGGGAGGTGTTTGGATCCAGAGTGCAGGCTCACGCCCACTCACTACACGAAAAGAACATGACCGGAGCAGCTGTGAGGTCTGAATGGTTCTTGAAGTGATCCAAGTCTGCCCGAGGAAGAAGCCAACAGTCTTTATTCAACTCCAATTACTGATTTATTTCCCCCTCTCTTGAAGGGCTGCCAAGGATTCAGCTAATTCTACTGCAGCAGCGTCAACCCGCTGACCCCAGTGGGACAGGCTCCTCCTGAGGACTAATTTATGACTTAATTGGCCATGACATGAAGAAAAGGCTGTTAAATAACCGCTTTCAAGAGGATGATCTTCCTAATAATTACATGTTGTTGTTCATTGAGAGCGTCGGTTTGATGCGCATCCATGTGGCGTTTGCTGGGCCCGGTGCCTTTAGTTAGCTTGTCCACTGAACGCCAGGTATGCTATGAGGAGACATCAGGGCCAGAAAGTTTAGCAGAACTGTGCGGGAGGGGGACAGGGAGGGCCAATGTAAATTAGAGGGGAAGGAGGATAAGAGGGGAGGGAAATGAGGAGAAAGCAAGGGGAAAATGTGTAGCCATCATATGTGAGGGACATTGTGAAGGAAGGAAAAGGAGGCAGGGTCTGGAGGAGTGTGCAGAAGACAGACTGGGGAAGGCATGTGTGTGTGTATTGCATGTGGAAACCAAGCAGCTTCTTTCCTTTCTGTGCTTAATGCCCCCGAGACTGGCCTAAGGTGGTAGCCCCTTGCCAGAGCAGGCAGTGTCAAGGATGGGGAAGATCCAGAAGCGAGGCCATCCTGACTTCCAAGGTCACAGGGAAGGAAAGGCGAGAATTCAAGAGGGAAAGTGCAAAAAGTCAGGAATGCAATAGTAGAACCCTACCCAGTGTGCCCAGTTCATCCCGTCTTGTGGGCTAGTGGTTCGGGCAGGAGGCTGAGACTAGGGCAAACTGGCTTGGCCACTAATTTGCTGTATGGCATTGGGCAAGTGGTTTAACTTTTCTGTGCCTCGGTTTCCCCATCTGCAACAAGAGGATAACAGCCACCCTTACATATCACTCTGGCGCATCCCTTTCAGCACCCTGGACAGCATTTCCTCCCCCACCCCTTTTCCTTTGTTTTGACACCAGGCTATTTCACCACCAGCTGGGGCTCAAAAACCCAGCAATGCTACTCCTTGAAGAGTGGACACGCTGGATCTTCATTATCCAGAATCTGCTCCTTGCTGAGCCTTGATTCAAAAAGATCAAGCAGTTTAGCACCTCTCTCCCATTTTCCTCTTAACTTCTTGTGCCTGTCCTGAAAGGAGGTTGGTGCTTCCCCAGTGGCACTGCCGGACCCTCCCTTTGGGAAGCTGTAATTCAGTCTAGTGTGCTCTCAATCAGAGATCTTGTTGGCGGCACCCGTGGGTCCCTGCCTGTGCCCTACACGTCCTCCAGCTCTAGTGTGACGGTATGTAGGGAGGGGCAGACCCACCACCACTCTAGGTCCTTCTCAACCACTTCTGGCTGGACACGAGCATCACAGTGTGGTTTTGACAAGATTGCTTGTGTCTCATGCTGATCGTCAAAGCCTTCAGGAGGGGACTTTTTGACTCCAGACGCAGCATTGCAACACTGGCCAGATACGGCCCTTTCTTTGGGCGTGTGCAGGAGCAGAGTTGCCTGTCTCAGGAGCAATAGCTATTGGGCCCCCGCCAAAAGTGGGGTACGCCTACAAAAGCCTCCAGAGTGGTTCAGCAGGTGGTGTGCTGAGAGCCAGCTTGCCCTGCGCCCCAGTATCCTCTTGTTGCCTTGTGCTTCCTGTCTGTCTGCATCCACCCATTGTCTCACCTTATGCTTAGATCGCGAGCTCTTCGGGGCATGGGTGCTGTCTTTTCGTGATGTGCCTGTACAGGCCTTAGCACTGATCCGTGATTGGGTTCCTAGGCATTACTGGAGGACAAATCATAACCGACTTGGGGCACCAATCGGCTGCTCTGGCCTGTCAAGTCCTGTGTTCTAAAGGCCTTGCCCAAACGCCCACTCCACATAAACCTAGAGAGTCCAAACCTAGCAAAGACAGCAAGGGACAAGTGAAATGGAGAGCTGACGAACTCCGAGGGCTCAGCCCATTTCGTTAGCAGTGTCCTTCACAGTCATTTTGGGCTCTCGTCTGGTGCTCAGGCTTCTTTTCTCTGCCAAGAACTCATCCTGGGATAAAGTCTCTGTTTAGAGATGCCACTATGAGGTTCACCATGCTGGAAAGGATCATTCAGCCATGATCCCTGTGTCTTCCCTGGGGTGAGTGGAACATGTCGTTCTGGTAAAGCGTGTCCTGGGGTTGTCATGGCTGCAACGCCCCTCCTGGGGGTTCCACCCCTTTGCCCAGGCAACTTTACCTCGCTGTTAGGAAACAATTTAAGGTCTCAGTGGGAAGGGGAGACAGTAACAGCCCATTTCCCACGAATTCAGGGAAGCGATGGGCAAGCGGCCATGCCCAAGGTGAGGCTAGCAGGAACTGCAGCTTTTTTGTAAGGCTGCGGGATCCTGACCTGATTTGAATCAAGCCCCGTCGTCACTGTCCGTTAATTAATTGTGTAGCTGGTGGAGACTTGGAGGATGCAGCCAGTGGGAGCTCACACACAAGTTGCTACTGAGATGTCTCATGATGCACTGCTCACTTCTCCCTGGCAATCCTATCCCCTCCAGGAGGTGGATTTCCTCCCAAACTTTGTGGATATGATTTATCCCCGCCCCCTGGTGTTGGATTAATTGGAGATGGCTTTCACTTCCTGTCCTAAACTACTGGGCTGTGTTGCTTTGCATGTGTTACTGACTCCTGGCAATGTCTGTACTGACACTACAGGGATTGGTGGACACTGGACCCGTGCCCGTCGGCACCAAAAGCACAAGCACCCACCACTAGAGCTAAAGGAGTCCTCTCCTCCCCCACCTCCTCTTCTACACAGGTTCTCCACTCTCATCACTGTGGTATTGGCGTGAATTCAAAAAGGGCATTTCTACGCAGCAGGCTTTTATCCTTGCTTGGGCTGGCCACTAGAGGGAGACATGACGCTGCCTTCCTCACCAGAGGTGGTAGCATTTGGGTAGTGGTTTGTGAAGCTCTTTGAGATCCTTCAGACTGGAAAGGCGCTCTAGAAATAGAATATCAGGGTTGGAAGGGACCTCAAGAGGTCGTCTAGTCCAACCCCCTGCTCAAAGCAGGACCAATCCCCAGACAGATTTTTGCCCCAGATCCCTAAATGGCCGCCTCAAGGATTGAACTCACAACCCTGGGTTTAGCAGGCCAATGCTCAAACCACTGAGTTATCCCTCCCCTCCAAGGGACTAAAGCAGTACTCACATTAATACCACTGATCATTCAAAACTAGAATTATTTTGAGTTGTGATATGTTGTTAAGAACTATTAAAAGCGGATGATGTTATATCAACAGCTTCCCAAATGCCTAGGGCTTCTTTTTCTAAAGCTCAGTACGTACTTGGGTACTTAATGCATCTAGGTGAGAGAGAGTGTTCGGAGTTTCCAAGCTTGTAGCAATCCTGAGAGAGATTTTGGTGGGGCCGCTGTACTTGTGCGTGCAGCTACAGCCCAGCGGAGCACTGATTGTGCACCGTGTGAGGGCAACTGGCTTTCTGCTCACCACACAGGACTCAAAGGCCTCCTCCGCAGAGCACAATGCAGCCGAGCAGGGAGGTAATAACAGGGTTTTAAAAGGCTGAGCGTGGACGGACCATTCTGAACAAAGGTAAGGGGGTGGGTGGGGGGAATCACTAAGGAAACAGGAGCCTAAAGAGTCACCACCGGGGATTTAGAGAGAATAAATCCAGCCAGACAAACCTGATTTGTTTTTTTTTTGTTCCGAAGGATTACAGACGGGCCCGCCGGCGGTGCGGCCGATTGGGATCTCAGTAAAGCCTCAGATACAGTCTCACAGAATCCTACTTAAAGATCCAATCAGCGCTTGCCCACAAAACCTGGCCTGTGGCCTCGGATCCGAAGCGCTAGGGTAGCTGTGGCTCGCAATGCATCGAGCAGGGCAATGGCCTCCTGAGCACCGCAGGGACCAGCGTGGGGTTCGTTCTGATCGTACGTCTTTGTTACTGAGCTGGAAAGTGTGTCTACACAGCCTGCGGCAGCGAGGCTCAGAGCCCAGCTCGACAGAGCAGTGTAGACACCCTGATTCAGGCTGGAGCCCACCCCCCTCCCTAGCCTGCACAGCTCTTTTTAGTGCCAGAACGTGAACCCGAGTCTGTGGAGCCTCGTTGCCGCTTGCTGTGTGATGTGCCCGAAGAGGGAGGAAGGGGCACCTGAATGAAATGCCTAGATATTAAATTGGGACAGTCCTCTGCAGTGTGGACTAAAATCAGTGAGGAGGCTGATTTTGGCTTCCAAGCGTCATAGCAAATCAATGCAACCAGAGCGACTTTAGTTAAATGGATGGGCTGCTGCCTGCCCATTGGGCACCAAGCTTACAGCTGACTGAGTGCTGCTAAGGAGGGGAAGGGTTGTCTTGTAGCTGGGAGTTAAGGCGTCCTGGGTTCAATTCCCTGCTCTGCTAAAGATTTCCCTGCATGGGCACTTAATCAGCCTGTGCCTTCATCTGTAAAATGGGGATAATACTTCACTGCTGTCACGCAAGGGCGTGACACCGCCCCAGCCCAAAGGGGCCACTCTTTGTAAAGTGCTTTAGGATCCTGGCATGGAAGAAGCCATTAGTAGTGCATTCACTGAGCTGTGATTTCCTGCATGGGGTGCAAGAAGCTAGCCTGATCCCTAGCCTGATCCCTCTTACTACCTGAACCTCTCCAAGCAGAATTAACTCTTGTNAAACCTACCGACCGCTATGCCTACCTTCATGCCTCCAGCTTCCATCCCGGGCACACCACAAGATCCATTGTCTACAGCCAAGCACTGAGGTACAACCGCATCTGCTCTAACCCCTCAGACAGAGACCAACACCTACAAAATCTCCACCAAGCATTCTCAAAACTACAGTACCCGCACGAGGAAATAAGGAAACAGATCAACAGAGCCAGACGTGTACCCAGAAGCCTCCTACTGCAAGACAAACCCAAGAAAGAAACCAACAGGACTCCACTGGCCATCACATACAGTCCCCAGCTAAAACCCCTCCAACGCATCATCAGGGATCTACAACCCATCCTGGACAATGATCCCACACTTTCACAAACCTTGGGTGGCAGGCCAGTCCTCGCCCACAGACAACCTGCCAACCTGAAGCACATTCTCACCAGTAACTGCACACCGCACCATAGTAACTCTAGCTCAGGAACCAATCCATGCAACAAACCTCGATGCCAACTCTGCCCACATATCTACACCAGCGACACCATCACAGGACCTAACCAGATCAGCCACACCATCACTGGTTCATTCACCTGCACATCCACCAATGTAATATACGCCATCATATGCCAGCAATGCCCCTCTGCTATGTACATCGGCCAAACTGGACAGTCTCTAAGGAAAAGGATAAATGGACACAAATCAGATATTAGGAATGGCAATATACAAAAACCTGTAGGAGAACACTTCAACCTCCCTGGCCACACAATAGCAGATCTTAAGGTGGCCATCCTACAGCAAAAAAACTTCAGGACCAGACTTCAAAGAGAAACTGCTGAGCTTCAGTTCATCTGCAAATTTGACACCATCAGCTCAGGATTAAACAAAGACTGTGAATGGCTTGCCAACTACAGAACCAGTTTCTCCTCCCTTGGTTTTCACACCTCTACTCCTAGAACAGGGCCTCATCCTCCCTGATTGAACTAACCTCGTTATCTCTAGCTTGCTTCTTGCTTGCATGTATATACCTGCCCCTGGAAATTTCCACTACTTGCATCCGAAGAAGTGGGTATTCACCCACGAAAGCTCATGCTGCAAAACGTCTGTTAGTCTATAAGGTGCCACAGGATTCTTTGCTGCTTTTACAGATCCAGACTAACACGGCTCCCCCTCTGATACTTAGCACCCATCATGTCACTGAAGTGCTCCCACAGAGAGGTTGTTCCTTAGTTTGTGGTAACTTGTGTGTCCCAGGGGTGCATGTCTGCACAGAGATGAGGTTTGCGGCATCTATTCACTCCGGCCTGGTCTACGTTACGGTGCTTACGTCGACCTAACTCTGTAAGTGTCCACACTATGTTGCTGCTCCCGCCGATGTAAGTCACCCACTACATCTCCGTAATAACTCCACCCCTGCAAGAGGCATAGCAGTTAGGTCGACCCAGTGTCCGTGTATACACTGGGGGTGTTGCTTACATCGCCTGTTGCTGCCTTTGACAGTTGGGACCCCGCCACCCCGGGGCAGACCGCTCGGGCTGTCAACCCCCCACAGTGCCCCACTTAAGGAGCAAGCGCGCCAGGTGAGGACACGCACCACCAGCAGGAGGAGGGTAGGGTGGACATGAACAGCCAATTTAATTACTGCGGTGGATGTAGGTCACCCTAACTTAAATTGACTGACACAAGTTGTGTAGACTCTCTCTCTCTCTCTCTCTCTCTTTCCTCCAAACCTAGGGAAGCAGCCAGCTGGGCAAAGAGAATTATATGAGGGGCTTTGGTGGGAAATGTTTTATTCCTGATAGCACAGCGTGATGGTCAGCGTGGGTCCCCTGAAGTGTGTCTATGGAGGCTCAGGGGGGTGAAGACCTTTCCTGGGCATTTCATGCGGGAATCTCGAGTAGGAGCAGAGAGGTTATTTTATCTCTGTATCTGGCACGGGTAGGACCACGGCTGTCATACTGTGTCCCGTTCTGATGCCAACAAATCAAGGAGGATGTTGATAAATGGTAAGGGTTCGGAGACGAATCACGAGAACGATCAAAGGATTAGAAAACCTCCTTCTCATGAGACTCAAGGTGCTCAATCTGGCTTAACAAAGAGAAAGCAAAGGGATGCCTTGAGTACAGTTTGTAAGTCCCTACAAGGGGAACAAATATTTAATAACAGGCTCCTCAATCTAGCAGAGAAAGGTAGAACATGATCCAAATGGCTGGAAGTTGAAGCTAGATAAATGCTGCCTTGGAAATAAGGTGTAAATTTTTGACTGAGGGTAATTAGCCATTGGAACAATTTCCCAAGGGTCACGGTGGATTTTCCATCACTGACCATTTTTAAATCAAGACTGGATGTTTTTCTAGACTATGCTCTCGGAATCATCTTGGGGCAGTTCCATGGCCTGCTCTGTACAGGAGGTCAGACTAGATCCCAGTGGTCCCTTCCGGCCTTAGAATCTGTGAATCTCTCACGGGGGATTCCTTATTTATGTATTTACCCACCAGCTGGTGCGTGTAAAAGGCAATAGAAATGACTCTCCTGTTGTGAGGCAGTGCAAGAAACCGTCTCCGGCAGCGGGTGGGGCGTAGCTGTATCCGGAGTCGAGGAGACGGTCTGGTGGTTAGGGTGCCAGCCTGGGATTCAGGAGATCCAGGTTTGATTCCTTGCTCCCCCTCAGACTGTGTGACCTTGCACAAGTCACTCAAACTCTGCCTCAACGAGGAGCCCTGCCCAGCCTCCGGGGTGTGTGTGGGGACAAATAGATTCAAAATTGTGTGGTGCTCAGATACTACGGACCTAGGGGCCACCCAAGCACATGAGCCAGAGATTCCCCACTCCCCGCATTCGTCCTTCCAGCTTGGTGGCAGAGTGTAACCGCTGCTCATTGCTGGCTGGGAGAGAGGATGGATGCGCAATGCTAGTGTATGATCAGAGGGGAGGTTCTCGGTGACATCTGCCCCCACCCCTGTGGCTGTATGTGCTGTGAGCTCGTGGGGCAGGGACTGTGCCTTCCTTTCTGTTTGTACGTTGTTGCCATGATCAATCATAGGCGCTGACGGCATGAGCATTGGCCTGCTAAACCCAGGGTTGTGAGTTCAATCATTGAGGGGGCCTTTTAGGGATCTGGGGCAAAAATCTGTCTGGGGATTGGTCCTGCTTTGAGCAGGGGGTTGGACTAGATGACCTCCTGAGGTCCCTTCTAACCCTGATATTCTATGAATAGACAGTCCATCAGTCAGTGTGGACAAGTCTCTAGCTGTAAAGAATTTGTAACAGCATGAAAAGGGCCAGTGGGTTCAGTGTCTGAGCCCCTTAGACGTGTCCTGGGCTCTGTATACTTGGGAACTGGGGTAAAAAAAATGTAAATCACCCAAGTGATAGGTCTTCCCTATTGAAAAGTATCTTAGGAGCCTACATCTCCTTCACTTAGGCTCCTGAGTACATAAATGCCTTTTGAAAGTGGAACGCGGGCTCCTAAGTCACGTAGGCGCTTTGAGAACACAACCCCTGGGCTCGGCGAGCGGGGGCAGATGCCTGGTTCGCATGGTGCATGTGTCACCCCCGGCTGAGTGGAGGAGCTTTAACTATCTTAGCTGCTGAAAAGGCTTCCTTGGGGAGGGTCCAGAGAAACCAGCATCAGTCGCCAGCCTCCTCCGTCACAGAGGGTTTGGTGGAGACTGTTATCTCAGACTCTGGCCCTGGTGACCTGACCTTGTTCTACAGAAATCTCCATGTGCACTCACCTTGGTTTGAGTGCCGGGCTGGGATCTCTCTCGTCTTTGTCCTGCAGATTGTAGCCCTGATCTGTCACACCTGCTTGCGGGGAGGGAACCGCCAGCATTTGGGTCGGGACTGGTACGGGCCATTTTCTCCATGGCAGAGTCTCCCGTGCAGGGCTGTAGAAATGTAACTCAGCGTGGGTGAAAGGGGCCTGATTGGCAATCCTGCAGCCACATGCTGTCTGAACAGGATGGAGACAGCCTGGGCCACAGCAGGGCGACCCACGGTGCTCTGCTAACGCAGCCCAGCTCCCAGAGCAGGTAGGGAGTTGGGTCTCCAAACCCAACGTAACCCTTGGGCTCTTTGCTGAGGCTGCGGCTGCCTGGCGTGTGTTTGTGATGTGGGCAGGTGTCTGCTAGGGATGGGACTGACCCTTCCAAACACACTTCAGAGAGCAATAAAGTGGTAGCAACTTTAGATCCCTCCTGGCTTGGATTAGATCTGGACCACTGACCCACTGGTGAAAGACTCCAGAGCCACTCCCCAATCTCCGGATCCCCCCACCAGCCTGTCCTTGCAGGACGGTGATTGTGTTCCACCTTTGTCTGTGACTCACCGCCCCGCTGCATGGCAGTGACTCTGGGAACTTGTTCCTGTGTGAGGGGAATGGGTCTGAGCCTGTGTGTGGGGCAGGTGATAGCACTGGCAGTTTTGCCTGAGCAAGGACCGCAGGGCTGGGCCCACTGTGTTTTGTATACAGAGCCCATTAAATACGGTGATGAATTCCCACTCCCAGTGGCCCTGAGAACTCGTGTCTCCAGTAGAACAGTGGCTGGAGTATGGCTTCCAGCCTAGGACCTCTGGGCCTGGGCCTGGCCTGCCCCCTTGGGAGGGAGGGGTTGGCGGATGTATATCTTGATTCGAAGGTTCAATTTCCCCATTTCTAAAGTGTGGCCAGGGGCCCCAGCCAATTTGGGGCCCCCAGAAAACCCTCTCTCGACCACGGCCTTGGGGCTACAGGAGCTCTTGCTTCCCACCACGGCCCCAGGTTCGCAGCAGTGGCACAGCGTCTCGGGGCAGAACGGGGCGGGGCCGTGGGTGGAACAGGGGCAGGGTCTTGGGGGAAGAGGTGGAATGGGGTGGGGCCGTGGGCGGGGCCACAGTTCCGGTGCCAGGGGCAGGGCCCCCCACATTGCTCCGTCCCAGGGCCCCAGGAGATCTTAATCCACCTCTGAGTGGGACCCTCCCTGTCCCGTTTCCTGGCAGTGCCCACACGGCTCGAGGCCCACTCCCCCTCCCCCCCAACCCTAGCGCTCCCCTCTGGGCCAACCCACACCATTTAAAGGGGCCTGCTTTCAGCTCTGGCCCAACCGAGAGCTGCCCCTAGGTGCAGAGAAAAGTGCCACCTCCTCTTTCAGCGTATTTTTATTTTACTGATGAAACCTTTGCAACCACTAATAAAAATGCAACGTCTGGCACGGGGAAGGGGGGTTAGCCAGCAATGGGCTTGAGTGCCCGCCTCGTGCCGCACTATGCGTGGAGAGAGAGGAACGCACCAGAGCCGGGCAGGTCGTGCCAGAGCCGTTCCTCACTCTGATGTCGCAGGGAGCGGAGTTCAGGTAGCCACGTTGCGTCCTCACTACAGCCTGCAGCAAGTCACCCACCTGCCTCCTGGGCTCGTCCGGCGTTTTAACTTTGGGCCTTCCGTTGGGAAAGTTGTTCCCTGGAGTCCACCGACAGCATCCGTACCGTGCCCAGCCCTCCGTCCACCTGCATGTTCTCCCCACACGCCCTGTCACCGTGGTTACAACCTGCAGGGCTCTCCTGCAGTGAGGTCCCAGGGCTTAACCTTCTCTGCTGAGTTTGGTCACCTGTAGGGTACAGTTCGAGATGCACCATTGTCCATCCGGCGTCTCTTTCCTGGGGTGTTACCATCGGGGGCTGTGTCAGTCAGCCGGCGGGGGGTAGCCTACAGCAGAGTCAGTTCATTGCCTGCCCAGGGACAACGTTAATTGTGTTCATTTAATTTCATGATGGTGCCCAAGTGGCAGGCGCTGATGGGCACCTACTAGCAGAAGAAGCTCAGACACTGGGTTAGATGGCAACAGCTCGGAACCATCACCGTTGGGGCAGGAACCAGTAGAACAGGGACAGGTGCATGGGGTGCAAGTGACGGCAGGAGGTTTGGCACCGTGGTTCCTCCTCAGCCTCTGTGTCCCAAGGAGAGCCCAGCGACAGAAGACTTTCTGGGGGGTGAGTTGATAGGGACACTGCTCTTCCCCACGGACCCTAGAGAGAGGGAAGAGGACACAATAACACTGATACTCAGACTGAGGTTTGGGAGCTGCAAGTGGCTTTTTAATACATCTCCTGTGGCTCTTTGCAGCAGATGATATTAACACACCGTGTGATTTAATTATTAACCAACCTAAGTTATTAACCTAGTAAAAGCATCCTGATTGGTTATTAACCACCTGTAATTGATAAAATAATACTAGGCCGGTCATTTTGCTAGGGAGCACCATCTGGCCAGCACAGAGGCATTCCTCCGGGCCTCCAGAGGGCGCTGCCTCCAGGCCGGCTCAGCTAGAAGGACAATTGGTGGAACATGTTAATGAATGCACACTGGAGCCAGGGGGGTGTCTACACTATGGCTCCCAGTGGGGGTTAGCAAGAGAAGCAATTTGTCACTAAAATTCCCTAATCTGGGCCAGCCCTTTCAAGGCCCCTTGTGGCCTAGGGAGACCATGTTTCTGCTTGTGCAGACGCCACATAGACCATGCCTATGTTAGACTGACTTCCCCCGAATTTCCCACCATTGCTACCGGCAGCCAAGTCCCACCAGTCATAGACAGACTCCCAGCCGCCACTGTTGTGGAGACCTGCTCAGAGCAGGCTTAGTCCATGTGGTGTTTAAAATGCTGTCAGCCTGCCTAGACTAGAGCTCTTCCACTGACGGACCCGTACAGCGGTGGTTGCAATGGCGGGAAACTGTAAGCTGATGTAACGTAGGCCAGGCCTTAGAATCACATCCAGCCTGTCCGATCCGCCAGGGCACTAAAATGCACAGTAGAATTTACTCTGTCCTTGAAAGTTCACTTCTGTTGTGTGGGTGTGACGAGGGAAGGTCACAGCCTTCTGGGTCTGGATTTAGCAGTCGTTCGATAGCTGTCAAAAGCAGCGTGTCCAAAGCAATCCCGAAAGCACGATGGCACAGAACTGAAAGGATCAATTCAGTTCAGAGCCCTGCTTTTTGCCTGGAGATCATTTTACTAGTAAATCTAAACTAATTTTCAATGGAACTTCAATGGGCACCGTGAGACTAGGTTTTAATTATAATCTGAGATACTCCCCCAAAAAAGAGAGGCTGGGAACCTGGTTCTTCCAATGGTCAGAGATTCTGCCTCTCCTGGCTGGGAGCTATTGTTTTACCTCTTTATTGTCGTGACATCGTCATTGTTTAACAAGATCCTATCAGCTCTAACAACACACTGGGCTCTTCAAGGGAAAGACGTTGATTAAAATGCAAATACAAATGAAACGAACTGGTGGAAAGGGGGACGGGGGGGAGAAGCAGCATCTGTGTTTTCCATTAAATTACATTAGATTTAAGGGCTCTCTTCACGTGGAGAAGCAGTGACTGCCAAGTATTTAGCGATCCTTAAAGCCTTTGTCTGGTGCTGGATGCCAGAAAACCGAGGCATGGTGCTTGTGCCACGTAGCCTCTTTTTCCCTGCCACACCGACTCGAAATGAGAGTTATGTGAGCATAGTTTAGACCAGAGCTGCTACTGTAATGATCTTCTACATGTGTAATGACCTACCAGCACCATGTGGGGGGCAACATGGCTAGAACCCAGGACTTTCGGCTCCAAAGCCTGGGCTTCTACCATGTTCCCAATGAGTAACTTGGTTCGTTGGCAGCTGTAGTAGGCTCTTATCCTCTATGTGGATTGGCTACCAGAGGGGAATATGTTGCTCATACCTAGTGTGTTACATTTGAATGTAATTTCTGGTGCAGCTGTGATACCATCACGCAGGTGATACCAAACGTGTAAATAAACCCCACGAGAATGAATCATTAAATAGCTCCCTTCCCCCTCACACCTACTCACCTTTCACAGAGTGCAGACATCCTCGTTCGTGAGCCCTGGGATCTGAGCGATGGCTATGGATTCCGTGTATGTGTGGCTTCCAGAGAACATGGACCTCCTCGAGGAGCGCCTCTTGGGCTTTAACTTGGAGAGGTTGATGCAGTTCTTCTGGCGACTCCTCAGATACTCTTTGTAATTCTTGGAGAGCAGCGTGTAAAGGAAAGGGTTAATGCAGCTGTTGCTGTAGGCCAAGCAGGTCACGATGAAATTGATGTAGACCATGGTTGTGTTGGTGAGGTTCCCTGGCTTGTTGTAGTATATGCTGAACAGCTGCCAGAGCCAGAAGGGTATGAAACAAGCCCAGTAGGTGAGGACGATGCTGAATATCATGTACAGGACTTTCTGCTTGGGGCCCCGGTTCATTTCCCTGGTGGTGAAAACAGCAGTCTGAGATCTCCAGTATGTCCTGGCCAACTTAATGTATAAGTAGCAGATGACAAGCCCAGGGGCCAGGATGCAGGTGTTAAAAAGGATGGTGAGGTACACTTTGTAGGTCTCCATCTGCCAAGTGGGGTGGCACATGCGCTTGGTCACCCCGCCCTGGTCACTCGTCCTGAGGTCTATGAGGATCATAGTAGGGAGAGCAAGAAGAAAGGATACCAGCCACACCAGGCAGGTGACAGTCCTCCGGTAGTCTCTGGATCTCCCAATAGTGTCTAATGGCTTGACTACGGCTAGGTACCTTTCGGTGCTCATGATGGTGAGGATGAAGATGCTGGCGTGCATGGTGAGGAGGTCCAGGCTGAACAGGATCCTGCAACCCACATCTCCAAAGTACCAGTCCTTCACGAAATACGTGCAGACCACGAAGGGGATAGTCGACAGGTACAGGAGATCTGCCAGTGCCAGGTTGATGATATAAATGTACATCGAGCCAGTGAATGTCATGGAGAGATTCACGACCACCAACGTGTAGATGTTGCCAACTGTGCCCACCAGGCACATCACGGCCAGGATGCACCCCAGGAAGTAGGTGACCAAGACATCACTGGTGTCAGCGAGGACTTCAAAGGTGGCATTGGCATGATCCGTGGCGTTCTTAGGGTGGCAGGGCACAGAAGTGCATTGACCCAGCTCCATCTCTCTCTGCAATTATGGATTTTTCCAGCCCCAGAGCATAATAATAGATGCACTTAACTGTGAAGATGTCGCGTTGAGAAGCTGTCATCAGATGTGCAGACAAATTCCATGCAGCTGAGCAGACAGGGCTGCGTTAGACACAAAGGTCCCTGTCACTATAACAGCATCATTCTGATTTTTTGCCGGTGCCCACGAATTTACAGCCTCTAGAAAAACAATTGCTGCTCTCCCTCGGCTGTATGTTATTTCATCCTGCAGAAAACAGCCTTCAAGGACCACAGATGGAAGTGAAGATAGGAGTCAGTTACCTGCAGACAGCTGTCTTCAAGTCCAAAGGCTAAAGCCCCTAATGTATATTAAAGCTGTGGCTGGCAGGTAGATGGCGAAGCGAACACTCTGCTGGAAATAATCCTGGTGCAGCTGCCTGTCCAAGCTATTTTCCTTCCCATGAAGATTCAGGCATTTATTTACTCCGATTGCCTTCTAAGTGGTCCTTGTGACCCTGGAGGCTTTTCAGTTGTCAGCGATTGAATTGAAGCTGCGAGCAAGAGTTGCTCTTCTCCAGACCTGTCCAAAGTTCCATGGCATGTGAAATGACAGATAAACGGTGACCTGAGTGCTGTGCAATAGGAGCTGATACCCTCCCAGAGACACAGAGAGATGTGAGGGCGATCTGCTCTCCTTGCAGATGCTAGAATGTAAATCGGAAGCAGTGTTGTTTTAATGCCAAGGCAGATCTTAGCTGTTAACAAAGATAAGGCTGGACCACCGAGGGGTCCCTGCCAGTCTCCAATGAGGCGGGTGTTGGGGTCTGGGCTAAGAGCGGAGCTGGGATGATCTGTTCCAGCAGACTCCTCTCTCTCCCCATGCTGATAAATCCATGCATTTTCCAAGAGCCGGAGCTGGAGAGGGGTGGGATCTGCTGCTCTGACAGCCCCCCAAGAGGTGGGATTTGTCCCTTTTCCCAATAGAGAAGAGGAGGTAAAACCAGCACTGGCATATTCTTCCCACCAGGACGCATGCACACACCCGGCACCTCCTGCCCCCTTGCTCCCTTAGCAACACTGGGCGTTGGGCTCTGCCTCTTGAAATGTATTTCTATAGGGAGATCTTTGCTCCTTTCTTTCTAGGCTCTTGCACTGTAATTTTAATTTTGCACAGTTCTTTGTGCTTCAAAGGGGGTGCTGAGAGGCTAATTCCACTGTGCAAGACGCACCTACGNGCCCCCGAAATGCCGCCCCCGACAGCGGCGGCAGAAGGTCCCGCCCCCAAAATTCCGCTGATGACTAGGGCACCGGCGCCCCCCAAAGTCGCCTAATAGGTTGTGCCGGCCCTGGGTGTAGCCCTAGCTAACAGTGGCATGAAGAAAGTGTCATCACTTAGATTTCCACAGTGCCTTTTCTAACAAGATTGCCAGAACAGATTAGATGAAGATCCCCTTACTTTGCGATGGAGTCACCTCTGGGGTGGAATGCATCAGCTGCTTAGCAGCGCACAGCAACAGCATGCAATTGTTTAGGAGAGGACGTGAAGAAGAAGAATGCTGTATCTGATTGCAGCTGCTGTTTAAGCGCATGGTGGGTCATTATCCCAGTTTGTATTTTGGCAGGAGACTGGGGCTCCCAGCTCTGACGAGACTGTCTGGTGCATCCTGGATGAGTCAGTCCTAAGGAAGAGAACCCCCTCCCCCTGCAGCAAGTCACTGAAACTGAAGCAGTGCTGCTGTTGCTCTGCATTAGCACTGGTGTTGAGGACACCTGACTGCACTAGGGCAAGGAAGAGGTAAGAAGTGCATTTCTCCCACATGTATTGATTATGGCATGAATCTTTCAGCCATATCCTACATACAGACTAAGGCCATCCTATACAACCGTGCTTTGACCATTGTTTTGTTGAGTCCCCCACACTTACTATATAATATCAGGGATCCCTATAAGGTCCGTTGCCCTCACTGGGTGTGGAATCTATGTAAGGATGGAGAAGAACTCCAGAAATTCCTTAGTCCACTGGTCAGCTACGTAATAAATATTACAATTGTTCAAGCCACAGTGGCCGGTTGGGTTTACAAGACATCCTGGGTATGGATTTAAAGTGCAGTTCTGCTCTGAGGAGTGACAGTAAAAATGGCACCATTGCACCTCCATTGGGGGTCACTAATTCCAGACCAAACAGAGTCACTTTAAAGGTAAAAAGATTTGTTTTTCCTTAGCTGACTACCAAGCAGGACTGATTCTCTCTCTCTCTCTCTCATACTACACCCATCTCTGTGGTATCCGAGCACCTTCCACTTAAAATCAATAGCAACAGCAAAGCCCTTAGTAGACTTCCTGGAGTCTGTAGCACTTTTTCCCTTTTTGGAGCCGAAACTGCTGGGGGCAGGTGATGTTTTTAGCTGGCCTTCAGAGGTAGAAGAGGTGTCCGTGTTGTAACTTTCTCATGCATTGTCACCAGGGAAAGGTGGTGCAGACTAGATTAGGTCCTTGGTGAAATCTGTGCTGCCTCCATTGCAAAGCTGAAGCTGACCGGAACTTAGCAAGCAAGTCTGCTGATGTTGCATGAGAAGGCACAGAACCCAGCTCCTCTCCTCCGGCTGTAGGGGCTCTAAACGGGTGTAAGACTGCTGTGGTCCCTGGAGTTGATAGTTGGGACTCTGGCTAGGAGCTGGGTGAGAACCAGACTTTCTGTTTTGCAGGAAAATCTGCAAAACTCAAACGAGATTTCTATTCAAAACAAAACGGGGAAACAATGGACATTTCCCATAGAACAAAATTCTGGAAATTAAAATTTATCTTGGGTCAATTGAAACGTTTTCTTCCAATTTCCAACTTTCTTTTCAAAGTGTCAGGCCACGTTTACAAGATAAACTTTTAAAAAAATTCTAAATGAAAAGTTGTTTTGAAATGAAAAATCCAAACATTGTGAAAATCTCAAAGAGAAGTGCTTAGACCTTATCCAACATTTTAACACACACACCTCCCGCTCCCCGACGAAATGTTGTTGAAATCGACACATTTCCACAAAAGATTTTGCTTTCAGCCAATCAGCATTTTCTGACGGGATATCATTGTCGTGAGCTCAGCTCTGCTGGGATTTGCACAGAGCAGCTGTGTTAGGAGGTCCCAGTTTATTCGTCACTTCTCAGTGTTGGAGCTGTACTTCAAGGGGCCTGGTTTGAATCTGCAGCAGATGGGTCTCAGCTTTTCCCCCAGGCGCTCCAAGCCACCCAGGGTTTCTCGTCGTTTCCAAGGATTGTGGGCATGGAGTCACGGTGCGAAATCACAAACAGTGCTTAGGTACTGCTCAGGGTCTGGCAGGTGCTGGGAGGGGGCGCTGCGGGTGGGAGGGGTGCCCAGGGCAGGTGCTGGGCAGGGCTAGTGCTTTTGGACAGGGGGTTGCTGCTGGTCATGTTTCCCATCTCCAGCCCCACAGCAGAGGCAGCCTCAGGGGATGTCTACACTGCAGCTGCAAGCCCACCTGACTCCCTAGGTGAGAAGCCAAGCTGCGATGTCCGGCCGGCTATCTTTAGCGTGCTAGCTCGGGGCCCGCTAGCCCAGGTTGGTCTATCCAGGCTGCAGCATTGACTTATCCTGGTGCAACACTTGGTCTGCACACCGGGGAAGGAGGGCTGGGGAGCTGGCTGCTCTGGGAGTGCAGAAGAAGAGACCAGCAGCTGTAGGAAGTGGGGGATGGGTAGGGAGCTATTATTCCCCTCCCCCAACTCCCACAGGGTTGTGCTTTTCCTGCTCACTGGGTGAGGTGTAACCCAGCAGGCAGCCTCTGGTGACCCACCTGCAGGTCTCTTCCCCCGACTCAGAATTCCTGACCCAGATCGGGGCTACTGGATTGGAAATTACTGGTATGACCCCCAGGAGCCCCAGTCCCAGACCAGGCCCCCCGTTGCACTAGGATGCCGTGCAAACACTGAACAAAGAGACAGTCCCCTGCCCCGAAGAGCTCGCAATCGAAGGCAGAGGCGGAACTATCTGCCAGCAGCTGGATTTTCCATGCATAGCCTTTTCTGAACACCGTCTCCTTGCGGGCTCCTCCCGTGCTTGGAAGCCAGCAAGAAGCACGTTGGCACGTTCTAGCCAATGGGCTCCACCCAAAAGTAGCACCCAGGCGCCGTGGCCGCAGCTGTAACCTACGGCGGGCCCAGGAGGAGAAGCTTTACATTCTTTCTAACAGCAAATGCCCGGCCCGGTCTGCCAAGTGGGTGGTCCACTCTGTGCCTGAAGCGTATTGCAAAGTAGCTTTGCGGTGCACTGAATGGAGGCTCTGCTTCTTCCATAGAAACATCTGCAGCTTCTGCTGCTGCCAGGCTCCCCGAAGCAGAGGCATCTCAATAGCCCTGAGGCTCTTCAGTCCATTTCCTTCCCTTCTGATGGGATTTCACCGCTTGAATCTGCAGGATGCACTCGGACGAGGGGATATGGCCGGAGGGAATTTCTCCCGCGGTGAGTTAATAGGCTCAAGTTTCAGTTACTGTGCAGCATTCAGAATGCGCCGTTGGCATCTGCAGTGCTCTGTTGTTGTATGCTCTAGGCCAGTGGTTCTCAACTGCGGCCCACTGGGCGCTTGCAGCCCAATCAGCACACAGCTGTGGCCCATGTGACATCCTCAGGGCCGTACAGGTAGTATATATATTGTGTGGATGCGGCCCACGTAACACAGAGAACTACATATGCGGCCCACAATGGTAAATAAATTGAGAACCACTGTCCTAGGCAATTAACCTTCCCCAGGCTCAGGCACTCCGGCGTTTCAGTTCATTGCTAGAGGAGAGCCAGCCTTGTCCACAAACTGGGGCTCTTTGGGTCTGTTCCATCTGTCTGCGACAGGGCTGAACTGACCCCCCTGATCTGAGCGTGGGCTCAGCCCCACCTGTGGTTTGATTTATTCTTTTGCCAGGCCTATCCATGGCTCTAGGTGCACTAGCCAGTGCAGAGCTTGGCTCACTCCAGGGCCGACACCACTGGCCCCCTTCTCGATGGACTCAGCAAAGGGCCGTAAATGGGCCATGAGGAAGGACCTATCCTGTCCCCTAGAGCTGGTCCTGCCTGCTCAGGATTGAGGCACAGACATGGGGGGAAGCTAGCACTGCTCACCCTGTCCCCGATCGGTGGGGAAAGAGGGGATTTAGCTGCCAGTGCTATGAACCTGTCGTTTTTTATGGCTCTGGATGCTTACTGCTCTCCGGTCAAAGTGCAGCCGTCCAATGCTCTACTCACCCTTGACGACCTTTGAAAATATACTAATAAATAGACCCCTCAGATCAAATCAAACCACATAACAAAAATCTACCTCTCTTAGGTACCTACATGGCCCCCTTACCCTAGTATCTCAGCAGTGCACAATTGTCAGTATATTTATCCTCGCAATACCCCTGTGAGGCAGGGCAGTGCTATTATCCCCATTGTACAGATGGGGAAACCGAGGCACAGAGCGACTAAGTGACTTGCCCCACGTCTCACGCATGTCCAGATTAACCAACGTGCACTCGGTGCCCTGGCACGGGGTCCCCACCTCAGGAGGGCCCCCCATCACCAGAAAACGAAACAAGAGCAGCAGCAGCAAAGCCCTGAGTGGCACCAGGTCACAATGCCACTCACTCAAATCTGGCCCACACGCATCCCCTCGCCAAACCTGAATGAGTGGTGCTGTCACCCGGCACTCGGCCTGCACGCTTCTACCGTAACCACCAAACCATCAGGCTCACACTGAGCCCCATGGCGAAGAACCTCTGCGCTAGGGGGCCAGAGGAGGAGCGAGACACTGAATTTTCACCTCAGGCGGTTATTGTCTTTTATCTCACATTGGCTATCTAATTGAAGGAAGATGGGGGGGGGCCCCCCAATTTCCATAGAGCACAGCGCCCCAAAACTCTTTAATCTGGGACTGGTCTCACACACAGGCTGTAACAGAGCCGGCGATTGAAACTGGCTTGCCTGTGGTTGGGACTAGCACCCTAACCCATTCCCCCCACCATCCTTCTCGTGGGCCGTGCACTACGCTCTGAAGGTTAACAGCCAGGGAAGTTACGGACTTTGGAGGGGAAGGAAGTTCCAAAGGGAAAAAAAATAACTAATCCTTGTATAATTTATGAATCTGAACCTCTTGGGGCGGGGGAAATCATCTGGTCGGCTGGGCAGATTCTTTTCTGCAAAGAGGACAAGCCCTTTCAAGGGTGAACTTGCGCTGCAAATAGGGTGGGGGAAGGCACACGGGATGTGTTGCGTTTGTCTGTCAACATTTGCAGCTCTTAACAGCTCTCGGCTGTCTCTCTCTGCCCTGCCTCAGTGGGATTCTAGCACCAGTAGCTCCGTATGCCCGCTTGCAGCTCTCACTAATACACTCAAGGCTTTCCCTTTGAATGAGCATGACACATCCAACCCTGTGCAGAAATATCCAGCTGTAATTCACAGCATGGCCGGAGAGAGAGAGGCGAAGCCTTCGGCGAGCGCTGCCCGCCCAGCGCTGCTTCGGAGCCTCTTCGTTCTGCAGGCGGCCAAGGCGCCCTCTGCAGAGCTGACCTTCCGGCTGAGGGGTTGGCATTGATTTTCCCCCCCGATGCCATGGAACTGCGTCGTTTGAAACCTTTCCGGGGCTTGATTCCCCACATGTCTCGTTGGCAGTGGCTCTGGGCTCAGCAGACGGGGCTGCCTCTGCTGAAGGAGGGATGCATCCTGGCATGTGGCGAATGCTGGTGTAGCTTAGTCGGGACTGATGGGGACGACACGGGCTGCTGGTCCGTGCTGCTAGGGAGGGCTGATGTTCAAAGCCCCGTCTGTGAAACCCTTTTCCTCATTTCAGCCCACATCCCCGTCAGCCAAAGGCTGGAGTGTTACTCACTGAGCCCCGGCAAAGCTCCTGTAATCCTGCTCTGCTGCAACAGGGCAGCTTAAATCACAGGCTAAATCCTCGCGTTCCCGCGGTCAAAGAACGGCAGAGCCATTGTTCCCAGGCCCCTCTGCTGCATCGTTCCTGTAATGGCAGCCATTGGACTTACTGGGCCCTGAGTATGGCCCAGTCAGTGTAGCCCTGGCCTGTGTCATGTGACTGGGGCCAGGCCAGAAAGGGCAGCACTGGCACACCTGTATGCCAGGGCCTTGGTCCCAGCTGGATGTAGAGCAGAGCAGAACGGAGCGTGTTCATGGGCGACTGGCATGTACAGCAACAGGGCGAACTCCTGTGGATCTCAGCCCAGGCGCACACCCGTCAGGCCTTCCCCACCAGCCCCAGCATGGCTGTTTTCCTACCCATGCCCCCTCGGCCATGTAATAAAGCCACCGAGGGGGAAGTATTGCCGCTGCATATTAATTCACTGCCCAGAGAGGGGAGCTAGCCGCATAGAATAAAGTGTAATGCTCGTCTGTAGGGGCTTCCACCTGCTCAGGGGAAGAGCCAGGAACAACAGTGGCTTTTTCCCTCTGAACTGCCCCCTCCAGGCCTGACTGTTGGCTCTCCTCCCAGGGCAGGGCTGGGGTCAATCAGAGCATCCCCCACCACACAAGTCAGCTGAGCCAAGGCTTTTTAGCAACAGCCCCTCCTAATAGCACCCAAGCAAAGAAATCTCCCCTGGAGCAAGCGATGGGTGTGCGGAAGATGCAAGCCGTGTTCCACCCCCACAGTCACAGCTACAATAGAAGAGCAACCGCTCTGCGTCCTCAGCGTTTGATCCAGCATGAGCTGCGTTTCCCAGCTGCGAGAGAGATACAGGAGCCTCGCCCTCGGCATGGATGTTTAACGGAGGCATGAAAACGAGCTGCCACCGAAAGACAAGACAAACGAGAGAGGAAACCGATCCAGCCCAGCCCCCTGGCCGGCTTTACCGTTCCCTGAAAAAGCGCCGCTGTCTCTCACGTCTACGCTTTCTCTGGACACAGGGCCCCAAATTCCTCTGACGCATATGTCCCTTCCCACCCCCAAGGATCCTGGATCCCTATTGGCAGAAAGGAGCGCACTCAGCCTTATATGGTCTGCTCTGCTCACATTTTGTTGAGCAGACGGTGGTACAAGTATGGATGGACCCCCAGAATGGGGTGGCTCGGAGGGGAAAACAGGAGAAACGCCAAGAGAAACCCTCCTGGAACAGTCCCATTGAATTGAATAGGAATGAAACCACTAGGGAGATATAGAAATCACTCAAAAAACTCTAGCGGATTTAATAGACAATAGGACCTCAAGTGCTTTCCTACAGGGTTTTTGACGCAGCCTATAGAATTATGTAGCAGTGATAACATTCTCTATTACTATTTATAGGCTGCGTCAAAAACCCTACAGAAAGGGGATAATTCTCACTTGAATCCTCTAGGCGCCTTCACAAGGAGGGGCGCAGGAGCAGGAAGTAAGGGTGAAAAGAATGCCCACTGGAAGGAGCCGATGTGATTATAATCTTTTGTGGACAGGCTTATTGAAGCTGAACTGCTGTATGATGCTTAGGTACCATGGTGACAGGAGTCTTTGAAGTACCATTGAGCGATTCTGTAGGACGTGTCCTTCCCGCAGAGGCAGGTAGGGGAGTAATGACAGGGGTGGTACAGAGCGGGCCATGCCAGAGCACCGGGGCTGCCTGCCCTGATTTTGGGGTACATTTGGATTCTATTCCTGCTCCGACTGTAGCATCTCAGCAGCTCTCTGATGAGCAGTGAACAGGGTCGCTTTGCCCTTCAGTCTTCTTTTAGGGGAATTCTTCAAAGTGCTTTGTAACAAACAAAGCCTTAGAACACCCCACCAAGGTGGGTAAGTATTCGATCCCCGTTCGTAAAATGGGGAAACTAACGCTTACAACCCTATCATAGTAAAGAGAGCATCAGTGATCAGCAATAGGATGCAGGGCTTGAAGCCAATGCAATAACTCTTTAGTTGCTGGGAAATTATCCAAATGAAGGCAAAAAAAATCCACCCTCAAGTGGACATCTTTGGTCCCTGCCCCTGGGGGAGCTACCCTGGGTTTCTAATGTTTTTGATTCAGCCTGAAATTCACCATGTATACTCACCTCTGCCCTTTGCCTGTAGGGAGACTATTCACAATGGCAAATTAACCATCGCAAACTGAAACGCCTCAGCTGTTAAACTGTTCCCCTGCTGCTGTCGTTAGTGTAGCATGGCAGAACAAACGTGGCTATTTTCATAATGTGACTCATTGCAGACGGATTATGTTTTCCAAGGAGGATTTTTTTCTCTCTTGAGTCTATCCCAGGGTTTCCCAGTAAAAAAGCAGCCCTGCTGTTTGAATCACTGGTTATGAAATCATGAAGCAAAAACAGGCGAGAAGTGGCCTGGATAGCATATCCTGCAGAGATGGGTGGATAGATGGACATGAGCAATGCAGAAGAGGCCTTCATTGGTGGGAATTCATTGTGTGAAACTGACCATGTTCTGCCACAGAACAGCAGCCAGCACAGAGAGGAGGAGCCAGCGTCTATTCCTCCTCGTGCATCATCAACAGGATAGTTCAGTGAGCTCTAGTGAGTTACTCTTTTGGCAAACCCATTGAAAGTTAGAGGCTGCACAGGCATCAAAAAGGACACAGTCAAATGGCAGTGGAGTTGCCGAATTGAGGGCCCGAATTGTCCCGCAGAACTCTTACTACAGGTGATGCTGCATGAGATGGAAAGAACCCAGCTTGACCCTCAGATCCCAGGCTGCATTAGCAAGGTTGGCTGTTAAGAGAGAGAAAATCTCCTTCTCCTTGTAAACAACGCACAGCTTGAGCTGGAGTCAATGAAGAATAATAAACACGGAGTCCCAGGATGCCAGTTTGAGTTACTTTTCAGAGTGAAACCACAATTCTATAGTTCTAAAAGAGCTGAAGCCCATGCAAGGCGATACTGCCTGCAAGTGTCACCTCTGCCAGTCAGAGTGTGATGACATAGACCATGTCTTTCTCTCTGGAAGATTAAATCCCACTGTTGGATTAAAGAGCTTTTGTGGATTAGGCTCCTCTGCTCAGCACCTCTGACAGAGACAGTAGCTGGCTTTGGATTTCTTTTAATGTAAACTCTGTCAGGCCCTCTTGGTGAGTCTTCGAATCCTCTTGCCTCTACCAGCGCACAGAGCAGGGTGTGGCGTGTGCCCATAGACGACTCGCGCCTCTTCAATCTGGGGGGCACAATCTAAAGGGGAGGACATGTGACCGCCCCATGTGTCTCCTCTGCCTAGCGCCCCCGCCCCATCCTGAGCCCATCCCAGGGCTGCCGCATTCTGCCGCCCCACTAGAGTTACCTGCGGGGGGGGGGGCCTCTGTCCTTCTCCCGCTGCGCCTCCTACCCCCCGCCATGTTCAGCCCCTCTCCCTGGCTCACTCGGCCCCTCTCCCTGGCAGCTGGGCCTGGCCACTTCCCCAGCCAGGCTCTCTCAGGCAGCCACCGCACTGCACAGAGCAGCGACCCGGAGTGGCTGGTCCCGCCCCCTCCACTCCCCGCCTGGGCCCGGCTGCCAAGTACAGGGGCCGAGTGTGCCAGGGGGCAGGCGCCGCGGGAGAAGGACTGAGCNGCCCCTCTCTCCTCCCCCCCCCCCCCCCCCGGCAGGCCAAGCATAAATCTGTGTGGCATTTGACCCTGCATCCCCCCGCTACGCGTCGCCTATGCGTGGGCATGATTTATTAATAACAGACTATTGCTCTGTCAATTGCCTTGGGCAACATCTTTTTCGATAGGCATTCTCCTGTGAAAAGCTATTCTCCTGCTCTTTGCTGTTCGCTCCTTCCTCCGCTGGATTCGCAAGGGAGTGTGGAGAGGAGTGAAAATGTGCAACCTGCGGCTTACGCGCTGGGAGCTTTTATGTCTCCCCCGGCGCCAGCTGAGCACTTCCCTCCACTCTGGTATCTAATGGGATGTTTCACTGAGAATCTGGCTCCTAAGCTCTTCTGGGCTTGAGGAGGCACAGGCAGGCACCAGAGGGTGAAGAAGAGGGGCACCGATGCTGCTTTTCCTAATCCCTTCAATGATCCAAAGGTTCTGTGGCAAGGGCTCTTTGTTGGGCTAATGACTATCAAGTCCCCGAATGCAGACTGCTGGCCGGAGCAGCCCCGAGGGAGACTAAACACCGTCATCCAGCACAGACCGTGGGCCAGAGCCAAGGGGAAAGAGGAAACCAAATGCTGCAGGAGGGACTCAAAGGTGGTGGGTACACTCTGCCCTGCAGCAGGCCCAGACCCAAAGGCCCACAAGGAAAGTGGGACAAGACCCTGATAGCCCAAGCCCCAGGGTGGGGTGGGTCTAACCATGGTTGGCCCCGTGACGTAGTGCAAGCTTAAATGACAAGCCATCACTTCAGTTGCACCCCTTCCGATATTTCAAGTGACCAAAGCAGGGGTGCAGCGCCACTCAGGTATGGCCTGTCTGCCCCCTGTAGAGCAACGGAGGGGCGGCTGGGCCAGACCTGAGGCGTGCTGGGACCCTGTGCACCAGGCTGCAAGGCCACTTCGTTTGGGGGCCCCTCTCACTCTCTCTTCGGTTCTTGTGTGTTCTGGTTCTGGATTCCAAGAAATAGTCGTGTTACATTGTGACCTTCCAGCAAGAGTATTTTCTGTTTTTATCTGACTTCTCTGGGGGCAGGCCGTGAGCATAACAGGCCAAAGCAAAATGGGGTAGGAGCAGGGCCAGCTCCAGGCACCAGCGAAGGAAGCAGGTGCCTGGGGCAGCCAATAGAAAGGGGTGGCACTCCATCCGTTATTGGGGCGGCACGTCCCGGTCTGCGGCGGCAATTCGGCGGCGGGTCCTTCACTCCCTCTCTTCCTCTTCGGTGGCAGCTCAATCGGGTTTTTCTTTTTCTTTTTTTCTTTTTTTTCACCGCTTGGGGCAGCAAAAAAGCTGGAGCCGGCCCTGGGTAGGAGGGACGTAAACACGGCTGGGACATGCCTATCTGGGGGGCTACTAAACGCTACCATTTCCTGCCTCAAGGAGGCTCTAGCCATCACTGGTCCAGGCACAAGGAATGCTTAAGGCAGCATTTCCCAAGGTGCGGAGAGGGGGGGGTCACAAAAAGGTACCAGGAGGTTGCAAGACATGGACAAAAAAGGGGGGAAAGGAAAATGCAAGAAAGCCAGAATATGTCCTAGTTGAAGTGGCGTCTGTCCCTGGGGCTGGCTGGCCTTGCCCCCTCCCCTCCTCCCCTGAGCATTGTGGCCTGGCCTCTGGCATGTGGGATCACAACACCACTCGCTCAAATTTAGCACAGTCACCCTCCTCCGTCAGGTGCTGCAATGTGAGCCAGTGAGCCAGGGGCCAGAGATGCTGCTGTGGGGTGAGAGCGGGGCAGGCTCTCTCTGCAACTCCACCCCCTCTCTGGTAACAGAAGTGGGGGTGAAAGAGGGTCTTGGCATGAAACAATTTGGGGCCCACTGCTGTAGGGCATTCCAGTTTCAAGAAGTACCTGTATGCTGGCTAACGTGAATTGGTGTGTCCTGGTCTGTGGGGAATTCGCTTCTGATGATAATCTTGGCCAGGTTGGGGCTTTGTTTGAAGGCCAGAAGAGGGGGTTTGGGAAGGATTTCTTTCAGGATGTGGTCCCCATCAAGTATGGGTTGTAATTGCTTGATGAGCCCCAGTATGGGTTAGTAGGTGACAACTAGGGGTGTGTAATCAGTGCGTTTTCCCCCCCTATATTAAAGCAGGTTCTCTCAGAGCATTTGGGTGGCCTGTTGTCTGGTGCAGTGTCCTTGTTTAGAAATGGTGATTTTAGTGTGTTAAAGTGTGTATCCTGGACTTTCTCTTTGCATATGCTGTGGTACCTGAGTGCCTGACTGTAGATAACCGATTTCTTGGTGTGTTTGGAGTGGTTACTGGATCTGTGAATATAGATATGGTGATCAGTGGGTTTCTTGTATACTGTTGTCTGTAGGTTTCCATTGTTAAAGCTGTTTGTGGTGTCCAGGAAATTGGTGCTGGCGTGAGAATGTTCTAGAAAGAATTGGATGGATGAGTGGGTGGTGGTAGTTGGAAAATGTTGTGGAAACCTCTGAGTGAGTTTAGGTCGTCTGTCCAGAGGATGAAAATATCATTGATGTATCTCATGTACAGCGTCGGTTTCATCTTGCATTTTTCCAGAAATTCTTCCTCAAGCTGGCCCATGGGGAGGTTGGGATATTGGGGAGCTGGACTAGTACCCATGGCTGTTCCCAGGGTTTGGACAAAGTGTTTGCTGTTGGATGTAAAGTTGTTCTGGGTGAGGATGAAATGGATGAGGTTGGCGATGTGCTTGGGGTGGACGTGAGTGTTCATTGTCTTGTAGATATATGAGGCAGGCCGCGATGCTGTCACGGTGAGGGATGTTGGTGTAAAAATATTACCTCACTGTGTCTCATATCCTGGGACCAACACATCTACAGCACCACTTCAAACAAAGAATTAAGGGTATGATTTTGTCATGGAGGTCACGGATTCTGTGATTTTAACAGATGTCCAAGACTTCTTTAGCTTCAACTTCAGCCCCGCTCGGGCTTTAGTTTCAGCCCAGCATGGCGGGGCTTGGGCTTCAGCCCTGCCATGAGCATACCCTGATGTTGTACATTTTTACCATGACTGCTCTGTGAATTTTGCCTAATTTTACTGTGACAAAAATCGTATCCATACAAATAGTCAATAGATGAGATGCCAGTAGATGGTGCTTGAGATTATGTAGCACAATTCCTGGGTTTTGTAGGACCAATAAAACTCACTGTTGTGTGCTGCAAATGGTTTCTTCCGTTCAGCTTTTTGTATGGAGTTCTTAGCGCAGAAAGCTGCTCTGGCTGGGTTTTCAGACCAGTTTTGCAGACCCAAAAGTTACGGATGCAGAGCCAGGCTTGGGGTGCTTATCTGAGCTGAACTTCCAAAGCTTTGAGGCTCACCCACCTCTGGTTCCACCCCACTTCATCCCAGTGGAATCAGGTGTAGCTGACGATGGGGAGCTGAACGTACAGATGGGATCAGCACAGAAACATGGACCCTAAAGAGGACATTTCAAGCTTTTTCTTTCTTTGCCCTCCCCCGCCCCGCCAAATATCAGTCCGATATTTCAGAAAAGAAACTCCGAATCCAGCCCCAAGAACGATCTCACTTGTAGCCCAGGAATTGCAGTTCCTTTGCGCCTGATCTCTTCTATTCAGGCTCTTTTTCTCAATTTGGATTGTTTGTTTCATCCTGCTGTATCATGTGAGGAGTAAAAAATAAAGTCTCCGGGAGCCGATCCTGGCATTGCTATACGTCCAATAACACACAACGGCCCTCTTCAGAGAGAGGCGGCTAACTCAGACCCTGCCTGGCCATGGCTGCGTCTGGACTGGACGTGCCCAGGACTGATGCGTTGTTTTTCACGCAGTGCTGTCAGGCAGATGTTTCCATTTGGCCAAGTCTGATGAGTATGTGTGTCCTTTGAGATGCTGGGTTTGCAACCTATATCTGCCATCACCATCAAAATGACACAGCAGCATGCATGACCGATGAGCCCCGAAGTGGAAAACACCCTGAGTCCCCTTGAAGAGATTTCTCTGGAGTGTATTGCTTTACAGAAGAACCCAAAATGAATGATTGAAAAGTGCTTTCCATTATAATCCAGGAGCCTACCGTGGCCAGTGGCTCTTTGACCGGGTCCAGATTGCAGAGCTGTATGCAGCTATCTCCACTGCCTCTAGATCTGTTCTGCAGAGACGAATGATTCCAACAGGCCAGCACCCAACGAGGCAAGTCAAACTCACTGGCTCTGTGAATGCCTGGAGTTTTTTTGTTTCTGTTGCTGCTGAGCCCAACCCAATGAGCAGTGCCATCTGCTTAGACAGCATTTCAGTGAGTCAAACTAACACTCCTCATCCCCTCTGCGCCGAGCGCTGCTCCAGCCTGGCCCAGCATGTGGAGTCGTCAGGGCTGTGGTATTCTTCAGCCTGGTCAGACCAAAACAGTGACATGGCAAACAAAGGGTGGTTTGCCTCAGCGAGGGGAAAAAAAACTGTCCTTAATTTACAAAGCCTCTTGACCTTCTGCTTAACTAGATAAACCGCTTCCCAGCTCCTCCCTGCATCCTGGTCTGGGTCTGACGGGCCCAGAAACTGCAGAACCATGTTTCTGTCCTGTGTTGGATAAATGAGAGACCTTTCTCTGCCCAATGGATCTTCTTTATATCTCTGCTCTAACATGCCCTTAGTTGATCCCTCACCTGCCTAGCTTAGTATGGGGTATAAACTGTCTGTCTATCCATTTCATTGCAACAGCCAGGCATTCCAGTTCCTATTCATCTACCAAGGAAAATACAAGCAAATATTAAGGCTAACTGATTGTGTGTGTGTGTGTGTGTGTGTGTGTGTATATCTTTCATCCCGAAGCAACTTTGCAGACACAAGAAGCCGTACAGCATCACCATTCCTTCCTGCCCCAGGCGTGTTCCTCCTTGAAGCCCAGCCTGGTTATGTCCCTGCGTATGATGGCCCGTCACCTAGTTGGTGGCTGGCTTCTAGGTCGGACTGACCTTGGTAGTGTCTGCCTTATTTTCTTTGGCATCCTATTAGCTGTTTGCCTTCTCCGGTGTCCCTACTGTCGTAATCTTTTTGATCACAGCCAGACTCATACTCTGACTTCCCATCCTGCTCACCCTCTAACTTCTTCATTTGTCTGAAAATCATTCCACTTTACAGCTGCCATCTTTTGAAAAACTCTCATCTCCTCTGCCTCCAGCCTTCTGAGATCTGTTTCCTTTCATGCAGCTACTTCCAGACCATAGAGTAACACTGTTAGTATCCTCGAGTGGTACATGTTCACGTTGGCACCAAATGCAATGTTTCTCAGTCCATAATTTCATCAATTTCTGAGCAGCCCATGGAGCTGCACAGTACCACTCCCTGTGCTCTCAAGGCTGCGCCCTGCCCTGGCAGCGAGGGCCCAGCCTTGCCACGTCTCAGTGCTTCCTTCCCTGGTCTCAGCCTTGTGGTACCAAGGCAGGAGGCAGCCCTGAGAGCACAGGGAGAGGTACCATGCAGCTCTGTGGGTGCCCCGCGCCCTGGTCCCCATGGAAAGCCCCAACATCCAGGCTGCTGCAGTCCCCTGCCTGGAATCTCCCCTCCCTGCTGCAGCATTGGGACTCCCACCAGAGCTTCCCCCGTTAGGCAGGGATGCATGCGCCCTAGCCTATTAGCTCCTGTGTGGGCAGCAGATCCCTGGCTGTGGGCAGATTTGCGGGGTTGCAGCCAGGAAAGGCATGTCCCAGCGCTGCTTTCCCTGGCTGCAGCCCTACAAACCTGCCTTCCACTTATTCCAGATAACGGCAACTTTTTGCTGGGCGCAAGAGGTAGCTAATAAATAGAATCTACTGTATTGGGATCACTGATACTGATTGATTATACTGAATTGTGCACACAGCCACTCTGTGCTAATACAGCCTAGGATTTTTGTCATCCAATCCCCCCTCTACCCACTTGTTTGTTTCATCCACCTGTTTGTCTGTTAACTGATGAGCTTTTGGGGGCTGGAACTTTCATTCACTGTTTGTACAGCACCTAGCACACTGGGGCGCTGAGCCTCAGCTGGGGCCTCTGGCTGCTAGCGTCATATCAATAATAATTAATAAATGTGCTCTGTGACTGACAATGGGTCTTAAAGATGAAAGCCACGCAACCCTTCATTGGACTCGGCTCCATCAGTAACAGGCATGTGTCAGGTTGTGAGGAGAGATGCAGAATATCCATTTCCCATCCACATGATCACTGGACCGTGATTTAATTCCTTCAGTGTATTTCTTGTGTTCTGCCTGCCTACCTCCTCTAGACCTAGATAGCTGCTATCAGATCAAATGAATTGACTGTACGGTAGTATTGTGACAGCATATGGTGTTAATGGATAAGAGTTTGTACTTCATGCAGCTTTCTCTGTGGACCTGATTATCCTGGCTGTCCTTGTGTAACACCGACAGACCCTGGTCATCGGCGGGCGGGATCGAACCTGGGGCCTCTGGAGCTTAGTGCAAGAGCTAAAAGCCATATGCCTGATAGCCAAGGCTGTAGAGCAGACTCATTCATCTCTCTCTCTAAGTGGTCTTGGTGTCACTAGATGGGACAGAACACCACACCCAGGAGGTGTGTGAGTTACACTTGTTTCTCTGGCCATAATAACCGGATCCAAACACCCCTGAACTTCGGGAAAGTTTGGATCCCACAACAAACAAGAAACTTCTGTGTTCCTCACTCCTCTGTTCACCAACTGGGGGGAGAATCTTGAAAGTACCTGGCAACTGAAATTGGCAATTAGAATAGGTGGACTGGGAGGAAGCACATGGTTTTTATGTTACTAGAGCTGTAGAGTTCAGATTCAGAAATCTGGGTGTGTTTGGAGCTGGGGTTTTAGTTCAGTTCATAATAGAGATTGATCCCAGCCCCAAAGTCCAGATCCAGAGCTGGGTTTGGATTCTGAGCTCCCCCTCATACAACCCGAAAAGGAAAGAGTGAGGAGGGTTTGGGTCTGCCCCGGGGCGTTAGTTCAGGACCCTTTCCGATTGGAAGAAAGGACAGGTTCCAACGAGTGGCAAATCTACCACATCTTGGCCCAGAGGCTCCGCTGTCAGCAGAAGGAGCACTAGCTGGGAAGAGAGATGGGCAGAACTTACAGCACTGTATAAATAATAGTCATAACGGAGAAGACAAAGGACAGACGGCAGGTGTATGCCACGGACAGACTTCTACGTGTATACTTCTCTGACTGAGCTCATCCCTCCCACCAAACATTCCGGGCTTTGCACTTGTGGTCTGATACCTAACAAACAGAGACCAGGTAATCTACACTGCACTGCTGTGGGTTACCCACATCCCTGCTTCTTCAGACCCTTATCATAGAATATCAGGGTTGGAAGAGACCTCAGGAGGTCATCTAGTCCAACCCCCTGCTCAAAGCAGGACCAATTCCCAACTAAATCATCCCAGCCAGAGCTTTGTCAAGCCTGACCTTAAAAACCTTATTTATCTACTCAACCCGCATCTCCACCTGCACATGCCTATATGCCCAACCCACATCCCCATCTGCGCATGCCTCCATACCCAGACCCCACACTCATACATGCATGCCCCATATACACAGATCTGACCCTTGTAGGGAAGAAGTATTCGCATGTGGCTAAAGCACAGGGCTGGGAGTTAGGGGATCTTGGTGCTATTGTTTCCCTATGTGATCTTTGGCAAGTCATGTAACTTCTCTGGGCCTCAAATTCTCCATCTTTAAAATGGGAAGAACAACATGTATGTACCTGTTGTGAGGTTAAATTCATTAATGTTGGTTGACTTCTTTGATCTTCTTAGATGAAATGCACAATTCAAATATTATAATACACATACCTAGACTCAGACCTCTATACCCTATATCTAGGCTCACATAATCATCAGAACCCCATTGTCACAACGAACCCTGAGCCTGTTCCAACACCCGGACCAACATGCAAATATGGATTTAAAGTGAAAATGATAAACCTTCAATGTGCGTCCTCTAAGGGAGGTTTGTGTCCAGCCCTATATGTTTACACAAGCATGTTGCTTTACCCTCGCCACTATATCTCCATTTAGGGGCTTGTCTTTGGAAGGAAGGCAGAGAACACCAGGTAACAAGTATCAGAGGGGTAGCCGTGGTAGTCTGGATCTGTAAAAAGCGACAAAGAGTCCTGTGGCACCTTATAGACCAGGGGTCAGCAACCTTTCAGAAGTGGTGTGCTGAGTCTTCATTTATTCACTCTGATTTAGGGTTTCGCGTGCCAGTCATACATGTTAATGTTTTTAGAAAGTCTCTCTCTAGAAGTCTATAATATATAACCAAACTATTGTATGTAAAGTAAATAAGGTTTTTAAAATGTTTAAGAAGCTTCATTTAAAATTAAATTAAAATGCAGAGCCCCCCAGACCGGTGGCCAGGACCCGGGCAGTGTGAGTGCCACTGAAAATCAGCTCGCGTGCCGCCTTTGGCACACGTGCTGTAGGTTGCCTACCCCTGTTATAGACTAACAGACGTCCATTCAACTGGAGACCGTGCCAACTGATTTTCTTGGTCCCAGAGCCCCACCTAGTGGATATACAGTAGTTTAGTTAGCTAAGCTGCCCTGAAATGGCATGTTGGAAAGGCAGCAGAGTAGGAATGAGAGGTAAGTGCTATAAACCCCAGTCTGATGCAGTGAGTAATTGTGGCTACACTGTAGCCCTCTGGTGTAATCAGCACTTACTGCAGCAAAGAGTGATGTTAACAGCTGGGCCTAATATCTCCAGTTAGAGCTAGGCATGGTGCGCGCAGGTCTTGTGATTGCTTGATCTGCAATATCCCTGCTCTCTCCTGACCATTCACACTGCCCTGCCAGCACATCTCAGCCCTGACCTTCCACTCCATTGCCGGGCCCTCACACAGCTTTGCCAATGAACATCAGCCCTCACCTGAAACACCTGCTGCTTGAAGTTCTGGGAAGAGCGGAAACAGTGCCGCGATTCTCTGCACGAAGCCAATGCCCACGAGTGGCGAGGTTTGAAAACACACTAGGATCATTTCATTAGAGTCTTAAACTGACTTTGAATTGCCTCCAGCTATTTACTGAATGACTGACTTGCACTGAAAGAAAAACAAAACCACAGAACTTTTCCTATTGCGCTTGCTGCATTTTTAAGAAGAGACGTAAAACAGTAAATTGGTCTCAAACAAGCCTCCGATAATTGGATGAGCTTTTAAGTACGCACAGCTTTTGCCCAGTCTATTGTTCAAGGTGCAGCCTTTGCTACTAATGAAAGGGTCTGAGGCCTGGTCTATGCTTAAAAGTCAGGTTGACGTAGCTACGGTGCTCAGGGGTGTGAAAATCCACACTCCTGACTGATATAGCTATGCTGGTGTAGATGCAACTAGGTTGGTGGAAGAATGCCTCCTTCGATGTAGCTACCATCGCTTGGGGAGGTGGTGGTTCCTACAATGACCGAAAACCCCTTCTGTTGCTGTAGGCTGCGTCTATACTACGGGGTTGTGCCACTCTAGTCCCTGTAGTATAGACATGGCCCGAGTGGTAGAGGGATGTATTTCGTTGCTGATAATGCAAAAGTCTTGATGTATTTAAGAAAGGTTGATAAATTAGATTTAGAGTAGATTAGGGAGAAGTCTGTTCAAGGCGTCTTCTCTGCGCACTCTCTGGGCGCTGCCATTTTCGACTGCATGGTCACCCCTCAAAATAGTTTCCAGCATCACTTGCCAAAGCTATTAAGTTCGCTGACAGACTCATTTCCTTAAAACACCTATGACTCAGTCATGTGATACTATCAAATCACTTTATGTTGCTTGGATATTTAGACACTGTCCACTTGAAAATGAAATATACTGTGTGCATTTATTCATGAAAGTTGATTTAAATAAGGAGCTAGCTATTCGAGCTAGACATGAAGCATTTTTCCCATCCTGCAAGAATTTTCGAGAGGCTGAAAAATTTTCCCATCCCAAACTGGCATAAAAAGTTGAAATCGCAAATTTTCATGACTAAAAAAATAAAAAAACTCATATCAGGTCAATCAAAACATTTTGTTTCAATAGTCTTGAAATGGTTCATTTCAATTTTGACCTTTTATTTATTTTTTTACTTCAGGTTTGAAACAAAAAGTTGCTTCAACCCAAAAACGTGCACTTTTTCATTTTGAAAATGTTGAAACAGGATGTTTTCTTCAAAACATGTTTTTTGGGGGTTTTTTTCCAAATATTTTTTTTTGAAACAGCAACATGGGTCAAAACTGACTTTCCTGCAAACGGTTCATTTAGATGAGTTGACATTTTCGGACCAAAAAAGTTATCATCTGCAGTCCAGCTATCTACTGACTTGTACATTGAATGCTCCCATTATTCTGGTATCTAAATACTAATAACAGCACTGTGCACTTGTATGGTACCTCCTAGCCCAATGCACCTTACAAAGACTAATTAATCCTCAACGCCCATGTGTTTTGGCAAAAGCCAAAATCACGAAGGAGGAAGTCTGACTCGTAGGCAACTGCCTTATCTTTCTTCAGCAAGGCAGTCTTCCATTAACATCATAAGATACAGTGAAAAATAGTGTCAGGAATCAGGGTGGAAATATGAATCGACCAGCAAAAAGTAGAGCTGAGAGGTGAGGAAAAAACCCTCAGAATTGTACGCTCCGGTTGTTACTGAGCTATGTAACGTGTGGCAAGGGTGTGTGTGTGTGTGAGAGAGAGAGAGAGAGAGAGAGACTACAATTAACAAAAAATAGCAAGAAAATTCTAACAACAATCTGCCATCAACCCTCTTCTGCAGTTCATTGATCCACACGCATGTGAAAAAGAGAGAGTGAATTGTGGCATCTGAAAAAGCCCAAATGTCTATACAGCAATGTTTAGCCCTGCAGCCTGACACCCTCCTCCTTCCCTTCCCCCGCAAGCCAGAATCAGCTGACCTGGGGAGTGGAGGGGTGTGTGTGTGTGTATCTTTTATTGCAGTGTAGACATACTCTTGTCTCTCTCTCCCTAGGTTCTTATCATGTGTCCTTACCACACTATCTAATTCTGAGAGCCCTATTCTCCTGTGGTGGAATATGAGTGTGACACCCATTAGAAGTAAAAAGGAACAGGAGTACTTGTGGCACCTTAGAGACTAACAAGTACTCCTGTTCCTTTTTGCGGATACAGACTAACACGGCTATTACTCTGAAACCTACCATTAGAAGTAGTGGTGAGTAGAAAAGCATTGCCTTTGAAATTCATTGGGGGGGGGGCAAGTGGGCTGAGTGTGAGATTCCATTGGAATGACTCCGTTCTGGAGACTGATTTAAAGGATCACTCTGTTTCCTCCCACTCTGGCTGCCATTATTCCAGCCAAACCAGTGAAGATAGGTTGTTTTTTTTGTTCATTTCATTTTAGAGGTTTCGTGAGACAAAGGAACTTTTCCAAATGTTCTAGAGTTCTTTAGTGCCCTTAATGTTCATCCATTCCTCCTTTACGCAAGGGTTGTCAGCAGGGGAAGGATTTTGTACCTAGGGAAATGCATGTTAAGAAAGCAGTAGCCCTGGTGAGTGAGAGCCCCTGATCTTCACCACTTCAAGCAAAGCATCAGATTGTGGAAATTAGCTCAACATCTTGCCGAAAATGTAACGCAGAGGAAAGTCCGTCTGTTACAGCCCAGTGGAATGATGTGATCAGTGTTGCATGCTGTACATTGGATGGATGGCTAATTACTAACAACTAGCCATGGGGAAGGGGAAAGCAAGGAGATAGGACACATGGGGGCATATTCTGCTGTCATTCTCCATGAGGAAATCCCATTAGTGTTAGCCAGAATCCCATGTGTTGAATGAAGGAAAAATATACCCCCAAGAAGAAAAATTGGACACTCTGGTGTGGTGGCTTCTAGATGCAGTGGGACCTGTCCAGTTTCAGTGCAGTGGGGGTGGAGGCAGGATTTGTAGAGGTGGTCCAGGGAGGTGCCCAGCCAGTGCATTCTGGAGCCCAGCTCTGTAGGGTTCCCTGTGCACTGCTGTCCTGGGAGCAGAGGAACAGTTGGTGGATCCATCACTACATGGATCCTTCAGCCAATGTTCCCTGCAGAGGAGAGGGTTCAGGACCTGCAGGACTGCTGAGCAGCTCTGCAACCTTTTGTGGTGAGTATTCCTGAGAACCCCAGCCAGGTGAGCTGCAAGCTGGAGCCTAGGATTTGGGCCAAGGAAAGAGAAGGAGGGGGGCAATCTTGGTGAAAGAGAGAACAGAATTAAAGTGCAAAGGGGTGGGGGCAGGCGGAGACACAAAACAGGAAGGGGAGGGGGGCACTGTGGCTGGTAATGAAGCCAAACAAAAGAGACATTCCTCTACAAGAGAAGGAATGACCCAGTTAGGAAGGAATTTTCAATGTTGATAAATGCAAAGTAATGCACATTGGAAAACGTAATCCTAACTATACATATAAAATGATGGGGTCTAAATTAGGTGTGACCACTCAAGAAAGAGATCTTGGAGTCATTGTGGATAGTTCTCTGAAAACATCCACTCAATGTGCAGTGGCCATCAAAAAAGCTCACAGAATGTTGGGAATCATAAGAAAGGGATAGATAGAAAAGACAGAAAATATCATATTGGCTCTGTATAAAGCCATGGTACACCCACATCTTGAATACTGCATGCATATGTGGTCACCCCATCTCAAAAAAGATATATTGGATTTGGAAAAGGTTCAGAAAAGGGGCAACAAAAATGAGTAGGGGTATGGAACGCCTGCTGTATGAGAAGAGATTAATAAGATTGGGACTTTTCAGCTTGGAAAAGAGATGACTAAGGGGAGATATGATAGAGGTTTATAAAATCATGACTGGTGTGGAGAAAATAAATAAGGAAGTGTTATTTACTTCTTCTCATAACTCCAGAACTAGGGGCCACCAAATGAAATTAATAGGCAACAGGTTTAAAACAAACAAAACGAAGTATTTTTTCACACAACACACAGTCAACCTGTGGAACTCCTTGCCAGAGGATGTTGTGAAGGCCAAGACTATAACAGGGTTCAACAAAGAACTAGATAAATTCATGGAGGATAGGTCCATCAATGGCTATTAGCCAGGATGGGCAGGGAGGGTGTCCCTAGCCTCTGTTTGCCAGAAGCTGGGAATGAGTGACAGGGAATGGATCACTTGATGATTACCTGTTCTGTTCATTCCCTCTGGGGCACCTGGCATTGGCCACTGTCAGGATACTGGGCTAGAGGGACCTTTGGTCTGACCCAGTAGGGCCGTTCTTATGTCCTTATGAATTAGAAAGGGAATGAAGGGAAGGAATTTATTTTTTATAATTTCCATTGCGGTAACCCCCAGTCAGGGGCCAGGGCAGCATTGTGCACATATAATGAAAGATGGCCCCTGCGTCAATCTGAGTGGAATGAGAGAAGGAGACAAAGAACTGGGAAAGGAGATGGGGAAAGAAGAGAGGCCACACTCAGCTGCAAATCTGCACCTAGAATGGTGTGTGCGCAAATCCCGTTGACGGGCAGGCTGTGGGAGGGAATGAAGCCAAAAGGGGTTACCCTGTAGATCTGAGAGAGTAACTTGGCCCAGAGCCTCTAGGGGCAGGAAATTAATTTTTTTCCGAGTTGTTGCTTTTTTAAATTTTCCAGTGCCATAAAAATCCTAAGGGCCAGACTGTGCCCAGCCACCAATGGGTGCACAGAACAGGGGAGGAGGTACAAGAAGCCTCCCATTGCCACTTGCACCCCTGTGCAGGGACTGAGTATGGTCCTATTGGGCAGCATAGACCCTGCTAGCAGTGCCACCTTTACTAGCTACCCAAAAGGTTGCAGGGAGAGGCAGGGGCAAGGGAGAGCCATGGCGGAGTCTCCCTATCCCCTCCACAATAGCCAGCAGAGTTATCCAGGTCTGGAGTGAGCAGCTTCTGCCCAAGTTCCCTTAGGAGCCCCAGAAGGAATTTTGGCTCAGTCAACCAGGCTTTTTCCTGGGAGCTCCTTCTGCAGCACGGCCCATCTGCACCTCTCCGGTGCACCTTTCGCTGGACAAGCCAGCAGTTAGCCCTCACTAATTAATTAACCCACCAGTGCGGCTCTTTAATACTTGATTGACTGAAGAGAGTTTTACAGGATGCTCCAGTGCAACCTAGCTCCTACCAGTCCTGCTTCAAGTTTAAGCTCAGTGAAAACACTCTATTGTGAAAATCTTCCAGGAAACAGCTACCTAGTAATATCTGATGCCACATAGGGACGTAGTGGAGCTGCACTGACGCTTCCATGGGCAAATGCAATTTGCACATCACTTGATTTACAGGAAAAAATCTTTTTTCAGCTTCTTGAATTTCTTTCTTTTTTCTTTTTTAAAAAGGTTACTGAGATGACAGATGCAAGAAAAATAAAAGGTTCGACTAATAAAACAGCTAGTTCCTCAGATTGCAATACTAATGAGTACGCTGCTTGCCATTGTAATAAGCTTGGACATGTATTTTTAAATCATCTAACTAAATGGCGTAGCAGGGTGCTAGCTGGGACAGGGACTGTCTCTTTGTACTACGCCGAGCACAGTGGGGCCTGGTCCGTGACTGGGGCTCTTAGGTGCTGCAGTAATACAAATAAATAATAATAAATGTTGGAGACGAGAGTGTAGGGAAAGGGGTGGTCTTTTCAGCTGCGTGTCCTACAGCAAAATAGTTTCCTCCTTCAGTTCTGTAGCTTTAGGATTTCTAAATAAGGTTACCAGGGCTTACTGATCAGTAACAATGCTCTGTGAATTTCCATTCAAGTGTCAATGAAAGAGTTCTTCAACCCTCAGTACAGTCTGTGTTTCTTTCCATCTGAGAATGTTTTGACATCTGACAGGGTTCCACTGGGCAGGCTTGGATAAGTCAGTGATCCACTGGATCTGTTGTTAATGGCATTGGCCATATTCAAGCAGGTTTCCTGATGATTTTTGCCATGTTAAATATAGAGTAGATCAGCCACAAAACTGTCACTTGGATTTTGAATAAGCTCAGCCTGGATAGTGGCTTACAATTTCCATACTCTCAAATCTTTGTTGTTTTTATTTGTGTATTTGTTTGACACTACTTTATTCTTATCCTCCAGCTGGACATAGCATGGCCATCTACCAGATTTACAGCTGCCTCTAAATCAATCAAAAACTTCATACTTGTGCCTGTCACACTGTTAGTTTAGGCAGTAACATGCTCATATTACTGCTATCTGGTTTCCCTCCCAATCTTACCCATTTGTTTGCTGCATCCACCTGCTGCCTTGTCATAAATGTAAACTCTTTAGAGCAGGGGCTGTCTTTCTATTATTTGTTTGTACTGCATCTTGTATGATGGACTCCTAATCCCTGACTGCAGCCCATGGGCATTGTGGGAATACAAATAATAAATTCCAGCCTGACGATGTGTACAGTATATGTAAACGTTTCCTCCTCTTTTCATCTTTGAGTCAGTCTCTATGTGCTGAACCTTTTTGAAACTCCATTTTCTGTTGCATTGTACTTTGTATGAATTTCTGATTGGAAGGTTTGTGCTGTGTCACCTGGCGCCTTGCCTCAACATACTGATCTTCATGAACTTTCTTTCCATAAGGACCACAGTGCTTGACTGTACTTGCAGCAAGTCTTTTCTGACTTGACTAGTGGGTTGTGGACTATGTTGCTTTAAGCAACTGTTGATTTTTACCTGGTTACTGCACATTTAAGATCTGGAACAGAGTGATCCAGAGGTGAAAATCTTGTCAGTTAGATGTTAGTTTCAACTGGAGTGGAGACTGAACCACGACTCCTTACTTGATCCATTCGTGGGTATGTTACATTCCAGGAGCCTGATTCTTCACTGCCTTGCACAGTCATGCAGACCTGGGCAAACTGAGTGCAAAACATTAGGATTCCGATTTTTATCCAGTTGAAACCATTTTTGTCTATTGGCGGCGTGACTTATAGGAAATCAGGAACCATGACATGCATGACTTGTCTTTTTGCTGGTTACGCGTGCTTTGTTGCACATTAGCAGTTCAGAGACCTCTTCAAATTTCCTGGGCACATACATCAGACTTTTCCAGCCTCCAGGAGTTGTAGGAAAGGCTGTAATAGAAGTGTCCGTGAGGGTGCTGGCAATTTTATCATAGTCCTTTTATTAGAGCCCAGTAGGTGGCAGTTTTTTATTTGATGGGAGTTGCACAGTGGTTGCCTTATAACCAGCATTTTTTGTTTTGTTTATATGTAAATACAAAATGCTTCTCTATAGCTGGGTTTATGGGCTTAGGTTTATTTCTTCTACAGCTAAGTGGGGGATAAACACCCTGTTCTTTCTGTCGTCTTAATTGAGTCAGTTATTTATATTGGGTTCAATATGAGTCATTCAGATACTGTAGTGATGTGAGCAACATAAATAGCTAGAGAACTAGAAAGCTAATTCAGAATCACCTTGAGCCTATAGTCAAAAGTTACCTACTAGTTAGTGTTGTTTTTTTACTTTATTGTAGCAATGCCATTTGCTATGAATTTCTGTGGTTTACATGTAATAATGACTAGCCCTTATGTAGCGCTTTTCATCAGTAGATTGCAAAGCATTTTATAGCGGTCAGTATTAATCCCCTTTTACAGATGAAAAAACAGTGGCATGGAGTGACTTGCTCAAGCTCACCTTGGGACAGGGAGGGGGCAGAAAAGAGCCAAGGGAAAGGGAAGGGATGGGGGTGGGGAGGAAGAATAGAGCCCAGAGGATGGAATGGAACAGAACTGTATTATTTCACTAGTGTATTGACCTCATAGAAACTAATTGCTCCTCTTTGATTTATTTTAGTTTTATTTTCTTTGATCTTTGTTACCTGACATCTTCAGTTGTTTTAAAGTCACTGTGATTTATCCCTGTATTGTACTGTTTCAGTAAGTACACACTACTATAATACAGTAGTTAGATTGACGTTTGTATTGTTTTCAGAGGAGTAGATATGATCACTTCTAGCCAGTCCAGTGTCTCAAGGGGAACAGCCCCTCAGGTGGTTATGACAGGTCTGGGTGGTTGAGACAAAGGACTGGCACCCAGCAATAACCTGCATTCAACCAGGAACTGAACCTCTGCTCGCTGGGTGTGAAACTCACCCTTGTGCAAAGGGCTGGCAGGGCATGAGGGCAAGGTACCACCTTGAGGATGAAGTGAGCTATGGGTCTTGAGCACCCCCTGACCCTTACTGCAAACGTTTCCGTCCTTGGATCTCGGGTGGGTATATCTGGATCTTGCAGTCGCCCTGTCCCGTTACTAGGAGGAACTTTATGGTACATTTGAAGACCATTCAGTGGCCTGTGTCAGCCTCTTCACCTTCAGGGCTCTGCTGGCCCGATCAGCCCTGCCCAGCTCGAAGCCATGAGGCCAGCCTGCCCCTGCATCCCCTGGCCACATGGGCTCTGCCGTCCAGGCTCCAGGCCTGTCCTTGCCCCAGGCTCCCGCTTCACCCCAGGATGGCCCGTCGCCTGGGGCTCTGCTCTGCCAGTGTGGGGGCGAAGCACAGCCCAGTTCCCCCTCACGCTGGGCCGCCAGGGCTGTACTGGGGTGTGGGTCCATCTCTCCCCCCCCGCCGTTCTAAGGCTCTTCCCACTATGGGTCCGCCCCGCCCCCAGGCTCTGAATCCCTCTCCCGCAAAATCCATCCCGGGCTCTAGGGCCCCGCGCCCTTCCCCCGCAGATAGGGGGGCGCGGGAGGACCAGCCCGACCCATCTCTATGGTGCGCTCCCGGAGACGGGCCCCTCCCTACCGCCCTTCCCTTCCCTTCCCCGCCCCGCCTCCTCTCCTCTCTATGGTCGGGGGAGGCGCGATCACGTGGCGCGTCGCGACCAGGCGGCGCAGGCGCAGCGCGGGCCGGAAGGAGGCAAGGAGCCTGCCTGGCCGCGGCGGCTAAATGAAGCGGGGGTCGGGGGGAGGTGAGGGTCGGACGGAGCGGCCCAGGGGGAGTCGGAGCGGCCAGGGCTGGTGAGTATCCCCCGCGGCTGGGCAGGGCCTGGCTCGGGCAGGGGTCCCCTCTACCCCCCCCCCTCCGGGCGTCCAGCCACCCCGTCCCCCAGCTCCCCCCTGGCCGCGGGGAAGGCGCCAGGGCTGGGCCCAGAGCAGGGAAGGGAGCGAGGCGGCGGCCTGGGTTCCATGCCCGGCACTGCCCCTGGCTCGCCCTGTGACCTTGGGCAAGTCACGCTCCCCCCCCCCCCCCACCGGGCAGGGGGAAGGAGGCATTGTCCCCCGGCGGGGCCCGTGTCACGGGGGTGCGGCAGGGCAGAGTTACTGCGGTGGTGTTTCCTTCGGGACCTGAGCTGCCAGCGGCTGGGGGAGGAGCGGTTACTGCCTCTCTGGCCCGGCTTTGGGGGGGTCGCAGCCTGGCCCGGCCCGCGGGGGGGGAGCCGCCTCTCTAGCCGCCTCCTCGCTGTATAGCGCGTCTGTAATAGACGTGATGCCCCTCAGTAGGGACAGGACCTGCTCGTTCGCCTCCAAGCCCGGAGACGAGAGACGCTGCTCTGGCTACAATCGCTGAGGCGAATTGGCTCCAGTGCCTCCGATCTGTTACAGCTGTCGAGCGTGTGAATGTTGGCCGCCTGTGACCCTGCTGGCGGCACGGACCGAGCTAAGAGCCCCTCTGGCCATGGGCCGTTTTGCCCAGCCTCGCCTCGGCTAGGCCGTGCTGCGTGTTTACCTTCTGAACCACTAGAGCAGCACGCCAGAGTCGGGCCTGGAACAGCTCACAGAAGTACCCGAAGTTCGCCTCCCCTTCTCGCCTCATTTCCTGTTGTGGAGCACGTCGGGCTGAGTAGGAAGCTTGGGGGTTAAAGGAGCTTCTATTTTGGAAAAAAACGAAACCTGACTGCTCCCTGCAGTTCTCATTTAAAGGGAGCCATTGGTTCAAATGCTAGCTCCATGAGTGAGAGCGCAGTTGGGGAAGTGAAGTGCCAAGTTGTATGAGAGACAAGCAGCTCTGCCACGTGGTAATCGATGATACAATGGTGAAAATGATTGTGTTTGGCCCGTGCTAACTTTTCTGCAGTTGCTACCATTGGAACTACACCTCTTGTAGACAAATGATCGTGGGCAAGGTCAAGGTTTCAAAAGAGAGTTATGTTCCCAAGGTAACTTGAAGCTTTGTATTTTAAAGTCAGACCCTTCTTTAGTTGGAACCTAAAGCAGTGAAAATTGGAGCTAGACTTATAACTGATTTCCAGCAGGAATGAGGGAGAACAATTTTCAAAAATGCATCTACATTATGGTATATTTAATCTGGTATATTATAGCACTGCCGTTTTTAGAGTGTAAGCTTTTCAGGTTCATACCTCTTGTGTTGGTACAGCAATGAAGACACCGTTGGTGTTCCTGGAAAGTAGTAATAGAGGTTTGCCAGCTTTACTACTGTGAGCCATCTTTCTTAGGAGTTATGCAGCAGATTTTGCAAAAATGTTAATGACAGTTGGGCACTTACCTGTCATTTGTGCCTTTTGAAAACCCCCACCTTAATGACTGTCTCTCTTCACTTGTATCCAGTAAATATCTGAAAAGTGGCATGTGCTGAGCCTAGATGTAGATTAGCTTCAATCTTGTTTTTTGTTATAAATCTTAAAATAGATCTACCTACAGTACAAAAAAGTAAACAATCCATTTTTCTCTTCAGCTTTTTGATTTTGTCAAAACTGGGTGAAATTTCAACTTTTTAAACAAAGTTTTGTCTTACCTGTCAATCTGATACCTTTTGGTTTCTTTACATAAAATGAGAAGTATGCTTCATCCACACTCACATTCTTTACTAGAGGTAAGAGTGAAATACTACAGGGCTATGACTTAATTTATTGGTGTCTTTCACCAGGACTCTTTCAAGTAGGTGCTGGTCATGTTTCTGAATGTTTCAGCTCTGATCCAAATAGCTGCGATAGTTAGCTTGATAGCTGAAAGAAGCTGATGATCTTCTTCATGCCAAAATGAAGCAATTTGCATCTGTTTTCATTTTTTCCTTCATTCTTCCCCCATCCTAGAGTCTTGGTTCTTTTTTAAGTGTCCTCTGTTCTGTGGTTCCTACCCTTCCTCAGACACTGCAGTGTGTAGAAGCTTGACAGTCATAGCTAGGGCCCTACCAAATTCACAGCCATGAAAAACATATAATGGACAGTGAAATCTGGTCTCTCCCCATGAAATCTGGTCTTTTGTGTGCTTTTACCCTATACAATACAGATTTCACAGGGGAGACCAGAGTTTCTCAAATTGGGGGTCCTGCCCCAAAAGGGAGTTGCGGGGTGTGTGTGTGTGTCACAAGGTTATTTTAGGGGGGGTCGCGGTATTGCCACCCTTACTTTTACGCTGCCTTTAGAGCTGGGTGGCCGGAGAGTAGTGGCTGTTGGCATGGCGCCCAGCGCCATGCCAGCAACAGTGCAGAAATAAGGGTGGCAATACCATACCAGGCCATCCTTACTTCTGCGCTGCTGCTGGCGGTGGCTCTGCCTTCAGAGCTGGGCTCGCAGCCACCGCCACTCTCCAGCTGCCCATCTCTGAAGGCAGCGCTCCCACCTGCAGCAACGCAGAAGTGAGGGTAGCAGTACCACAACCCCGCTACAATAACGTTGCAACCCCACCACAACTCCTTTTTGGGTCAGGACCCCTACAATTACAACACGTGAAATTTCAAATTTAAAGAGCTGAAATCATGAAATTTACTATTTTTAAAATCCTATGACTGTGAAAAGGACTAAAATGGACTGTGAATTTGGTAGGGTCCTAGTCATAGCTCTCTGGGAGAAGATGGGCCTCAATGGCTAGAGAGAGCAACAAGATATATCTTACGCCCCTGCCTAGAAGGCTGTTTCTTGTGCCTCACTCTGCTGGTGGAGGAACTGGGGTCTGAATGTACTCTCCCTTTTGTCCCCAGGAATCTTCAGTAGCTGTGTGGGAACAGAATGGATATCCACTGACTCAAATCTTTGGCTGCTGCTCTTAAACAGTTGTATAGTGCCATGTGGGGAGGGGTACTAGCTGCAGGGCAGGATCCTTATTCTGTGGAAGTAGCAAAACTGCAGGGCCAACTTTAAAGATGTTACCCCTGCAATACTATAATCAATGTAAAAATTCCATCTGTAGTACTGTTGCTATGCAAAATCCTACCTACTTCAGTGGGCCTTTCTGTATTACATAATAAACATCTTAATGGGTTTTATTTGCTGGGTGTCTGCATAATGAGTGAGGATATGATTTGGTCATGGATTCTGTGACTTTAACAGATCTCCATGACTTCTTTGGCTCTGGCTTCAGCCTCGCACATGCCAGGGTCCAGTCTGTCAGCCCCATGCATGGCGGGGCTCAGGCTTCCATTATTTATTGTTTATTGCCCGCGTCCTGTCTGAGACTTTTACTAAAAATACCCATGACAAAATCTTAGCCTTAATAATGAGACTAGATATTGACAAGCAGTTCTGCTCAACAGGAGGTTACAAACGCTTGGCAAAAGATTCAGATCCATTTTCAGTGGAAGAACTGTAATGGCTTGGTTCAGTCCATACTGTGTAGTGATGCTGCCCTCCACTGTTGATACAAAGCATTATTTAAAGTCTTTTTTGTGGGTGGTATGTGATTTTTGGTCAAGCTGATCACTGTTATACAGCTAAATAAATGAGTGCAAGGTGGGTGCTTTTAAAAGTGTGTGTGGGGGGAGTGAGGAAGGGTGGGATGTATTATCGCTTACAACAGGGCACTATTACTACTTATTTATTTATTGTAGCACCGTGGTTGTCGTTCGTGACTAGGGTTCCTTCGTGTTAGGTGCTTATGAACACAGAACAAAGAGCCTGTGGCTCACTTTCCATCTTAGCCTTGGTCTGCACTTTGGGGGGGATCGATCTAAGTTACGCAACTTCAGCTACGTACTTAGGTTTACTTACCGCGGTGTCTTCACTACAGTGAGTCAACTGCTGCCGCTCCCCCGTCGACTCCATCTGCACCTCTCGTGGCAGTGGAGTACAGGAGTCGATAGGAGAGTGCTCGGGGGTCGATCCGGCGGGTAGCGTAGACATATCCTTAGACTTATATTTCAGAAACTCTTTTGGTGCTATAAATTCCACGGCAGGCTGATGCTGTGTGTGTCTTGTTTGGAAATGGGGTGGGTGCTAGAACAGTATCTGACAGACATGGCCGATAGTTGCATGTTTAGCACTGTCTTGTAGTTGGACATTAGAGACTATTAAACTGTACAGTGTAAGTGGCAAAAGTAGATGACTCGTATTAGGGTTAAAATAACTGATATTGAAGGATGAGTTGGAGAAACAACTGAAAGGAGACAGGAAGTGTTGCAAAGTGGCCAGTAGCTGATTAATTAGAATAAACAGCACAAACACCAAAGTAGAGAGGAAGTGAGGCCTTGTTGATGTTTTCAGAGTCTGGAAGAAACTCCCATTCATTAGTTTGAAATGTGCATCTAGAAAAATACTTTTGACACTTTGAGTAGCTTTCAGTGTAATAGTGCAGGCTAACTCCTGTACACTAATGGGTTTCAGTGCTTGCAGTAGGCTGTATTCTTTTCAGGGGACTTGGAACTGTGCTAATATTTCTCCAGTCAGAAATGTGTTGCATGTGGACTCCATCTGGAAACCTTTTAAGTTTTGACTTAAATGATATAAGTCAGAAAAGTGGACTTGTGTTCTGAAATCATGTTAGACTTTCTCCTCCAGGCAACTAACAAAGATGGGCATTCACTAAACTAATGGCCTTTTTATTGTGGGGGTGGGTGGTTTATGTATTCTGAAGTTGCTACACATAACTTCAATTACTGTAAATGGGAGTTATACAGACTGTGATAGATCCCTTGCTATTTACAGTAAGTACATGCGTAGAAGCCATGGAATATACAACTTATTTGGGAAGCTATTTATCTATTAGCCCATGCGATCAAGCTTTAGTTTATGTATTGACATGATAATTCTTATAGGCTTCAGTGCAGACGTAATTCATTGGGTCAGCTGTCTCCTGATGACAAGTGTCTGTCTGTCTAACACTAATTTGAAAAACTAACTCAACTGAGAACTACAGTAAAATGTTAAGCAGCTGGCTGAAACTGATGAGCAAAGAAATGTACAGTTAATATGTTCAGGTTATCCATAACTTGCCATGTTTCCTGAAGTATTGCAGTATAGAGAATATGGAATGCTTTACGCTGACCTGAGTCATAGATGTGGAGCTGAAATTACCTTGTTTTCAGTTGTTGGAACTCTTGCATTGCTCTTATAGAATTCTGGCTTCCATGCTGATTTATCTTGCAATATCTTAAGTGTGGAATTTTCAGACTGATCCCTGGTCCCGGTCCAATACCTAGAAAGGCGTACTAGTCCTGAAAACTGATAGTGATCAGCCCAAGTTTCTAACCCATTCCAATTATGAAAGATTCAGTGTTTTTGCTGCGCTGAATGTTAACTATTTGTAAAGGACAGTTAATATTTGTACCTGTCAGGGTTCCCTCTCCTAGGCTGTTTTCTGTGCTGTTGACACTCTAACGAGTCTTGTTTCCGCATGCAAGAGGCATTATAAATGCCCATTTAAATGGAGAAAGTATTGAATTTAGGGAATAAGTAACAAATTACACTGAGGCATGATGCTCCTATGTCTGTTTCTGTCTCCTGCCAAGATAGCTAGCTTCAAACAGCTGGCATACAGGGTCAGTCTTCTGCCAAGTGAGGCCCTTGAAGGTGGTTGAGAGAATGAGAGGTGGTTAATGGGGGGTGGCAGAGCTAGTACTGCAACGGTTGAGCTGGGTCATTCTCTTTAAGAGTTCTCTAATTGCACTGCTCAGCCAGGAGAAATGTAAATTGAGCATGGGTTCTGGCCTCTGTCTTCATGAAAATCTGACATTTCAGTGTCCGTGATGCTTGTCAGTCATGTTAATGTTAAGGCCGTTTTTAAGGTTTGTCATTGTCATTATTTATAACCTGAAATGTAAGAAAGTTGATGAGTCAAAGGTGTAGCCAGCTGCTTGGGCTCTGAAGATCATTGTGATGTATGATACTTATAGTTGGTTTCTGAAGACAGGCACTGTATTACTCATTCTCATTCACTCCAACTTCTCACCTCTGTAGGTTGGCTGAGCAACTGTAGTCCAAAACAAGTTTTTGGTGAATTAACATTTGTTTTGATAAGCTTTTAACTAAGGTCTGTAGAGGTCTGACTTGATGTTTCTGTGCACTATAATTCAGAAACATGTCTACCTACTATAGATTCCATTCATTCTTTGAATCACATGTGATAAGAAACTTTACAGCAAAGTGACTTCCAGTAAACCTAGTCTGTTTTTGTAGCACCTGCTATTCGAGGACCTGAAAGTGCTTTATAAACACTAACAAATTCTCAGTACTGGGAAGTGGCCAGTATTGTTCCCATTTCTCAGTCAGAGGCAAGTGAGACACAGGTTGTGAGTTCCCAAAGGCATCGAAAAGCCATTGCAGAGCTGGAAATGGAACTTAGCCACTAGGTAACATTCCTAAGAAGAGCTGATTCACTTTTGGTTTTGATGTGAGAGAAAATAACAGCTCTCCAGTGCTTCTTGCAGGTCACTTTTGCTTAATAAGGTACATAAAGACTAACACTGAACCAGGATTTGAAAACATGCATTTACCCAGGCTCTAGTACAAAACTTTCCCAGGTGGTGAAGTGGGTTAAGCTGGCTACCTGAGTGAAACTGACAAACTCTAATGTTCACAAATACATGCAGCAGAACAGGGAAGCTGACCAGAGAGTTGTCAACCTCAGCCTGCTGTTGTTTCAGAGGACTCCTGCAATTTATTTATTTTTGGGGGGAGGTAGGAAGGAGAAGAGGAGGCAGCTGCAGCATTGTAACTGAAAGGAAGAAAAATAAATATTCCCTTCCCTTTTTTTCCCCCTACACAGAGAACCTGCAGCTGCATAAGATTTTCTATTCTGCTGCTGCTTGTAGGGTTTTCAGCAGCAGATGAGGGAAACTGTCAAGATTCATAGGTTTTTAGCTCTGCTACAGACCATGGTTAAAGTCCCATCTACAGCATACATTGGAATTGTATTGTAGTGGGTCAGGCTAAACTGTGTAGTAACGGGTATCCCTTTGGATCAGTTGTAGTACAAGTAGGCTTGTAATTATTAGAATGTAGTCTTAATTTTAATACCACATCAACAGAGCACTCAACAGATTTTGTTTTTTATTTGTGGCTCTGCTCACTGGTCCATAGAGTCTAAACAGTTACTAGGCTGTTTGATGAAGTACAATTATAAATCCCCTTGCAGTATTTTTGCACTTTACTAGATGAAAACATACTGCATTTGGCATTTCAGATGTGTGAGAGACTGAGAGGTGTGGGGTTCAAAAACAAAGGCAAAAGAAATAATTTGTCCAAACCAAATTTGCACAGGCTGCAGCCAAACCTTCTTAGCTTCATCCGTAGTGACCCTTATATTTGGAGAGCATTTATTTTTGACTAGATGAAACTGCTGGATTCTAACTGGTGGTCTAAATGTCATCTGTAGAACTGAAACACAGATGTGCAATGCCTGCCTTCAAAGCATTTTAGCCGGTCAGCAGAGAATTCATTTTGTCTTTATGGGCTTTTTAATGAGTGGTAGAGTACATAAAGCAGAGAGACCTCAGAAAAGTGTAATGTAAAATACAGAACACTTCTGAGACGGGCCACTAGCTAGTTATCCTTATTTCAGTTCTGAGTAAGGATGTGAAATCCTATGTCTTTCATATATGAATACATGTGCTTTCAGGTATCTTCACACATACTAAATAAAAAAAAATAAAATCAAACCCTGAACTGGCCACTCTCACGTGACAGGGCTGAAGATGGTCCAGGGGCTGCTGGAATCCTGCCTGCCAGCCGTTCTCTCTGCTTATGAGAACGTGCAATCATGGCTTCTCCTGAGCAGAGATGAGTTGAGGGCAGAGAACAGAAGGACCATTGCACAATAAAACAAAACACACTTGCCAAAAAAAGGCCTCACAATCCGTTCTTGTGAGTATCTAATCATTAGGAATCCTTAGCGCTTGAATGAACACTAATAAATTCAGATTTATTCCAACAAGATTACCTCTGACCAACTTTTAAGGTACAGCACATCATTTGTGTGCACTTCTCCAAATATCAATACAGTGTGAAATACAGGGTTATCATTATGTCACTAGATACTTAAAGGCTTGTCTTCATTGCAGAGTTAACTTAGGCTCTTACTCAGGTGTTGCCTGTAATCAGACTCCCATCTGCACACACAAAAAATCTCACTTGATAGTGGTATTTTACACCTGAGCTAGCTGGCCCTTCCTGGGATAAAAAGCCAGTGTGCTGCAAGCACTTGGGCTGGTAACCAGCCCATTTTATAGTTTCATGGTTTAGCCTGCATTAAAAGTAATGATAGTCCTCCAGCACCTTCCCACAATTCCCCCAGGTGCCCAGAAGGAAAGACAAGTTCTCCTACAATTCACTGGAAAAGAATTTGAGCGGCTCACTTGCTGCAGTGTGAAGAACTATAGGATATGCCTTCAGAAATCCCAGTGCCTCACATGAGTGAGTGCAGCACCAGTGTGGATGCTGTTAAATGGACATGCTTGAGTATAGCTTTGTAATGTGGCCACTTGCACCTGAACTAGACCTGTGTTAACTCTGCAATGAATAGAGAGCCTTAAGTGGAGGAGTGCTGCCTAGCTGCCCCATCTTCCCCAAGGGAGCCAGAAGAGCCTCTCCATCAAGATCCCAGTGGCCCCAGCCATGCACAAACACACATTGATGTGTGCTGTGTCAGAGGGAGGATGACAAAACTACAGTGATCCAGCAAAGACGGTAAAAGTAGCAGACAGTTAATTGCTTAAATGTAGAGGTTGCATTTTAAATCTTTCTGTCAGACCCCCCCAGGTAGGAGGCCTTTATGTAACCAGACCTTGGACCATCTCACTCAGATATGGTCTGGAAGACCCAGCCTCCACCCCAGCAAATGGTTTGCTATAGCTTACCACAATTATACAGAAGCGTAAAACACCTGTACTTGGAGCCTGGATACTACTGTAACTTGTACAATGTAAAGATACAGTAACTCCTCACTTAACGTTATAGTTATGTTCCTGAAAAATGCAACTTTAAGTGAAACAATGTTAAACGAATCCAATTTTCCCATGAGATTTAATGTAAATGCGGGGGGTTAGGTTCCAAGGAAATTTTTTTGGGGCAGACAAAAGGCATATACTGTACTGTGGTTGGGAAGTGGCCCTGGCTTACCCCACACAGGCACAGCCCGCTGCAGGCAAGGACGCTAGGAAGCACCTTTGCAGCAGCAGCTTCCCCGGAGAACAGGCTCGGACTTTGCTGGGAATGCTCCAGGCCCGCTTCTTCCTGTCCCCTCTCCACTCCAGGCCCACCTCTTCCCACCCCCACTCCACCTCCTCTCCGGAGCATGCCACATCCCTCCCCCGCCCCGCCCCCCCCAAGCATGAAATGCTGGGAGGGAGGGGAGGGGAGTGGAGAAGCCCCATGTCTCCACTCCTTCCCCTCCCTCCCAGAAAATCCTAAGTGCTGCTAAACAGCTGTTTGGTGGTGCTTAAGATTTTCTGGGAGGGAGGGGAAGGAGTGGAAACGCTTAGGAGGGGAAGGAGGCGGAGAAGCGGAACTTGTGCAATGCTCCCTTGTAAAGTCGCTGCTCTTCCACAGAATCTTACAAGCAGGCAGCCAAACAACGTTATAAGGGAGCATTGCACAACTTTAAATGAGCATGTTCCCTAATTGGGCAGGGATGTAACATTGAAACAACGTTAAGCGGGACAATGTTAAATGAGGAGGTACTGTAGCATAACATGCATTATGGAGAAGTAGTTCTGCATCCCTGCTAGTAGAAGATTTTATGAATGCACTATGGTAGATACTACGGTTGCTAACAACTCTTGCAACAATTAACTAACTACAATTTTGGTTTGCATGTTTTAGAAAAAAGTACTGTATAACCATATTAGCATGCAACTGATTTTTAAAGGGTTGCTGCCAATTTAAATCATATGTTGTAAACTAACCTCTCTACTGTGTGATTAACAACATTTCTTAAGTTATTAAATCATTTAAAATCCTGTTTACTTACCTATGCCCCTTTTCTGTTGGCTGTAAGAAATGCAAGACAAAAACAATGAAAATCAATTGTCATTTTCACGCAGAGGTCCTTAATACTGGAATGTTTGGGTCTCAAATGCTTCAGGGCTTGTTCTAAAAACAGCTTTCACTGAACCCTCTTTAAAAATTACTGTACAAATGACCCCGAAACACTCCTTTCTCCCGCCCAAGATAAGCAGGCCAGCTGCTGCAATAAAAGATCATTGTTACTGAGCCATGCAAAGTCATGCCTTCTACCTCATTTCAAACTGTTCCTGTTAGTGAAGAGTGGGGTATGCTCACCCACTCTAGCTCTTTGAAAGTGAAACTGTTTGTGGTAACTCCAATGATAACACAACACACACTCCCCTTCTCTGTTTGTCCTTAGTGACACTCCCTGGTTAGTGCATAACAGATGGATCCGTGTCTAAATCAGATCTTCCTGAGTGCTGCTCAGTGTTCTCTCTCCTGGGTTCTTCAGTCCACTGGGTTCATTCTCTGCTCAGCTCTCTACATTTGGAGTACCATGTGAAGCCCTTAAGCTCACTGTATTACAACTAGTTTCCCTGCCTCCCTTGTCTCCAATTCTGTCTGCTGTTGTCAATTTAAAGTGGCTCTGAGATTCTGGCCTGCACCTGTTGGTTTGGGGCTGATCTCTCCCTTGCAGCTTCCATGAGCTGCTGCTTTTAGCCCTGATTCTTGACAGCAGTTTGCCAGCTGCCTGCATCACTTCATGCTCTTGCTCAAATAGCTATTCTTGCTCCCAGCTGCAGCATGTTGGGGTTAGTCCAGCCAGCAGCCCTGGACTCTTTCCTATCTCTCTCGCTCCCCCTTAAGAGCCTAGGCTGGAAGCTGGCGAAGCAGCCTTAAGGGCTCTTGAAGATGTGCATCCAAGGTGTTAAACAGCAGTTTAAAAATCACATTTATGGCTGGATTTTTGTACCTATTCTTGTTACAAGTAACACTGAAGATTCCTGAAACTGATAAGACAAATAAGAGGAAATACTCTGCACTATTTTTACTTTGTGTATTTTAGTACTTTATATACTGGTAGTCTCATTGTGTCTCTTCTGCAGCCAGCCAGTCAGTTTCTCCTGCTCTTTGTATGGGCCTTTTGCACAATGAGGAAGAGAGAAATGTATTAAAAATAAGAAAGCAATGTCAAATAAGAAGTTGGCTGTGGCACTGACAGGCAGGTGTAGCACCTGAAGCCTACTCAAGTTTCAAAGAATGAGTTTTAAAGTAGCTTCCAGTTAATTGTGTTCCTCTGAATCAGGAAGAGGGGCTGTCTGCCCATCTTCATTTCATTAGAAGTCACTAAATGTGAAGGTTCACAGCTAATCTGCAAAAATGAAAACTAGAAGAAGAACTGATGGCTGTTGTAATGGAGTGTGGTGAAACAGCAGATCACCTGGTTTTACATGGCATTCCTTTGGTCCCCACCCTCAGGACAAAATGGCTTCTTTAAAAACTGATGGAAAGATGAGCTGTGAGCTGTTTCAGGAGCCATTTGCACCACCTTTTGTGTGTGTGTGTTACTCCTATATTCCAGTACAGTTGTATTTCTAATAACTGAACCATCCCTCTAGTGGACTGCCAGCATGACTTTTGATTATCCCAACATATTTGGTGTGGTCCAAAGGGTTTGAATGGTTGAGATTCTATTGCTTCATCTCAGGCAAGGAAGTTGCAAGTTAAAATTCTCTTCTGGAGTGTACAGGGCAGTGATTCTCAACTTATTTACCGTTGTGGGCCGCATATGCAGTTCTGTGGTGGTTNTTGTGTAATGGCCCATCCACTCCCAGTCTTTATTCAAACCTAATTTGATGGTATCCAATTTGCAAATTAATTCCAATTCAGCAGTTTCTCGTTGGAGTCTGTTTTTGAAGTTTTTTTGTTTTAATATTGCGACTTTTAGGTCTGTAATCGAGTGGCCAGGGAGGTTGAAGTGTTCTCCAACTGGTTTTTGAATGTTATAATTCTTGACGTCTGATTTGTGTCCATTTATTCTTTTACGTAGAGACTGTCCGGTTTGGCCAATGTACGTGGCAGAGGGGCATTGCTGGCACATGATGGCATATATCACATTGGTAGATGTGCAGGTGAACGAGCCTCTGATAGTGTGGCTGATGTGATTAGGTCCTATGATGGTATCCCCTGAATAGATATGTGTACAGAGTTGGCAACGGGCTTTGTTGCAAGGATAGGTTCCTGGGTTAGTGTTTTTGTTGTTTGGTGTGTGGTTGCTGGTGAGTATTTGCTTCAGGTTTGGGGGTTGTCTGTAAGCAAGGACTGGCCTGTCTCCCAAGATCTGTGAGAGTGATGGATCGTCCTTCAGGATAGGTTGTAGATCCTTGATGATGCGCTGGAGAGGTTTTAGTTGGGGGCTGTAGGTGATGGCTAGTGGCGTTCTGTTACTTTCTTTGTTAGGCCTGTCCTGTAGTAGGTGACTTCTGGGTACAGAACCTCACCACTAGGGCATTAGGCTGATTTGACTCAGCTTGTTTGGAAAGCCTTTGTTTGAGGATAGGTCCATCAATGACTATTAGCCAGAATGGTCAGGGACACAACCCCGTGCTCCGGGTGTCCCTAACGGCTAGAACAGTAGTTCTCAAACTTTTGTACTAGTGACCCCTTTCACATAGCAAACCTCTGAGTGCGACCCTCCCCTTATAAATACACTTTTTTAATATATATTTAACACCATTATAAATGCTGGATGCAAAGCAGGGTTTGGGGTGGAGACTGATAGCTTGCGAACCCCCATGTAATAACCTTGAAACCCCCTGAGGGGTCCCGACCCCCAGTTTGAGAACCCCTGGGCTAGAAGCGAGGACTGGATGACGAGATGGATCCCTTAATAATTGCCCTCTTCTGTTCATTCCCTCTGAAGCAGCTAGCACTGGCCACTCTCAGACGACAGGATACTGGGCTAGCTGGACCATTGGTCTGACCCAGTTTGGCCCTTCTTATGAAACTTCTAGTACATGAATTTGACAAGTGGTAACAGAGGAAGTAACTTTAAAGGCACAGTCAACTTTGAAATCTACTCTGTTTCAAAATGTGTTAAAAGTAGTATTAGATATACCTGCCTCTGAGTCCTCTTGCCAATATTTGTGACTCGATAATTTTTGACAGTCCTCAGAAGTTCCAGTAATCAATGATCTCAGTATATTCAGTACACTAGAGTAGCTTCTTCAGCTCTTAGCTGTAATTGGGACAGCAGAAAGCTTTGCAGATCATGATGTCCTTAGGCATGGACCATGACTGGAAAGTACACCTATGAGTCTAGGAGTAAGTAGAGGGACACTGCCAACTTGAAGTCTAATTGGTATAAATTAAAAGTAGTTTTGGGTACTACACCTGTTTAAGTGCCCTACCAGTCTTTGTGGTTTTACAATCACACTGTTCTATTAATGTTTTTTGTCTCCCTTATTTCAGTGTGAAAGACCTACACACAGTAGTGGATGCTGACTATACAGTGAAACTGGCTTGACAGGCATTGCTGTCAAATAGAGTAAACAAACAGAAATAGAGAGAGAGAACTCTTTAATCTCATCTTGGTTATGTAAGAAGTGTAGGGGAGCTTCAGTGATATTCCTTTTTTGTTGTTGTTTATGGTGTTCCTTTAATATACTGTAGGCTGCTCACAGAGGCTGCAAAATTGTGGTACAAGTTGTGCATCATCCTCTCAAAGGTTGTTATCCTAAAGGGAGCAAAATATAAATCCCAGTTCAATCTTCTCCTGTGTTGGTGGGAGTACTGGGACAGAATACCTTGGCTGCCATATTTCTGTGTATTTATCGGTTTTTTGGACAGGTTTAATCCTCAGTATCCTTTAAATGGACTATATTGTAATTGTGGTGGTGATCATGATTAGTCTGGTTATAAGTAGGTTTATACTTCCCTTGTAACTAAAGTCCTGCAAATGAGGATGTAGTGTAACTTTTTCATCTTTTTTGCTCATTTTCTTACTCTTCATGCAGTGAAAGACCGTGTTCATTCAGTGTAAAACTGTAAGGTTCTTTGATCTTTGTTGCCTATCGAATTGTTGCCAGCCTGGCACTACAAACTCATCAATTTCTTATTCATGCTGCTTGGTGGAACTTGTCCATCCATGCTTGTAGGTTCTTGAAATGAACCCTTATTAGGATATTAATGAATGTCTTGTTCTGGGTGAAAGTCTGGTTTTACCTTTTTAGAGTGATTCACCTTTGGCTTTTTGATCACTGCCCTTCATGAAAAGAAAAGTGGTAAGATGGAAAAAGTTGGCACTGCACTGAGTTTGGCCTTTACTCATGAAGTTGTTTTGATGGTACATGGCAGTGAAATTCAGAATGAAAAAAAATGTAATGGATGGCAATGCTCCTTCATTTTCTGGATGTATGTGCACGTGTCGTTCTACTGTAGGGAAGGGAAGGTTTGTCTCCTTTAAATTTGCTTGAGATATGATCTGTCTGTATATCTGCTTGCCGTCACTCCTCAGGATGTTAAAAACTTGTCCACTCCAAGTGGTGGTGGGTTTTTTTTTTTTCTTGTGAAATAATTGGAAGAGTTTTCCCTCTGGGTGAAACTGAGCTGGTTATGGAGAATAAAATCCTGGTTTTTAGTGTTTTGCCTTGAGTAGTAACTTTATGATATGGACACCAATGTTTTAGTTCCCAGCAAGACGGGTCATGTTGCGGAGGTGAGAACAGGACTAGCTAAGTTGTTGTTGACCGATTTGGATGGGGTTTGGGAGGAGAAGTTCTCTGAAAGCTCTTCTGCACTAAAGCATATTGCCAATACTGTTGCAACCCCTAGCATACCTGTAAAACACCACACAGGTGCTTGCAGTAGCTTGCCCTTCCTCTGAGCAAAACTGATTACTGTGAAATGGAGTACTCACTGCAGTGTCACTGGGGGCTCTTTTGCAGTGATTGCGTAGATAGCAAATGCTAATGGGGCAGTGACAATGGTGCAATTAGTCTTCCCTATGCAATCCCAAAATGCTGCTGCCCACCTTTTGGTGACAGTTTTGACAGCTTGAGCACTGGCTGTCACCTGACCAGCCACTTGCCTGTTAGCTGCATGCAGGCTCTGAAAGCAGCCAAGGTTGGGTAATTGCAACAATCCACAGGCCCTGCATTGCTAGCAGGGAATACTGTGCAGGGCCTATTTACACTATGTGCCTCTATAGCTTGTATGGATGCACTACATTGTTGCAACTTGCTTTAATCAGTTGCATCAGTGCAAGCTGAAATGAAGCAACTTGTAATGTAGACAAGACCTTAAACAGGAGAATATTTATACTAAATAGTGACAACTGGCAGCCCAGGGGCTGGTTAATTTTAGGCTCTGTCTACAGAGTGACACACTGCTGTCTTTGTTAAAAAGATAATAGTCATAGTAAGGGCTATTTTCCTCCCCCAGTAGTGCCAACAGTTAGTGTCCAGAGTCCTCCTCAGTAGGTTATTAATTATGCCCTGTGTGCAACATTAACTCTTGTATGTCGCAAAGAGAACCATTAACTTTCTTTATTTGATATTGGGTTCAATTACTTAAACTGGGGTGTTCTGCCTGGTGCAGTGGGTCTGGGTGTGGTGGACTGTGCCATTAAGGAAAAACTGCTCTATTTTCCTAGAGCATTGAATCATACTGCTGGTGCTGTTAAATTTGTATTGAGCAAGATCCTTGCTCTACTGATCTGAAAAGACTGCTTTCAGCTCTCAATCATGCTTATTTGTCTACAGTCATGGGCTCTGCAGCTGTGTATTTGCACACTGCCCTGTAGCTAAGGCTTGTTTTCCTAGCTGGGAGTTAGCTGAGTCTCTAGTGCTGAGATTCAATATGTGCTTTAGACTTTGTGAAGTTCATTCTTTGTTTTGCCTCTGTATTTCTTATGCAGGTGCTAAAGGTGGCTAGTTGCTTGGATATACTTTAACTGTTTCCTTTCTCTTTCTGTGGCTACTGCCGTTATTGCGATTTGTCTACAGTAGTAAAGTAGAATCCTAGGGACTGACATGTACCACTTTTCAAATGACTGGCAGGTAGGGTCTTTGTATAGCAAGTTCTCAACTGTGTTCCTTCTGCCCTCCGTAAGAGTGCATACTTCATGTCTGTAATATAGATCACCTTTCCCTCCTCACAGTGAGCAATCAGCTCTTACATCAAAAAGGAACCCTTTTTACCTAAAGGACTAAACTTTGGGCTCCGAGCTCATATTAAAACATACGTATTTGAAGTTGGGAGTTTGGGGAACTGGGAGTGGGAAGGACAGGAGTTGTTAGGTGGTGTGATAACCACGCTATTGTCTAGTATGTAAAAAAAACAAACTTGCAGTGTGCCATCTTCTATTCACTCTGGTGATGGGGTTTTCAGGTGTGGGGGGAGCATCTATTTGTGCTGGTGCATGATGGGAGTAGACACATGGCACATGTGACTTTCAAAGCACCTAGAGACTAAAGTGTCTTGGGTGGTTCCTGTGCAGAAGAGCTGTTCTAATTTATACTTTTACAGGTCCTCTCTGTCAGGAACTTAATTAAATGTGTCTAAACATCACAAACTTCTATGACAAGTCTGAACTCTTCAAAGCAAGGTATTCCAGACTTGTGGTTTAAAAAAAGAAAAAAAAAAAAAAAAAAGGCACCTTGCCCCACCATGTGTGATCACATAACTTAGACTCTAAGGCAGTGGTTCTCAACTAGGGTACGTGTACCCCTTGGGGTACACAGAGGTCTTCCAGGGGGTACACCAACTCATCTAGATATTTGCCTAGTTTTACAGCAGGCTACATAAAAAGCACTAGCGAAGTCAGTACAAACTAAAATTTCATACAGACTTGTGTATACGGCACTATATGCTGAAATGTAAATACAATATTTATATTCCAATTGATTTATTTTATAAATATATGGCAAAAATGAGAAAGTGAGCAATTTTTCAGTACTAGTGTGCTGTGACACTTTTGTATTTTTATGTCTGATTTTGTAAGCAAGGAATTAAGTGAGGTGAAACTTGAGGGTATGCAAGACAAATCAGACTCCTGAAAGGGGTACAGTACTCTGGAAAGGTTGAGTGCCACTGCTCTCAGGTAATTTGGTTTGCTTGGCTGCCACCTTGTCTTTGACATTTCCTCTCTCTCCTGTAACTGAAATAGCCATGGACTATCACAAAAAACAAGATGGAAATCTGTTTGTTGTGGTGGTGTAGCGTCGTTGGTCCCAGGATATTAGAGAGACCGTGTGGGTGAGGCAATCTTGTATTGCACCAGCTTCTGTTGAGCTACACAGATCTCTTCTTTAGTTGATTCAGTAAAAGATTATTACCTTACCCATCTTGTTTCTCTATTATTTATGCTGGAATGGTTTCTGGAAGTTTTCTTTGAGTTCATAGTCCAGATTCTCTTTTGTACTGGAATAGTCAGATTGGTGCCATCTTGTACATTCTATAATGGCAGATGTGAGAAACGTTATCAGGGTGAGAAACTAATCCAACCCAAAATCCTCTGCCCTATTAAGGAATCTAATCTCTTGTGGAAAGTAAAGCATGATCTGAGGGCACTTTCCTGGTGTTAAGAACAAAGTCTGTGAAAGACAACTAGTTCCCGAGATTCCTTCACTTGCCTGTTTGGAGTGTTGGTGTGGGTGTGCCATCAACAGGGGAATAATACGTATTTGTATTCTGTGTGTTCACTACCAGGGAAACTGTAGTACACAGTACCGTGATACATACCTGAAAGCCCCAACTAGATGAACGAAGTGCCAAGAGCAGTCATGTTAATGGGAATGAGCAGCAAAATGTCTCTTAACCCTCAGGTTCTCTCTCATCTCGTCAACACCTGTTGGAATTTGGGATTTCATTGTGTGTTCTCAAACAGTTTAAAGATTCGTAGAAAATCAAGATGGAAAAACTGTTCTACCAGTAGATAAAATTGCTCCTGAGTTCAACTTCTGAATAATTCTAGTTCACTGCTTTGGTCATAGCACAGATACCATCTCTTAGTATTGGGGCCTCTTACTGGCTCTAGAAAAAACTGTGATATGGCTTGCTTCATAACGTAAGGATAGTGGTGGTGGGGTTTATCAGCTGATAACACAGTGCCATTATTTCAATTGCTACAGTTTTGTCCAGTTACCAGCCTACACAAATAGTGTTTTCTACCAGCAGATGGCAGCAGAAAACCCCACCAGATAGTCTGTCATTCTTTGGTTTACCTCTGAAGACTGTGAGTGGCATTTCTGGTAGTATAAGTTTAGAGTTTTTCCTTTAGGGATCCTTAAATGAGCTACCCATCTCTCCCACCAGGATCAGGTGGTTTAAAGCCAGTTTGTCACTTTCTCCATAGCATCTCAAGCCTCCTTGGTCTCGTCTCCTTTCAGTCACTTTAGCCTAATCCTCAGAACAAAAGAAAACTGGACCATGTCCTGTTGTGAGGAGCATTGAGAATTTTCTGCCAAAGACTGGGTGTGGGTGTGCGGGCGGGAGGGTTGGCCAAGCAGGGCCTGGAGGACCCCAAAGATTCTTAGTCTGTATCAGGAAGGCCTATTCAGATAAGTGTATGAACACTTTGTCCTCTAAGTCCGATTCCTTCTCTGTGAAGCATGTGTGCGCTTCTACTCTGCATCTGTAAATAAGGCTAAGATTTTGTCATGGTTATTTTTAGTAAAAGTCACAGACAGGTCACGGGCAATAAACAAAAATTCACAGAAGCCGTGACCTGTCTGTGACTTTTGCTGCTGCGACTCCATGATTTCCCCTGTCACCATGGTGGCTGGGAGCTGTGGGGTGACCATATTTCCCAAAGAGAAAATGGGACACCCCAGCCACTCTTCCGAAGCGTCACCCCCACACCTCCCGTGCAAGGCTGTCTCCCATCCCTGGAACCCTGAGGGGGGGGCCCCTCAGGAGTCTGCCACCTGTCGCTGGAACCCTGCCAGGGACCCACTGGCTGCCAGCTTGAGTCCCACAGTTCCTGGGGCTGAAGCAGAGAATGTCACTGAGGTCTCAAAGTCACTAATTCTGTGATTTCCATGACCTCCGTGACATAAACGTAGCCTTATCTATAATGCACCCATGTGAGCATCTTTGCAAACTCCTAGAACAGATTCAATGGTGTAACACAGTCACTCCCTAGAGAGGCTCTGTGGAAGCTATTTTCTATGGTTTCCCCTGTCCTTTGTTTTTGAAATCCTACTTCTCCATTGTTCTTTTCCAGGTCAGAAGAGTGGCAGCTTCTTACCATCTAGTTTTCTTTCTCGTCATGTCTTTCTATACTGAAATAGGCATCCCACCTGTTGACTGACTTGTGATCTTGGCTGAAAACTAGTAATAAAGGAGAGATTTAATTGTTATCTGAGTTTCTTGGCTTCTGTGCCAGAACACTAAAATAAAACCAAGTTTAAATGATTCCTTTCTTTGGATGACATTTAAAATTAGTAGGCCTTTGGCTTCAAGAATGGCCCTCTCAATCCAGTGGTGGAAACAATAAATCTGAGAAGCAGATTCCATCAGTAAATTAAGGACTGTAGATGAGGTTGTATCAAAATCAGGTGAGGGGTAATGGTGAGGTCTGCCTTTAAAATGGCCCGAGATACTACCTGTCTTAGTTCTGACTGGTACAGTAACTATCCAAACACCGATTCTCTCTAGTGAAGGGCCACCTTTACCTTTTGCTTGACTCCAATAGCTTCCAAAAAAATCACCTATGCACCTCAAGTGGCTTGTTTTCTCTTTGCTTAATATGATCACCATGTCACAGGCTTAGCTCCCTTAAAATGTGTGTGCTTTTCCTGAAGTAATTCTCCATTTCTAGAACCTGCAATTGAAAAAAATCCAACTGAGCACAGTTGCAGTAGGGCAGGGGTAGGCAACCTATGGCACGCGTGCCGAAGGTGCACACGAGCTGATTTTCAGTGTCACTCTCACTGCCCGGGTCCTGGCCACCAGTCCGGGGGGCTCTGCATTTTAATTTAATTTTAAATGAAGCTTCTTAAACATTTTAAAAACCTTATCTACTTTACATACAACAATAGTTTAGTTATATAATATAGACTTATAGAAAGAGACCTTCTAAAAACGTTAAAATGTATTACTGGCACACGAAACCTTAAATTTGAGTGAATAAATGAAGACTGGGCACACCACTTCTGAAAGGTTGCCGACCCCTGCAGTAGGGTCTTGGAACACAATCCTTCCTGAACTGGAATTAGTCTGTGTGTGGTGTGGGCTCTGAAGAGAGAACAAGATGCGACCATCTGTGTGTTCACTTCCATTTCTGTCTTGTTTTCCAGGTCCTGAGGTTGTGATTGCCATGCTCAGGTATTGATGCTCATATGCACAGCTGTTTAAAATGGCAGAGGGAGGTGGCAACGAAGAGGTAATTCACTTGAACAGTTTCCGTAGCCACAATGGGAAAGGTAAGTAACGTCACATGCACTTGCAAAGTCCCTAGATCGAACACTAGTGCTTGCAAGCGGTAAACCTCTGAAAGCTGTGTGAGTAATACGTAAGGTGTTCGCATGCTCTGCTGCACCAAATCGCATACTCATTTGGTTGCCAAGAAATGTCTGAATTTCTCCTTCTCCCATTCCACTTTCTTCAGGCTGTTTGCTAAGCTCCTGGAAATAGCCACTCAGAATAGAGCTACTTTTGCAAATCTTTGAGGGGCTGGTAATGCAGCCCACCTGTTAAGGGTCTCCTGTCATGGAGGCTGGCTTTGCGTTCATGTCCTGATAGGACTATAAGTTGGCATTTGTTCCTTCACAAGTGGAGTTTAAAATACCAGTGTCTTTGTGTATTTGGAGATGAAGGGATAAATCTGTTCTCTGTAGGCAAATGATGGGCTGTCATGGCAGTTTTTTGTTGTATCGGATTACTGAAGGTTGAACCCAAAACTTGAGTATCAAATCCATGCTTTTCCTCTGGGATAAGTGCTATCTGTCATGTAGAGAAACCATAAATCTCTGGATGAAAAGTGTGTTCAAGGTTCCAGTAACTATGCTTATTTCTGTGTTCTTATCCCATTCTTACAAAGAGCCTTGTAAGATAAGGACACCACTTCCTGGCAGAATACACTTTTGGCTGGAGTAGTAGATTTCCTAAAGCCAGTGATCCTACCTCATTCACTCAGACTCCTGCTAGATCATTCTTTGCTTTCATAAGAGAATGAATGGCACTTAGATCCTTTCCCTCCTCCAGCACCTGCTCAAACAATCAATCAAATGAACAGCCTTTAAGATGTTGACTGTGCTGGAGCCTCGTGTATGCAGTGCCTCCTATCCCATTCCTTGTGGAAATGAATTTGAAGAAGCTGAGCACTGAGACTAGAGTATCTATTAGCGCTTTCAGCAGCTTGTGCTGCTGTGCCATTCCGTAAACCGGCTCCTGCTGGAATCCGAGATGAGGATTTGCACAGCACTAAAGAGTAAATGTATTTTTTACATATGCTTCTGTTTGAGGTGTCTTCTACTGTTGTCTGCACTTGTACAGATTTCCTTACGTTAGTATGCTGACTGGTAAGGAGATGGCTGTAACAATTAAGTGCGTGGCACTGGTGCCTTTGAGATCCTTTCCCCGTTACTGCAGTGCAAACTTTAGAACCTTTTTTTTTTTTTTTTTTAAGATTGAAATTGTAGGATCTAAATATTTTATGAGCTGCTGCAAACCTTTAGCAAATAGATCATGTTCTCTGCCTCACTGCAGACTGGATAAACAGGAGAGATGAAGGACTTATCACCATATCGGACTCCTCAGATGAAGAATTGCCTTTGTTGCTAGACACGCCAGTTCAGCAGCGGCAGGAGGAAGATGACGATGATGTAGTCATCCTGGTGGAGGTGATTTTCATATGTTGTACAAGTTACCACATTATTCTTTGCCTCTCTAAATAATCTATTGTGCAGGTGAATAACATGCTCCTTCAGAGCTCACAGTGACCACAGTGGTAGCTTATTCAGCAGGAGCAGCTGAGCTTAGTGTTAGCTGATGGCTGCATTGGCAACTCTTTGGGATCACAACTCCTCCATCTTATTTGGGTAAAGTGAGGTTAACAAAGCCATGCTGCTTAAGACAGTGGTGTAACCAACAAAGATTACAGTTCCCAACATATAATGATTTTCTCTTAATCCAAGAAGATGGAGCACTGTATACTGGGATGTGTAGTCTCCTAGGGCTGCTCCGTATTTAAAATGAAAGTGGTCATGGACTTTGCTTGACTTATGGGCATGTGTCGGCCACTTCTGCAGTTAAGGGCACAAAATTCTTGCCCACTGCTTCCAGTAAACTTCTGGACTTGCATTTAGGGAAGTGGGGATATATTTGAGTATTTAACCATCCAATCCCTTAGGCATATGGCATGTCTCAGTGATCAAATCTGAGCATTAAGAACCAGAACATCCTGACCACTGACACATAAGGGAACCTGTGGTAAACTGACTCTGTGTTTCCAGCCTTGTTAGGAGCAAAGCAGTGTAGGGTAAGCGTGCAATGACTGTTTGGCTTTAATCTTCAACGTGAAAAGGATCAAGCAATGCCATACGGTCTTAAATTAACCATTTCCGTGTAGTATACCAGTGCCCTGGTTAGATGCCTATATATTATACTTTGGGCGCATATGTTCCTGGCACAATGTTGAATGCATCGCATTCTTGACTTCAGTTTTGTATGCAATAAGCTTTTGCCCCAAGGTATGCAATTGTGGGGCTGTTGACTGCTGCTTTCCTCTAACACCTTTCCTCTCCTCTCCACATGCACTGCTCTAGGTCTTGGGTCTTAGGCCGGCACCTCTTTTTTGGGGTGGAAAGGAGCATTTTTCTCACTCTGACTGGGTTTGGGTGTTAACCATGATCGCTTTAGCAGGTCTGATCTAGACTCAGACTCTGCAATTCTAGTCCCTCTGGGGCAACGACAGTGGTAATTAGTGATCAAGGTATATTATTTATTTAGAAACAAAAACATTTCAGAGAAACAGCTTAAAAACAGTAAATTAGCCTAAATATAATGCTTGCTTACCACTCCCTGGATCTGGGAAGGCCCAATTCCATAGATTCCTCCATGGAGCCCCTCTCTCTCTTTCGCCAGCCAGTCTCCCTAGACAGCTCCTGACAAGTGCCCTTACCGTCTCAGGAATCCACTTTTAAACTGTTCGAATCCCTTTGAGCTGGTAGGTCCCAGCACTAGGAAACAAGGTTTACAGTTGGAGACAAGATACAATATCTCTGAAGTTAACAGTTGGGCCCCATTGTCTTTCTAGTATGTGCCTAGGTGTTCTGATTGGGGAAGGCATTGTTTTGCTTTCCTCGTTTGTTCTTCCCCACAGCTCCAATATAAGTTAGAGGAGTGCATTCACATGGGAAAACCTTAAAACCCAGAACGCACAATCTCCCTTTGCTGACCTGGTCTCACACAGTGTTAATACAATTATTATAGTTTATTGCTTACCAGGTCCACTTCTGCCACACCACCTTCCCAACATTTTCTCTCTAGTTGCTTGTAGGTGGGTATGTTTTCCTGGGGGAGGGGGTCAATACAGAAATATCTCGGAGGTTGCTCTCAGTACTGTTGCTGGGGAAAGGTGAAGGCCAAGAGCATTGTCACCCTGAATTCTCCTGACTAAGCAATCCAAGGGTTTAGTGCAGTTTAGGGACACAGGGTGCCAGGTATACCACAAAAAGGATCCATGCTTTCTCAATGTCAGAGGAGACAACTGAGTTGTAAGTGGATCTCTTGAGATGGCTGGATATTTAATATATTATGGTATGTTCGTTGTTTTTCTCTAAATAAAACAGAAGCATAATGCTTGAAGAAAATGTAAACATTAGCGTTTTACAGTTAACCAAAGAAGCTTTGTGGCCAAACTTTGAACCTTGTTGTACTCTTAACTTGGAGCCTGAGATCTGGATTTTAAGCGAACTAAAATGACTTAAATACCTTAACCTCAAATCCTTAACAGAATATGTATAGATCTCTCTCCGTATCACTCCTCCTACTCTTCTGTTTCTCTTTCCTCTGATCCATGTCAATTTACTCTGCCCAGGGTGCAAAATTAACCACTTTCTGTCTCCTCCCACTTGCATCTGAGTACATTCCTCCACATGGCCCCTAACACATGCATCCGCCTCCCTGGCTCTCGGTGCCACACAAACCCTGTTCTTCAAATTTCTTAAGTCTCTTCTGTGAAGGGCTTATGAACTGTACTTTTCCACTGAATGTGATGTTAGTGTAGGAGAGAGTGTAACCATTGAGTGGGCATTAACACCACCACAACATTACCCTGTTGCTGTAACTCTTGTCTGTCCATCACCTTTCCTCATAATGTCTTGTATCCTAAATATGCACAAGTTCCCTATGATATGGCGCTTGTCTCATACCTCTAAAATGCAAGACACACTTATGGCACATGGTGCCATTACCTGATTTTTAGAGTTCTATCTCTGCAAGACTTAATGAGTCCTCAGAGGCAGACATCAGCTCCCTACACTGTTTTTGACAGTTAATGTTGCAGGAAAACACAGGACTTGAACCAGACTGCTAGAGCCTGGGTTCTAATGGGTTACAAAGCCTTTTGGTTTATCTAAAAATACTGGTCTTCTAAATATGCTTTTTGATGATCTGGTATATAATACATTCTCAGATTTTAGTTACATTTTTCTAAAGCTGCAGAAATACAAACACATGATATTCAGGCAAAGCATATTCTACCTTATAACATTTTCTCACCTGCACATGTCGTTATACAGAACAAGTTCAAAAGCTGCAACTTACTTAAATTGTTCTTACAACGCATATTTCATCTTCAAGCTATTTAAAAAAATCCTCTGTCGTCCAATTTTTTTCCCATTAAAGCAACTACAGGTGTCTCAATTTCTTAAGAGTGACAATTCCATTCCAGTGTTTGAAAAAAGTAGGAATGGCTCTTCAGCCTCGATTCGTGGGTTGCAAACCTCAGTTTGCCCAAAGCAGAAACAATGGCTGGGACTAGCACATGACATTCTGGTTCCTGCTGCCTGTTAAGTGAATTGGTGAACTGAGCTGTGGTTATCACACTGGTCAGAGTTCCCACTTCTTATTTTAAAGGGTGAGCAACGCAGTGTGATAGGAGTCCATTCAAATCATGTGTACTTAGTTTGCTTAGACATCTTTTACTATTAGTTTTGGTCAGAGTTAAAGTACAGTTGAACTGTGTTGTGAGAAAACAGTGAAATATAAAGTAGGGCAAGTTACCTGTAATGAATATTAGAACCCTTATCATACTGCTTGCTAAACATCTTACTTCCCCTGCCTCAGGCCAGAATTTTAGTTGGATGCACAGGTCATCTAGACAGACTACTCCATGGCGTGTGCAAAAATGGAGAGCTCCCACTATTCAGTTTTCTTTTCTTTTTAGACCCCAAAACAGCAGATTCCGCGTCCCAATGTCATCAGATCTGCTGCTCAGTGGCAAGGTGTGAACCAGCTGGGAGAAGTATCTAAAGGTGACATGGCATTGAAGAGCTTACATCTGCAAGAGGGGATTCGGCCTTTTGTGGTGTGCCAGAGAGCCCATTGTAACCACATGGGGGAGAATGGTGCGGGGCCAAGCAGAGACAAGAATGGAAACTATGCCTCACAGCTGCCTGGACCCTCTGAACACTGTAGGCACAGGGTTGAAAGAGGGGGTGATTCAGAGCCTGGGCCAAGTGTGGTTCAAGCAATAAAGACAAGTCCACGACCCACTGGTGAAAGGGAAATAATCAACCTGGAGGAAGCTGGCTTCCTACCTATATGGGAGGAAAATCTGGAAGTACAGGACCAGGAGGATGAAGACTTGGATCAAGAGCTCTTACAAAACCTCAGAGGAGCAATTGCTGCAGCAGCAAGCAGACAGGCCACCAGAGACAACAGTCGGTTGGATCATCCTTATTTCCAGCCTGTAGACAATGAGCCACATACTGTAGCAAGCTGTTGTGCTCCGCAGCAAGGGCAGCCTGAAGCAGAACTGGGATCTTTGCTAAGGGCATACCGGGAGGAGAACCCTGGGCCAGCCTTTCCCAGACCTGAACCACAACAGGATGGGATTCCAGGCCCTGCTTCTCCTCAACCAGCTCATCCACCAGAGGAAATGAGAGGCCAGTGGGCAGCAATAGACAATGAACAGCCAGGCCCAGCCTTCCCTGCACAGGGATCACATGAGCCTGGCTCTGGTAACGTTCCAGAGCAAGGAGCTGCTGGGCAGGACGAAGACCTCACTGTCCTGCTCATCAAAGAAACAGTAAGTAATGTGTGCTGTGTTAGCTGAGGAAGTCACCTCATTCACTTGCCCACACTGTGCATTTATAGCCTTTTAAAAATGATTGGTTTTTTTTGACAGAAAATGTCTTGATACCGCACTTCACGAGTTCAAAGCACAGCTCTACTTGATTTCAGTTGCAACTGTGAGTGCCTGTTACCTTGTCAAATCAGACCCCAGGGTCTCAAGTAGGACACCCAGAAAATGAAGAACACACAATTAGTGACCACTTGTGAAAAGTTAGGCAAAAGTCATTTAAACTGGGTATATCTCACGGGAACTCTGTGGCAGAGGCAGGGATCGAATTCAGTTCTCCAGGGTAGCATTCAGCTGTCCTTACCACGAGACCCTCCTGCAATCTCCTGCCTCGTTCACTACACACTTTCTGACTTCGGCAACGAATCCGGGGTCCTATAGACATGTCTCCTTTACTACACAGCCCTGATTCATCTTCAGAGCAGTTTCATTCTGTGCACTGAATGAAGCAGAGGTCCTGTGGAAAGAATAGTATGTGATCCTATAATTATAGACTGCATTATAATGCATAAAAACAAAGGGCAACCTTAATTCTAGCATTTCCTAACTTCTGAGTGCTTGAGTTTGCACCCTTAATACTGTTCTTTTTAATACAGATTTGTTGAGTGTAACTTCCTAAATTTTTAAAAAAGCCATCTGAAAAACAAATTCCATCGTGTGGCATCATATTGACATTCACATGGGTCATCAGCAGGATTGGCACCTTTAGATCCATCTCACTTGAGCCAACAGAGTAAATGATAGCAGTAGAAGGTTGTCATCCTCTATGTGGACCGGCTCTAGAGGTGGATGAGACTCTTTGCCAGTAGCTTTCACAGATGTCTGACAGCAGAGGAATGGTGAGACTTGGGAATCTTGGGTTCTGTTCCCAGTTCTGAAGGAGTGTTCTCTAGTGGACACAGATTCTCCTGCCCATTTCCCCCCAAGTTTGACTCCCTTCCTTCTGCCCCATCCTCTTTGCCCTGTCCCAGTCCTGCCTTCTTGTCCCAATCTTCTTGCCCAGCCAATCCTAGTCTCACCTCTCCAGACTTCCCATCCCACTCCGTCTCCTTGCACAGCTGTTTCCAGATTTCCCTCCCCATCCAGCTCCTGTCTCCTCTGCATTCAAATTAAGTAACTTTCTCCTTCATCCTGCGTAGGCTAAGCTGGAGGGGTGAGGGTGTCATTCAGAACACAGGAGATGCAGGCTCCCTGTGCTCATTTCTGGTGCCTCAGCCTGGCACAGCCTGCAGCCCCCCAGATCTGCAATTGTAGGGAAAGTCCTGCCCACATGCAAACTGGAGCATGCCCAGTGCAGACAGACTCTTTGGCAATTTTACCTGTGAAGCTCTAGCAAGTCCCTAATGAGCATGTGCAAACTGACTCCTCCTCCTAATTCTCCCAACCCCCCAAAAAACTTATTATTTGGCCAAATTTGGATGGATTTTCATGGGGGTGGAAAAAGGCACAAAGGTCACCCCCTGCCAGATTTCAGGTTCCTGCTCCAAAGCATGGAGGCTCTAGGGCAGTGGTTCTCAAAGCCGGTCCGCCGCTTGTTCAGGGAAAGCCCCTGGTGGGCCGGGCCGGTTTGTTTACCTGCCACGTCCGCAGGTTCGGCCGATCGCGGCTCCCACTGGCCGTGGTTCGCCGCTCCAGGCCAATGGGGGCTGTGGGAAGTGGCGCGGGCCGAGGGATGTGCTGGCCGCCTTTCCCGCAGCCCCCATTGGCCTGGAGCAGCGAACTGCGGCCAGTGGGAGCCGCGATCGGCCGAACCTGAGGATGCGGCAGGTAAACAAACTGGCCTGGCCTGCCAGGGGCTTTCCCTGAACAAGTGGCGGACTGGCTTTGAGAACCACTGGACTAGGGCTTTTCAAACAAAATGTCACCAGAAATCTTTTAACATAGGCAAAACGAATTTTTCCATAGCTTCGTTCTTGGAGACGCTGAACCATTCTGGCTAATATTTTCCAAAACGCTCAGCCAGAGGCAGACGCCGCCTGGCATGTAGATTTCATCTCAAACAGTTTTACAAAGTTTCATAAGCAACTGAAAACAGAGTCCTACAATGGGAAGTGTCAGGTAACTTTAGGAAAAGGTGGGGCTGGTAGGACTGCCTATAATAACATAAAATCATGACACTAACTTGATACTGGAAAACCATCCTTTGCTTGTAGCTTTATATTCCTTCCCCCCCCCCCCCCTTTTCTGTGTTGTCTTCTACGATTGTAAGCCCTTCACGGCAGTTATGGTCTTCTACTCCATGTGTGCAATGCCTAATGGAATGGAGCGGTCATCTAAGCTCTGCAACAATAACAGATTGTGCTACAATCTGGAGGCAGAAATACTCATTATCCCCTGGTATATTTTAATCTCTCCTCATATGGAAGCTGTTCTGTAACCCTAATCACTTTTGTTGCCCTTCTCTGTACCATTTCCAATTCTAATGTATCTTTTTTGAGACGAGGGGAACATAAGAATAGCCATACTGGGTCGGACCAAAGGTCCATCTAGCCCAATATCCTGTCTTCTGACAGTGGCCAATGCCAGGTGCCCTAGGGGGAATGAACAGAACAGGTAATCCTCAAGCAATCCATCCCGTCGCCTATTCCCAGCTTCCGGCAAACCAGAACTGCATGCAGTACTCAGGGTCTGAGTGTACCATGGATTTATATAGTGGCATTATGATAAGACAGAAAATATCTATCCCTTTCCTAATAGTTTCTAACATCCTGTTAGCTTTTTTTGACTGCTGCTTCACATTGAGTTTGAGAACTATTCACAATGACTTCAAGATCTATCCTGAGTGGTAACAGCTAATTTAAACCCCATCATTTTGTATGTATAGTTGGGATTATGTTTTCCCACGTGCATTTCTTTACATTTATCAACATTGAATTTCTTCTTCCATTTTGTTGCCCAGTCACACAGTTTTGTGAGATCACTTTGTGCTTCTTCACAGTTCGCTTTGGGCTTAACTTTGGACATCATAAAGTTGACTTTTGTTCTTGAACTACTACGTTTTTTGACAGTCTTGCAAGTCAAAATGCTGTACATGATCAGGTTTACACACCCTGTTCCTCCAGGGATAGGGTGGTGCCTTTTGTAAGAAGAATGCTGGAAAAGCTTGTACAAAAACTATAAGAAATGTTCGGTCTTCTCAGTTCTGGTTTATCTTATCACTGACAGACACCTGGGTGCTTGGAGTGGACTCCTTTTACTGATTGTGTTTCAGAGTGTTGCGAGTCTTAGCAGAAAAGATTAAACTACTTAGGACGGGAAACTATTGAATAGCTACACTTGCTTCATAGAACCTTCCTTCAGTACCACCCCCCAGTGTGTCCAAGAGTAGCTGGCTTAACCTCTTGTGCAAAGGGGTGGGTGGGGTGAGTAGATACTGAATGGGGGAACCTGAATTCTATAGTTGCCACTCTCCAGGCTGGGTTAGCTTAAATTTTCTCATAGAAGATGCTCTGACACCTGAAGGAGGGGACATGCTAGCTAAGCTATATATATTTTGTTCCTACTGATATTGCTGCTAGGTTTTTTCTGACTTTAATTTCCAATATAACAAACCTCTTGCTTTTCCCACCATAGGAAGCAAGATTCCCAGATGTGAGGAAAGAGTATGTTGAGGAATTAATTCACATCAAGAACTGCTATGACCTAAATATGTAAGTACAGAGCTGAGAGTCCGAGCTTCTCACATAGCAGTAAATTGGTTAATGGAACTGTTGACTCATGAAATAACAAACAAGTTGGCTACAGTCACAGATTCTTTGTCCTGACCCTAATCATATTGCTTCAAAATGTGCCGGGGAGGAATTCTGCATTGACATGAGTGTCTAGAAGCACAGATCCTTCCTTAATCGTAACAGAATCCTTCTTGAAAACAAAGCCCCCCACACCTGGCATTGTCCCAGCTCAGCAAAACCGACTGCCATTACATTCTAGCTCCACCACCCTTATTCTTGGTAACATGAAAAATACTCTGCCTTCAGCTTTTCTATTCGTTCAAATCTTTGTGTCACAGCTAGAGTTGTCTCATTACTAACAAACTTCTAGAAAAATGCCAGTAGGTGTCTAGGAGGCAATAAAGCACGGAGATTACTTTTTTGTAAAGCATTGCTCAAAGGAGACTGAATTATTCCAGAACAGCTAAAGCTCTCTTGCTACGTTAGAGCAGGTACAAGTAGAGCTTAAAATAATACTTTTCTGGGTTCTTGGCAAAATTGAGTAGTATGTTGGTACCATATATCTTCTCACTTTTGGAATGTTCATAGTGTCACAAAGTTAAAAAGTCCTATTAGGTCATGCAGGATTGTGCTCTGCAAAATATTTTTCTAATACATTATTCAGCCTGCTTTTGAATGTCCAGGTACAGAGGTTTCCATTCCTTCCCTTGGGAGATACTCCGCAGCCTACAAGATCTCACATTCAGGAAGATGTTTTCCTACATTCCCTCAAGCTGATTTTCCCTTAAATATATTCCATTGCTTCTAAATAAACATTTAGATAGTTTCTTTCCATCCTTCATGTTTATACCCTTAATATTTATAGACTGTCCTGATGATGTTTTACTAGCTTTCCTCCTCCTGCTGCTTTAAAAAAGTCAGTGGATGGGCTTGACTTTCCTTTGCCTATCTGATTTGAAAAAATAGTTTCCTGCTTGTTCCTGCACTCCAGCTTGTGACTAACTGGGCATGTACTCCTTATAAAGCTGACACTATGTCCTGGACTTGCCTCCTGATGCTTTGATGTGGTTTTCCATAACACTGGAGTGGCCGGTCCTGTTAGCTTTGTCATGTGTATAGAAAATATTCAGAGAAAAATTTAACATGTCATGAATTGTTAGTGTTAACTTTATAAATATCAGCTGCTGGTAGCCTAGAACTTGAGCGAAACTTTGACAAGTAAAACCAGTAGTAAACCAATCTGAGGATTGTTAAATTATTTTGCCAGTTGCGTTGGTGGCTCCAGAAAAATTATTCTATGTTAAACACTGTATTTGAGATCTCTCTTGGTCACCCTAGGATCAAAATGCCACTGAACACTGACTAAAGAATAATGTACTTCATTAACGCAGCACCACCCTCTTCCTCATTTCCTTGCTGAAATCTGGACACTTAGGCAGTTGAGGAGTCTAATGTCTTGGTATCAGCAAAACTGGGTAAGTTGCAGGATTTTGAAACAAGAGGAAGTGGCTCCAAGTATTTTGCTTCATCAGCATGGGTCTGTAGAGTAGAGCCTATCAGTATGGCCTGAAGATGCCATTTCACAGTCTCAAACATGTTAAAGCTGATTAGTAAGTGAAGCAAAAATTGAAAATAACGGTCAGTGGCTGGAGTGTTCACAACGTTTTATGTGAAGGTAGCTCTTGTCTGGCTACACAGGGCAATTAATTGAACAAGATCAGGATGCATGAGTCTACAAGTTCTTTGGAACCATAATTAGGACAGTCAGCAATGAACCTAGGATGTTCAATACCTAATGGTCATAGAATTCCTAGTCTGCCACATTAGCTGTTTGTGCTTTACGATCTCTCCACCAGAGACAAGAGTTTGGGACTTTGGTTTCCCTAATAGAAGCCACTAATTTCTCACTTTCCTATTCATGCTTTGAAGCATCCTTTCCCCACCAGTCTCCTATCATTCAGAGTCAAATACCCATATTATCCTGCAAGGGTTCACTAGATTAAACTCAGATTTTAGCTTCTAGGGACCCTGTTGATCTAGGACAAATGAGGTGAGTGGGTGTTTATAGAGTATCCAGTAAGCACTCTAAAATATCTGCTCTGTGGTGCATGGGTGACTGACGGGTCAATAAAGGCTTCTTGCCTGTAGCTTAATAGGAATAAAAATATCTTTTGGGTTGTCATCACCTCTTTTGTGTTGGAATAAGCAGGTCAGAGCACTGATCAACCTTACTTGCAAGAGCACTTTCATCTCGATGGCATGTCAAGCTGAAATGTAATAAATAGGAGGGGCCAGATTTGGGCTGTGACAAGGCTCTTTACAGGCTTGATATCCTCTGGTGCAGGTGCACTGCAGCATGTTCACTGCATAGAGGGGCCCATTTAACTAATTGTCAGGCATATTGAAGGTTAACGTCCCTGAAAATTTTAGGCATCCAGATGACCATATACAGAATAATTAAAATGTAAACTGATTGTCCCACAATGAAAACTGTTACATTTCAGCTGCTCTGGCTTGAGCTCTGTGAAATTTCCATTTCACGGGACATCAGCAGTTTTTAAAAAAAATGCCGAGTGCTGTCAGATATATACAATGTCATGGCATGAGGCTGTTTTCCAAGATGGACATCTTAAAAATTTTCCTCTGACATACAAGATAAAATGTAAACATCCCACGTAGCAGGGTACCATATATCTTAAATTTTCATTTGCGGACACTTTTGATTGACTGAGCTTATTTTCTGGCTCAATATATCAGTGCCTAATATAACCCTTTACTTTGAGTGTGAGAGTTGGACTAAAATAATAGTGTTGTGAGGGTGGAAAAATGCTGCATTTGAACTGGCTTTTTTAAGAAAAGCCCTTCTTCTGATCGCAAAAGTGAGTTGTTAGCATTGGCTGGAGCTAGGAAGAATGCTATGGCTCTTATCTAGCACCTTTCATTCAAAGATTTCTGTGCTTTACAAACATTAACACCTTATAGACTAACAGTCGTCTGTTAGTCTATAAGGTGCCACAGGATTCTTTGCTGCTTTTACAGATCCAGACTAACGCGGCTACCCCTCTGATACTAAACATTAACAGTTCCTCCTAGCACCTCTGAGAGAGTCTCTGCATCCACACAATGGGATAAAACCTAAGGAACTGTTTGTGTGACCCTGACTGGCTATGCTAGTTTTGGCATGCATGTCTACACTGCAATAAACTCGCAGCACCGAGTCTCAGAGCCCAGGTCAGCTGGCTCTGGCTATAAAATTGCAGCGCAGATGATTGAGCTTGGCCTGGAGCCTGGGCTCTGAGACCCCATGAGGGGTAGGAGCATCTCAGATATGGTGACCAGATGTCCTGTTTTTATAGGGACAGTCCCAATATATGAGGCGTTGTCTTATATAGGCCCCTATTACACCCCACCCCGTCCCGGTTTTTCACACTTGCTGTCTGGTCACCCTAATCTCAGAGGCCAGGCACCAGCCCGAGCCTGAACATCTACACAGCAGATTTATAGCCCTGCAGTCTCAGTCTTGCAGCCCAAGTCAGCTGGCCTGGGCTGGCCACAGCCATGCCATGGGTCTTTCGCCACAGTATAGTCATAACCTCAGTAACAGAGCTGGCAATATGTCGTTGAGTTTTGATTCACAGTCCTCTGCTCTGATCACTACAACCCATTTCCTCTGTAGATATAGATTCTGAAATCTTCTCCTCACAGCTCTGACAATGTATATGCCCTGATGAGCTATTTGCCGTGGTCTTTTCTGAACAGAAGCTTTTAGTTAAGCTAAACTGAAACTTTTGCATCTGCCAAATTCGTGATCACTAATAGTAGTACCTCTGCTGCATTGGACTTGGAGTGAAGTATGTGGTTTATTTTTAAAACAAACACAAATTTTTAAATATGGCTTAAACAGTTATAGCTAAACCGGTTCCTAATGTGGTCTAACTCTAGACTGTGCCTGTGTGACTTAAACCTTATTGTAGTGAAACCCATATTCAGAGCTTGTACCCTACGTTCAAACCAAGTTTAAACATGGTTTCTTCTCTTTCTGTGTGAGGATAGATGGAGGGTGGAGGATTTAACTAAGATTTGAAACAACTCTCCAGGTTGGAAAGGCTGATGCAGGGCCGGTGCAACACCTTGTGCTCTTGGATTTCTTTGATCTTAAAATAAAACTTTCAAAAGGTGTTTTTGTACTAGCTGAAACAGCAACCACTGGGTTTGAGCTAGTGCTGCACGCATGATGACTGTTACTCTTTCCTATTCAATCTCTGTGCTGTTAGTTCTACAATGAAGCACAAGTTAAAAAGTAGTAAATGTTTTTTATTTGAAGTCAACGATAATTTGAAATGCACCCAAAGAAGGTGCCTAATTTAACAGGGCCACTTTTCTGACCATGGCTGCCCTTAAATGTAGTGAGGTAAGTCATATTTGCCATCTCCTTTCTGATATGGAAATAATTATGATGTTGCTAACTCATCTGTGTGAACTGAACTTCAGGGTCAAGTAAAAGAATGATCAAATGTTTGAACAATAAATAAAAGCGAGTGGATTTGTCTTTCAAACCTTCCTGGCTGTAGTTTACTCTAACCTGAAATGCCGCCTTTTAGCCTGTGATGCCCAGCTGTAGCATATCCATAGGGCTTCTTAATTTGAAGAAGCTAAAATTTAAAGGAATGTATGCAGGGATGTGGGCTCGCAAACCCACAAGTAACTACATTTATCTTTGCAGACTTTGTAATTTTCTTCTGGAAAATCCAGATTATCCAAAGAAGGAAGGCAGAGTGGTTTTAAATCCCAATAGCAGCCTGCTCGCCAGCCAAGATGAGACAAAGGCAAGTGAAAAGTGTCTTCATGTTTAATATGCATCCCAGCAAACACATTCCATTTGGGCTGCTTTCAGTATAAGCTTTTCCTTTCAGTACCTGTTTGTACACAATGCCTAGTGCAATGGGGCCCTGATTGAGGGTCCTTTGGTATATTGTAATATAAATCATTCTATCAAAAGCGTGCTTGTAAAATGACTTCCAAAGGGCTTTCTTCTACTGGGTCTTGTGCATCCCTAGTTCCTGCCAGTTTTTTCCTTCAAATGTACCGTACAAGACTGCATCCCATGCAATCTCCTTCAATCAAGGAGAAATGGAAAGCACCCTGACCCCTTCAATCCTCTTCAGTAGGTAATTGATATTAATATGGAGTGCTTCTGCGTACCCAGCTCCTTGGAGTATGAAGTAGTCTGAAATTCTAATCTGATTCTCCGTGTGGCATTGGAGCACTGCCATTCAGTCACTAGACTGGCTAGCTGCTTCAGTGTATTTCCCCACTTTATTTCCATCAAAAGTAACTAGAAGGGTTCCTTGTCTCCCCATTGGCTACTTTCCTTTTATTTAAGTAGATCTCAAATGGTTATACAGGGGCCAGACAGCATAGATATTAAGTCTCATGCTCTTGAGAACAGAGCAAATCTTAATCCTACTCAGATGAACCCACTCATCATTAGAATAACCTAATTCTACACACACTGTGCACACTCTCAGAACAGTCAGTTTAGTTCTGGGTGGTCTTGCCAATGTTCGCTCATCACTGCTGAAAGAGGAAAGGCTTTTTATTTTTAAAAGGTCAGGCTTGCATTAACTCCTGTCGTAATTTTCTCTCCAGGTGCCTAAAGTGGACTACTTTGACTTTTCCAAACTCGCCCCGCTTGATCAACGATGCTTTATCCAAGCAGCTGACCTCCTTATGGCCGACTTCAAAATGCTGAGCAGTCAGGACATCAAGTGGGCACTACATGAACTCAAGGGACACTATGCAATCACACGAAAGGTTCTTCAGTCAGATTCTGTTTTTCTTTCCAAGACTGCCTCTCCCTGGTGCTGGAAGGGGGCAGCCTGGTGCCTTTGTTTGTTTGCGCCATCTGCTAGTATTAAAAACGCTCCTTTACTTGGAGTGCAATTGATCTTCGGATCACTGGCTGGTAGGAAATGGCTCATTTTGTGAAGTTTCTGAAGCATCCCGTCTTGCTGCTGATGTTATGCTTCTCCCAGAATACAGTTATGGGGCATGCTGGCTAGTTAGTGGTGATTACAATATAGCCTATCCCAAGGAACATTCCAGGCCTCACGGCCAAAAGGAGGTGTAATTGCCAGCAACGCCTATTTTAACCAAATCTTAAGACAAACATGTCAGTTTTATACAAACACAACTTAAACATAACAGAGCGTCACCTCCTAAATTAGATGAGTAACAAGCAGATGTGATCAGACCCTTATGTAACTTACAGCTGATGTGCGAGATTCCTCTCTCCTCACTCATTCTTTTTCTAATCACCTGAGTTACGAAGAATTGGTTGAGGCTACTGAGCCATTCTGGCCCCCTTAGATTTAGCTTGCACGGTCGTTTCTTTTTAGAAGAATATCCGTGTAGCAGAACTGCAGAGCAACTCAAAGAAAGTGAGTTCAAGGGGCAATACATTTATTTTAGTTTAGTCTAAGTTGTTGCTGGCTAGTGACCATTTTTTTTCTGAAACTGTTAATCCTTTTCCCCCCATCTAATACCACAACATTGAAATATGACTAAACACCTCACTCCTCAGACTAATTAATGCTTAATAGAAAAGTTTTGCATGATCTGGCCCTAAAACCTTCACAGATTACCTGCAAAAACATCCTTCAGAATGTATTACAGACTGTACCCACTCCTTTCTGGGTACTGGCATTGCAGCATTATAGATAGCACTTTAGGGGTTGTTGTATATCATTCCAATGTGCCTGAACAATAAAGCACTCTGTTTCCAACTCAATGTGATCTCCCCACATCTCTAAGGTGGTAGGATGAGTGAAGGATAGAGAAGCAGACTTATTTCTTAGGCTTTTGCGTCCCTGTCTTCAAGTCAGACTTGAAGGCCCTGTGAATTTGTAGTGCTTTAATGGACACACACAGTTTTTGTTTTCTTGCAAAGAGTAGCGCAGACTTATCTGGAGTGATTGTGTTAACATCCCTCTTTTCTTGTTTTTTTTGTTTTTTTTTAAGGCCTTTTCTGATGCCCTCAAAAAATGGCAGGAGCTGTCTCCTGAAAACAGTGGGAAGCGAAAAAGGAGGAAAGAAATGAACCAGTTTTCCTACATTGATTTCAAATTTGAGCAAGGTAAGTGGCAGATGATGATTATGGTAGTCTGTGTGCATCTTGCGAGCAGAGCTTACCCACCACAGAAGGAACCACTGTTAGGTGCTCTGACTCTGAAACCTCTACTCTTTCTTCCACTGTCTAGTATAGATGTGAAGATATGGTATTCTTCATGAATAAATAACATGTCTTTTTGATACAGTATTGCTTCTGAGCTCCTGAAGTTGTATAATGAGTAGTGGTCTGTCATGTCACAGGTATAGATGAGGAAACACCCTGAGCTTTGTTCTCACTGCCCAGTCCCTTCTCATCCTGCTTCTAATCCTGCTTTAGGTGACGTGAAAATTGAGAAGCGGATGTTCTTCTTGGAGAACAAGAGACGGCACTACAGGTCCTATGATAGACTTTCGCTTTTCCCACCCGTGCAACTGGAGCAGGAGTTCTATGAACAGAAAATTAAAGAGATGGCAGAGGTGAGACTGTCATGAACTGCCCTCATCGTCGGTCGGTCGGTCTGTCTGTCTCCTGCAGAAATACAGGTCTGTCCTATCTTACGCTGGGGTTCCGTTCCGTGGTTAGCGCGTAAAGCGAAAACCGCGTATAGTCGAAATCCCATTGACTTTAATGGCGGGCGGAATTGCCCGCACTACAGACACAGTACATAAATTGCTTTTTTTCTCTTTTTGTGTGTGTGTGTGTTTTTGCCGACCGCGCAAAGCCGAAATTGCGCATGTTAAATGCGCGTAAGATGAGACAGACCTGTACAAATACCTGAACAAAACGTTGAATATCTATCAGTTCTCCCTCCTCCCAGTTCCCATTCATGACTTTTAGAAATGAGCTGTGGTTTGGCGCCTTGGGAATAGCCAAGCTAGCAACTTATTCAGAGCTTACTACACGCGTAGGCAGCTAACTACCATTTCTGCCTAGAGAGATCTCCCCGCAGCTCACATTTTCACTTGATTTGGGATGCTGAGCTGGAGTTAAAATGCCATTCTGGACCCTCCTTAATCCAGGGGAGAGGCGTGGTTGGATTTTGTTCCTTGAGTTCTAGGACTGCTCATTCTCTGCCCCAGTAAGCTTTAAACCTCCTCCTCTGTTTGGCAGTAACATCCTTTCTTTCATCACAATACTAACGGTAAGATTTCCTTTGGAGTTTAATACAGCTCTATAACTAGCAAGCATGGTCCCTGTTGTGCCTACTAGGCAATCTGTCTACCCGCTTCACCTTCTGGAGGCTAGACATACTATGCAGAACTCCTCTGTCTACCTACATTGAAACTAAAAGCAGAACCTAAACTCAAGTCTGCCAAAGCAGAACCCTGCCACCCATTACTACAAACTGCCTCTGCAGCTCATATTCTAGGAAAGGACTGAGTTTATAGCTTAACACTGACTTGTTGGGGAAAGAATTGCTTTAAAAACTTTATATAAATTGATGGTGTTCCTTTAAAAACAAGGCAGATGCTCTCAGAATCATCTCTGTAAAAGCCCTTGACTCTGGTATCTGCTCCGCACATTGGGTCTGCAAGAGCCTGAATTTGCTGACTGTCTGGAATTTGGTTCATAGCAGCGGTGAGTTGAAGAGCAGAGTCTTAAATAGCTTGATTGGTGACTGCAATTGGAATGGTAGGTTGAGCAGTTTGTGGGCAGCTCGTCATGTGTAACATACTTCTGATTCTTAAATCTTAAGATTACATAAAAGTGTTTAGTGACTGGAATGGAGCATTATTAGTTCTTTAATTACAAATGCACATGTCTTTTTCAGCATGCAGACTTCCTTCTTGCCCTGCAGATGAACGAGGAGCAGTATCAGAAGGTCAGTAGCTCTGTCACCTGATTTTTGTAATAAGTATTTGCATTTACTCCCTTATTTCTAAGCTGACTTGGTCTGGCTCCTCACATACTCGATTAATTTGCTGTAGGATTGCTTTTGCTGAGCTGGCAGAACCCCTATAGAGAGTGTGGGCGTGTGTGTGTGGGCTGGCGGGCGGGCTGGCTGGCTTTTAGAAAAGGTTATCAACAGCTGAGTCCAGGAAGGCAGTATTGATGCACGTAATGATCTGTAGTAACTCATTTGGTTGCTGCTCATAACTTGATTGGCCAGTGCCAGCACCACAATAGGTTAGTATCAGGGTTGCCATTGCTATGCACATTATGGCAATTTAAAACAGATGTGCTGTTCTTGGAGAGGCTTCTTTTCCATTCGCGGTGGAGGCTTGTTAGAAATCTGAAAACTAAGCCTTTCCATTTCAGTTAAGAGAGATGATAGTTGGAGTTCTATTCAGCAGCCATAGATTACCTTTTTCCTTTCAATATCCATTACCTTTAAGCTTTGGAGTGCATATTGGCCTTTACAAGGAAGGGAACATGCTTAGTGCCATCGTATCACAGACAGGAACTGTGCAAGCTTCCCTGCCTCTACAACAGTGCTGCCAATGCACCATATTCCTGACCTGTGATATGGATAAATATCCTTGAGGTAGTTGTAGGCCACTAAACTTGAATCCTAGTCTCCAAATGTGAATGGTGCATTCTGTCCCCTTCCTCCCCTCTAGTGATACTTTTATTCTTCTGTAGTTCAAATCCCCTAATTCTTAACACTTAGGCAGACTAGCAAATACACCAAAGCATGCATGGGTTTAGTAATTGGCTACAGTGATAGCTTGTCCTATATCGCAGTCTGTTTAGAGAGCGGTTAGAACCTCCGTTTTTTAACTTTCTTGGGGAATTTAAACTCTAAACAAAGCAACTATTTGACTGTTACAAACTGTAGCTACTCTTGTTAGAAATGCTCATGCCACTTTCAGCTTATTGGGAGTCTCAGACTGGGTGGTAAGGTTCTCTCAACTGCACATGCTAATTGTATGGGTGTCTCATTTATATATTTCCAATAGCCTATCGCTGTAGTTACTTGGGTTGGATGGTGGGGGAATTAATCTTTTTAATGGGTTGCAGGATGGTCAGATGATCGAGTGTCGTTGTTGCTATGGGGAATTCGCATTTGAGGAACTGACACAGTGTGCAGATGGTCACTTGTTCTGCAAGGAGTGCCTAATCAAATATGCTCAGGAGGCAGTCTTTGGCTCTGGGAAGGTAAGTGTCCCAACAAGAGAATGAAAGGTGGATGGAGGCATCATGTGTAAGTTCATGTAATCAATAATGTGAAGTATGTGGTTATGCTGGAGGAATTTATGAACTTGGTATAACTGCACTTCTTGTGAAGTGTTCCATCGTGTGGAGAACACACAGACTTTTTAGCAGCAAAAAAACAAATTCGTCTTGCCCTCCTGCAGATAGCTAACAACTGCCTACTGGGATCTTTGTCATTGTATTGAATATCTCCTTAACAGTGCTAAATGCACAAACACTGTTAATGTCTGGTTACGGTTACATAGTTAAGCAAGCGGAATTAAGGTTCTCGTAGCAACATTTTCCCCAAAAGCGTGCAGTTGCCCCTATCAATAGCCAGGCTCAATGGGGTGAGTAAAAGAAAGACGATGTTTTCACTTTCTTCCTATGTCTTTGCTTCCAAACCAGAGCCGTAACCTGGTTTTGCACAGTGGGGTAGGTTGGTGGCTGGGGCTCAAGATTTGAACTCTGAGGCGGAGGTTTTCAAGCTGTGGGGTGAGCCCTCCTAAGGGGGCATGGAGGGACATTTTGGGAGGGAGGGGGCGAGTTGCAATGCCAAGTGGCTCAGACTTCCGCCCCTGCAGTGGGGCTCGGGTTTCGGCACTCGGGTAGGGAGCGCTGCCTCCACCCCGACTCACCTTTTTTTTTTTTTTTTTTTTTTTTTCTGGGTTGTAGGGGGTACAACCAAAAATTATAATTCAAAGGGGGGCTCAGCTCAAAAAGTTTGAAAACACTCCCTGCACGCCTCAGAGCAGCGGAAGACTCGGGATTCTCCTGTGTCGTGTTCCAATTCCATTTTTTTGTTTAGTTTTTAAATATCTATACATTCATAGATATTAGTATGTACCATGTCTCGTGATGCAGCTTGAAGTGGAGGAACTGAAGTGTAGTGNGGCGTGGGAGTCCGGGGGTCTGTAGGGGTGGTGGTGGATGGGGTCGGGGCAGTCAGGGGACAGGGAGCGGGGTGAGTTGTGTAGGGGGTGGGGTCCTGGGGGCAGTTAGGGTGGGGGGTCTCGGGGAGGGGGTGGTCAGGGGACAAGGAGCGGGGGAGGGTTGATGGGTTGTGGGTTCTGAGGGGGGCAGGACATGGGTGGGGGTCGGATGGGGGGGGGGGAGAGGCTGTTTTGGGAGGCACAGCCTTCCTGGCCCCCGATACAATTTCGCAACCCCGATGTGCAATGCCGGCTTTAGGAAGTGCAGGGCCCGATTCTAACAGTTTTGACGGGGCCCCGGCGGGGATGACTTAAAAAAAACCCAAACATGTGGGGCTTGTACTCACTGGGCGGCACGCCGAGTCTTCAGTGGCATTTCGGTGGCGGGTCCTTCACTCGCTCCGGGTCTTCGGCGGCACTGAAGGACCCGCTGCCGAAGTGCCACTGAAGACCTGGAGCGAGTGAAGGACCCGCCGCCTAAGTGCTGTCAAAGACCCGGTAGGGAACCGGTTGTTAAGATTTTGGCAGCTCATCACTGGGTATAGCAACACTAATGCCTAGTTGAACGTCTGTGACTTTAAAATAAGTCCACACGGGGTTGTGATTTGGTTGTGACAACAAAAATATACACTTAGCAGGCTTTATCTCATAAAACAATGTCACTGTTCTGTTCATAAGGTAGAAATATTTCAAAATATTTGAAAAGGGTGAATTCTGCCATTAATGATCTACCTTCTGTGGGAAAATGGCCACTGCACAAAATGATTGACCATGTTCGAGAGCTGAGTGTTTACATGGTATATGGCACTTGTCTGATCTATTATCATCTGTTCCCCTTCCACCTCTGCACATATGTAGACATCTGCTGTGATCACATCTGGAAATGTCAGTTTCAATACCAACATTTTCTTTGTTTTAGACCACTCAGTTCTGTTGAATCAATCTTGATTCAGTAGAATTGAGTGGTGCCTTAAGTTTTATGAACTTTCATTGTCTCCTCTTCTCTTCCCTCACCAATGTAGTCAGAGCTCAGCTGCATGGAAGGGAGCTGCACATGTTCATTCCCGACCAGTGAGCTGGAGAAGGTACTCCCAGAGAACATCCTGTGTAAATACTATGAGCGGAAAGCTGAGGAAGAGGTGGCTGCTGCCTGTGCAGATGAGCTAGTCAGGTAAGTTCCCAGCGTGTCAAAGTGGGTTAATACTGTGAGATAGATGAACAAATGGTAGTTCGACAGCTAGCGTTGCAGTAGATTCTGGTTCTATAGCCCAAAACATTAGCTGGCTTGGTAATACAAGGCAGCTGGATTTTTTTTTTTAAAGGCTGTCTGTAACTGAGGCATCTGACTTTTACCCCTGAATATTTTTATTAATAGAGGCTAGCTTTCTTTGGTAAGTAGAAACAGATCAGAATCAATAGAGCGTTGCATCCCTTGTGGTTTGTCAGCTCTGCACTAATCCTTTGTGTGAAATAGTCTAGAAGCAGCACTAAGCACATGATCTTTAGGACACAAAGAGGGGTTGCAATCAGAGAACTGTAGGAAGAGAAGAGGCAGTGCTGAGGTCTTTGATAGACAGGCCTTAGCTGGCCACCTTGTTAATGGGCGTGTGGATTTGTTACAACAGAATTACTGAATGCAGGATGTTAATGTTGTCTTTTTTTGCACTGTAGGTGTCCTTTCTGTAACTTCCCGGCGCTCCTGGACAATGATGTGAAGCGGTTCAGCTGTCCCAATCCTCGCTGCAGGAAGGTAAAGGGCTGATATTTACCTGGTCGTCTCTTTCAGAGTTCTGAGGTATAGCGCTTGAGGGCTGCTCTGTTTTGCTAGCGGTATGAAATGTGCATGTGACATGGGTGTGGTGGAGGGATAGAATTCTTGCCAAGGTGGCTTGTTGGCCTTCTGTTAAGGCACGTGACTCAATGCAGGACTGCATTTCAGGGTACTGTTAATACAGACATGGTTAAATCCTGCTCTGTGTGCTCTGCTTAGGAGATGGGTGCACAGTAATGTCTCTCAAGATACTTAAGCACAAGTTTAAAATGGACTTGTAATAGGGTCTTTTTAAAATGTCATTTGGCTTTTATGACCATTCTAACTGTAATGAAACTTTAAGAGATCTGGGGAAACCAAAATCAAATTCCATAATAGAGTGACACTTTCTATTGTTGCTGCATGTCACCACTCTGGGTCCAGACTTTGTAAGTAGTGCCAGAAAGTCACCATCTGCAGGGTTTACATGAAATCTGTACACTCAAAGGACTGGGAATTTACATACTCATCACAAAACCCACTAATCAGCACCCTTGTTGCCATCTCAGCGGAAGGCTTAGCCACCGAATGGGTCCTGGAGAGTGAGGCACCCTTTCAGCCATGGAGGTAGTCTCACTAGATCAAAAGAGAGGTACACTGGCAGAGCAGAATGGGGAAACCTTGAACTGCCACAGCTTGTGCTGCATCTGCTCTGTAGAGAAATAGGATTTAGTTTCTTCTAGAGGCTTTGAGTGCTAAATGCACGTAGAATCTTGATGGTAGGACTTAATTCTAAATGGTTTCTCAGAGTGCCTTCTAACTCACTGGTGCCAGTGAATTAAGACCTACATGGTGTCTTTATCCAAGGTCTAATACCTAATGAGTCTCGCTCAACTTAAGCCACAATATCAGGGACTCTTATGGAATGGTCTGTATCACAGAAGCTCCTCTCTTAAATGAATTGCACTCATGCTTGTATCCACTGAGAGTTCTTAATTCTAAATTTTGTGTGGCCATTTGCCTATGATGAGAAGTAATCATCCTGTACTGGAAGTCTCATTTTATTTTTTTGGAGTAATTTGTATTGCTAAGGAATAGATAACTACATTATTGTCAGCATTGTGAAGCTGAGAGCAAGACTAGCCTGATGAAGGATCAGCTGTTGCTTTTTGGATTCTGGCACTACAGACCCACTGAACTAATGTCAGCCAGTACTGCTAGCCCAAGTGAAAACTACAGCATCCAGACGTGGGCTAAGGAAGGCTGAGAACCACTAGATGGCACCAGTGACTTGTGCACAATCAACCAATTTTTAAAACTGCTTGATAAAAGAATAGAACCCTCCTCTTTTTATTTTTTTATTTTTTTTAAAGTTAACCATACAGGTCAATCCCACAGGTTACAGCAAATAAGCAAATTCAGAGTTTAAATATTTGAAGAATATTACAGTATTCTAAAATTACAGGTATTTGTTTCAGAATGTAACGTTATGGCATGAGGATATGGCAGAGTGTTCAGGTTGATCAGTGCTTCAAATGCACTATCCTTTTGTTTGGCTGGCTCTTCTGATAGCACAATATTTCAGGCTAACTTGCCAGTACTTAAAACAGGGACTGAATTTCCACAATATCAACAGCTTGTATTGGTGCATTAGCCAGAGGTCTATGGGGGTGATCAGGATTTTTAGAAGATTACTTAAAAAGAAACAATTTTGGGCTTAATAGGAAGAATCAATATGTTTCTTGAAATGGGAGGACTTGTCCATGCTTTGTAGCTGTGCTTGCAATGGTTTCTCCAAGTTCCATCTATCTTGTGTCTTTCCATGATGGGGATTTTACCAGTTAACGTCCCCATTTACAGGAAGCTTTTTTTAGTGAGGAGTATAAAGGGTTAGTATGGGAATGTGGGGTGATGCAGGAGTGCAGTGGATGTTCGATATCGGAAGGGCTGCAGAGATTCAACGGTGCCTCCAGCAAGTTACGACAGCTGGCTCTGGAATCCCTCCTTGGCTGGAAGGACTTTGGCTGCATTGCAGAACGTAAAGTGAAGGAGTATAAAGTGAAGTGGTAGGGGTGAAATGAGAGCCTTGTGGTTTCAGCAGAGGGGACACAGGATCCTTGTGAGGGGGCAGGGAGTGGCGAACAAGATGGTGGTCCCATAGCGTTTTCATACACTCTCTCTCAGCCTCTCTGGTCTCAATCCCAGGGTTCACTGATGTTGTTTGGCTTCTCCCAAAACTTCCCCTAAAATCTTGAATGGTGGTTGGTTCAAGTTTGGGCCAAAAGTATATCTGTACCCCTTGAAGAGTTGAAAGCATTAGCCCTTGGCTGTGTGCTTCATCCAGCCTGAGGCATGCAGGCATCATGCCAGACACTCTGCTGGGCTACTGCTTGTGCATCTCTCGCACATGATCAGTCCTCGTAGTGGCTGAGACGTAACCAGTCTTAACATCAGCAATGGGCAGAATTGCCAGTAAGAGGGAGGCCTTGCCAGTCGCCTACAGTAACTACTGAATAGGCATGTGAAGAGCATGTAATGAGCACGGATCCTAGCTTTCTCTGATAACAAAATTGAGATTTTAAAAAAACATAAAAATCAGTGTTTTTCAGAGATTAAAATGAAACATTGAACTTTAGTTTCCCTGGTCATGATATATAGGTATCAGTTAAACATAATGTTTTATTGATATCTTTTTAAGCATGTCTGAAGCCTACCAATGCCATCAATCATTATAATAAAATAAAATTAATAGAATGATCCAGTCAGTGCGTTGTCTCTTTACTGTTGTCAATGACTCTGCTGTTTCAGCCTCGTTTTCATTTCTTTTCATTCAGTTTGTGTGGTGCTTTCCACGTGTTGTAGAATTGTCTGCCTTTGAACATAATCTACAGCCTTCCTGCATACAGTACAGAATAGCACATTACTTATCAATATGAAATTTGTCCTTGCTAAACTCAGTGACACGGTCTTTAGGGGTGATTTTTAAAGTGTTTGCCATCTTTACATAACTTTAATTACTCATATCTGGAGGCTGAAGTGAAAATTGAGATGCATTAAAACACGACCCCCCTGTACGCTGTTGAGTTACCGCTATATACCAGAAGCAGTTTATTGGAGTATGTTTAGCTATGTATATTTAAAGCACATTCAAAAATCAACCACAAGAGGGGGAGGTTGTGTGCGTTGAATAAGTGACACTGGCACTTTCAGTAAAATTTAGTAAATGGTTTTTACATTTTGTGAAAAAATAACCAAAGATTCTCTGTAAAAATACCACAAATACCGCATTTTTCTGTGGCAAATGGATTTCTAGTATATCTGGTAATGAGTTCACACCATCTGTCAGTGCCATTGCGTCTCCAGCTGTGATATGTGAAGTTTGGCTCTTAGTGAGCTGTCCAGATCTTGCGTCTTAATGTCACCTGCTGGTTGGAGGGAATATAATAAAGCTTAATTCACCGAGGAGAAACCTAGCTCAAGCAACTCTGCAAGTAAAGAAAAGATTCTTTTACTCGTTTAATGTGGTCTGTGTGTGTTACATGAATGTCCTCTTGTATTTTAAGCATTGAGCTTGTCAGTGTTTTGTATTGGGTTATAGGCAGTTAGCTTTGTGGAGCTGCTAACACACATCATGCAGTTCTCTGCTGGCTGAAGCGAAACCACCGTGAGTTTCAAGGCATTCGATCCGCTCTGTAGTGAGCATGTGTAGGAAGAGGCTGCACACAGTGGTGGTGGGTTTGCAGCAGCACTCTGACTTGCCAAACGTGAGTGGGACTAGCCAGTGCTGGTGATGCATTACACCGCCTCTCTGCTGCCTCACATCAAAGCAGACTTCTCTGCAGCCGTGGCATTTGGACCTTCCAGCCCGCTAATGACGCATCGTACTTTCCCATGCGTTTTGACATGCCGAGCGAGGTCTTTGCAGCTTTCCAAACTGAAGCTGCCAAGCCCCTTGGTGAAATTACCAAGCAGCATTTCTCTCATGACTTCAAAAACTAAAACGGCAGGCACTCATCCACAAGGGAAATACTCTTCCTCTCCAAAAAGAGAACCTCTTCTCCCCCAGTGTGGCCCCCATGACCAGCTTGCATAAACCCCTGTGTGTGCAGGCAGTGCAGTCTGGTGTGTTGCATGGTGTGCTTGCAGGTATCACAGACCCTTTGTGTTGTGGGCGGGGGAGATTGTCACCCCTCTTGGCAGTCTCAGCACAAAGCACTGCAGGGCTTCCAGACAGCTAAAAGATGAGAAGGTGAAAGATGTTGCCATGGTAATAACACATGCATGAAGCAGCACTGTCCCTCTGGGTGCTGGGGAGCTCAGAACACCAAGCAGAATAATTTCAAGCTACACTGGAACCTTCCGCTGCATGGTAGCCTCTTGCATTTCCTAGATTCGCTTTCTGAACTCCCATATGTCACTGAGGAGCCTTTCTCTCCCCTGACAAGCTGGGTTGCCTTCCTCTTTTAGAGGGTGGTGCCTCCTAGAGTGTAGAAACTCTCCCTGCCTCTGAGCTGAATGGCCCTCTGACTAGATAGCTTCCAGGCTCTTGCTCTTCACAGAGTAGTGCCTCCTTTAAATGAGGCTGTGATTAGGAAATGAATGTGCCCGCTGAGTGCTCACTCACTGCTATCCTGCTGGAAAAAAGGGTGATTCTGAGATACCTACATTTGTGGAAAACCCTTCTACCACTTTGCCTTTAGATCTTCGGTATCGTTCCCTTGGCTACAGCAAGGCAACTATTGGATGTTCTTTTATTATGAAGGGCTAAGTTTTTAAAGCTGCTGCTGGAGCTGACTTCCCAGGATTGAGTTGAAGGTGGTGACTGAACAAGCTCACCCAGTTGCTTTTAACCTTCATTTCCTATTGAACTGAAATCCTGACTAAGCTTGTACAGAGCTTTTGCTAGCGAGCTCTATTTGAACATGGCCCTTTCTAGCGGGGTGTGAACAGCGCATCTCTGGTCTGTGTTAATAGGCGTGAACCACATTGTACAGAGGGCATTACATGCTCAGCCAGCTTTAAAGTTACAAAGGCAATCTGTGAGGTTTGCTCCTCAAATTGGGGTCTGTGCAGAGGACTACTGTAGGAAACGGCTCTATTTGCTACAGAGCAGTTATGCCACCCAAGCTACATATGTCTTGGTTGTACCCTACAACAGAAGGCTTCTATATTGGAGGAAAATGTTTGTGTAAACAAAGGACCCACCAGCTGAGAGTAAACACAAGGTGACATCACATTCCATGGTAGACTCTTCCCCCCCCCCCCCCCCCCCCCAGCATGTAATTTTAGAAACAAATACAGGCCACCCAACAATATTCTTCATCTGCTTTTCATAGGTTTGGGCAGTGAAGCTTTAAATGCCTATATGGCCCTAAGACTTAAATTGTGTCAGGGACTCTGTCACTATCTGCACGAACAATGTGGAAAGAAATTCTTCCAGTTAAAGAAATTAAGCTTGTCCAAAATGCCCCCGAGTTGGATGTGCATATGGAGAATTGCTTAATTCTCCTTGTTTTGCAACATTTTTCCCAGCTGCTGAGTCTGCTGTGTCTCATTCAGCTTCCTGACAGGAGTGCAAACATTTCGAAGGTCCCATGCTCTTGTGTCACTCCCTATTCATCAGTTCGTATGCCTGGGCTCTGTGTATTTCACAGAGAGTATTTATTCAGATTTAGTTGCCACTTTTATTTTGCCTCTCTGCTTTTGGGGGTGGGGGGCAAGGCTGGAGATGGCTGTTTTGCTTACAGTGAATCCTCCACCTCCTGCCTGGTGATGGTGACCTCCAGTCCCAGTTTCATTTTTTTAAATTCCCTCCCCCTATTTGAATAGAATTTGCTGGGGTGGGGAAGGAATGGAAATGTGATGCAGCAGATCTTGCTCCTGTCCATACTGATGGGGTTTGGTATGAACTTAGGTGCGCTCGCGCATGCATGTGCGGACTCTCATGGGGAAACACGCTGCTCACTTGTGCCTTGTCCAGTAGAACCATTTTGAGGCTGTCTATTCTCTTTGCTAATGACCCTGCCCACCCTCAGTTGCAGTTCCCTGGGGTTCAGTGGATGTATGTCTTTGTACTCCAGGGCTTTTCTTTTTTCCCCCCCTTCAGATGAATGCCTTTTGTGCACCCTTCTAGCTGAATGGTGTAGATGGGAACACGCTCCATTATAGTGCTGCCAAAACCACAACAAATGGCAAGTTTCCGTCTGTCGTCTACGCTCAGCTCTAAGGCACTCTGCTGCTGGGCAGGCGATTCATTTTTCTACCATAAAAGGGCAATGAAACTTGTCTGTAGCCTTGGTGCTCTCCGTACTGCAGTCAGAAGGCAGGACAAGGGGAGATGCTATCGACAGCAGCAGCAGCAGCGATATTACAGCAGAAGCTTTGGAATTTCATATCTGCTCCTCAAAGGGACTGGAGGGGAGGGAGGGACCAAGGCCAGAGGGGGGGGTGGGGGGGGTGAGTGTACTCTCTGCAGATAACGTCCCTTTAGACTTGGTGATGAAGTGCCAAAGCAAGGTAGATAACAGGGTGGGAAGAAAGCACTGGTGGAATAGCAAAGTCTATTTAAAGGAATAGATCCCACATATGAATAAAATGTTTGCACCAAACCACGTGACCTATCCTCCAAGGTGCTTAATGTCCAACTCCCAGGGAAATTGCGGAGAGTCGAGTTTGCTCAGCACCTTGCAAGATCAAGGCCCTTTACACATACGTAAAGGAAAGGTGTACGCTCGAGTTGTGCGGGAAAGTAAAACATGGTTTTAAAAACTGACCTGATGAGAGATGAGTGAAATAGTACATCTCTGTTGTGTATCTAACCCAAAGCCTCCTAAAACAGGAACTTTCAAACCAGGCTCTTTAAAAATAGCCCATGTAAGTCAATGCAATTTAGTGCAACACAATTTATTCCTGTACTCGGTTTCTACCATATATAGCAATATCCATTCAGTGAAAAGATGATTGTAACACTCTTCTGCCACTGACCAAAGGATGCATCTTTTCAGGTCCATAAGAGGTAGTGCTGTCTTCCCTTTATAGCTCAGTCCTTTGGGCCTCTACTGAGCAGAGGCAATAAGATGGATCTGACTTCATGTGGGATGGAAACTTAGTATGCTAGTAATAGAGTTGAGGCAATCCATTCCTTCCACTTAAATTGTAGCTAGATTGAGCCCAGAATCATGTGGTGGTGGTGAAGATAGTTGGCCATCTTGAGAATTACTCTGATTCTTGTTGGTGTCTCAGGGCAAAATTGCCCTGAACACTAGTTATTGATCAGCTGGTGGATTTCAGGATCACTATTTAATGTTGCAAGAGTGTTCTGGCCAGGTGATGCCGGACTGGAAAAGCTGGTTGCTTGCCTCTGTATGGCAACCTATGGAAAGTGCATTCCATACATCTTTTAACCGGACTATAACTACTGCCACTGACACAGAGGTGGGGCGGGGTGACTGTTTTGACTCACTGGGTGGGGGAAGGATTGCCCAGAGGCAAGTCTGGGGATCTTCTGCAGCCTGAGATTTGTCTTCAATTCAGCCCACCTTCCTTGAGACCCCCCCTGCAAAGATAAAGGGGGAGTGGTGCCATGCTTGGTTTCTTCTGTTCAATGATCAGGAACAAAAGGGAGAGGGTAGTTTAATGTGATCACTGCAATGTTTTAGAAGGCTCATGGAGGCAACCCTGAACCTCTGTACGAACAAAAGTTATTTAGCCATTGAATTTATTAAATTTTCCCCTCAATGTTGCATATTCCCTATTTACAGTTTGCATTTGTCCTGGGAGCAGACAGTGAGGCAAACAGGCTAATCTTTGCTCAGAGACCTGAGAACCACTCCCCACTTCAGACATTAAAATCAGATGACTTCTGAAAAGGAAAGGCCATGAGTCACTCTCTTAAACCAGTGAGTAAAGATTAGAGATGGGCCAGTGAGTAAGAGTGAGTGATTGATTAAACCCCAGACCTGCCCATGTTCTTAGGCTTGGTCCTGAGGTGGAAAGGACTATAAGTGTTCCCAGGCCAATTTTAAAACATTATTCTGACCTTATTCAAGAAACTAAATCTCCTCTTTCCCTCTCCCACACTGAGATCCCTATCACAACCATCACTGCTCTGTTTCCTCAGTTTTGCCCACTAGAGCCATAAAATCTATGGGATGACAGAATGACTTTCAGCACACCCCTTGACTTGCACTAGCTAGTCATGCTCTTGAAATGGTAATTCTGAACATTTGGGGGCGTGAGATGGTGAAAAAAGATTTGGGTGGAGTCTTACTATCATGGTAGTTCATTTACGTCCTTCAGAAAAGTGCATCAGGATGGCATGTCCTTGTATATGCAGCACAAAGATGTGTTTAGCTTCCCCATTCTGTACTAGTGTAAACAGGTTTCTGCATGTGAGACAGTCATCAGGCTTCCTGGGCTAATTCAAGGCCACTGTATCTGTCTGTCTCTCTGAGGCTGATGGTGGAGTTTGTTTCCTAATTTGGTCACAGCATGCTTGGGGCTGGCTTGCTTAACTTTTGTTTTTTTTAAAGCACTTGTCCTTTTATATCATTGTAGTGGAGGGGAAACTGTTCATATCAGAGAACCTACAGTTCATCTCACTTCCTCTCTATAGAGGAAGTGACACTTAGTAAGGTCTCTGCAGCTAAAAAAAAAAGTGAAGCTAACCTAGAATCTATGCTGATGACCCCCATCTTCTTTCCCCCTACTCATCCCTTCACTGTCCTTTCTGAATGCTCAGGAGCTAATCTTAATGATCTTGTTGGTTGAGAATCCCATATGGATAGTCATTTGAAGTTTTAATGCCAGAAGAGTTTTGAAAATTATTACTCTTCTCATGAAAAGGGAGAAGATTGTTAAAGAAAGGTTTTAAAAAAAGCCAAACACATTCACCTGCATTTTGACTGTTTTGTAGGTACTTTCATAAACAGCATTTGCATTTTTGTGTGTGTGTATATGGCAAAGAAGGGGGGTTAGTGACTTCCTTATGAGAGGTTGGATTTTGTTTTTATTTCATACAGCATCAAAAGAGAAGCAGTGTGACTGGCAAGGGACAATGTGAGAGCTGAATGGCCTATAAAAATAAGTAAGCAAGTAAGTAGAGAGAATGAGGCACTTGTGACCCTCTATAAAACAGGGCTGATCTTCCATCTTCTCCCCCCCCCCCCCCCCCCCCCCCCCCCCAAAAAAAACCTAACAAAAAACAAAAAAAACCCCCACAGCCAAATTGCCATTGATTGCTGGAATGCAAGAGGGAAAACTTACTAACAGTCCAACAGTCAGGAATTCTGTTAAACTCTCCACATTTTTGGGTTGAAGTGGGCAGCCAAAGCTGTTTTATCACTCAAACTAACAATCCTATATTAGAAAGGTAACAATAAAATGTGATCATTGTCTCACCTGGAAGCAAATGTGGAGACGAACAGCTGAAGAATCAATAACTAGCCTGTAGCTTTGGTTTTGATTCATAGGCTGTACTTCTCAGGAAAAAAATGGGTTTTCCAGGTGAATCTGATCTAGGTTGTACCACAGGCAACTCTTTTAACAAGAGTTGTATTGCTGTGCCTTGTGCAGGGAGAGACAGTGCTCTTGCAATCCTTGCTGTGAGGCGGCGGCCTTATGTTCCAGACCCTGCAGGGATTAGAAGAGAAGATCTCTCACCTTTCAGAGGTTTGAGATGCAGGAGCACACACCCAAATCTCTGAACTCCACTGCTTCTATTGTGGGTGCGGAGTGCACATCATTCATACCATGTGGTTTACCCATGCGACACTGCTTTAGGGTGCACCATTAAGAGATGATGAATGTGGGCGTGAAACAGAAGCCAGATATAGCCCGTCTCTGTAGAAATCTTTCGGTGGTGTGGAAGCTAATGTACTAGTAGTGTGCCAACTGCATAGCTACAACTGCCCTCCATTTCATATGCTATAACTGTCAAATGCAAAATATACAGTACTGACCCCTGACAGGCAGTAACAGTAGTCTCCATGTTGAAAGTGAAGTTGTGCTTTTCAGTTTAGTAAAAATCACCGTGGGGTGGGGTGTGTTAGCCCTGAAAGTGAGTCACCCACCTGAAAGGCATTGTTTTGAAGTTCACAGCTTAAAATCTCTGCATCCCAGTAAACTTTCTCTGTTACTGCTTTTAACCTTCAAGGCTCTGCATTCTTATGCATTCACCCTGTTACTTTTGTTGCATTATTAATGGGGCTGTAGCAATCCATCCAGAATGCTGACATGACTACTTTACTACTTGTAACAGAGGAGTGAAGAGCAAGGTAGAAACTGGGTCCGGAAGCAGTCTCATGGTAAAGTATTGCTACCAGAACTGCCCAACAGAACCACTTGTGTGAGATTATTTGTTGCAGTGGAGTGTATGTTTGTGGGTGTGCAGGTTGGGGTTCTTTTACCTTTTTACATACAAATGGCTAACAGCATATTAATCCCCTGGGCTTTTCTCTAGTGAGGCTGAGAAATTGAATAGTGTGCTGTTCTTTCTAATAATACTAAGAGCATCCTAAAACTTGTGCTCTTTGAACCTTCATATTGCAGAATGAAGCCCCTTCTCTGAGTGTCAGTGAAAGGAGGGGGAGCATAGATGGCTGGGTTAGTTCTGTGTTAGTTCTGTGTTCAGAGCTTGCCACACTTCATGCACTCCAACTGCCTTTGCTCGCATAAGGGCTCGCTATAGCAGAAAGCAGCTACCCATGTGCAATTCTCCGCTTGTCGTCAGTGAAGGAGAGGAGTAATTTTTCTGTGCAGCTAATTTCACAGTAAATTTAGAATATAGTTTTGGGTTGTAGTTTTGGGCTCTCTATGAGCAGAGAGGTGAAAACATTATTAACCTGTGAATGCTGGGCTATTGTGAGTATAAGGCAGTCTGTCTCCCCTACTCTTTTTAATGTCGCTGCTCCTTTTCACTCAATTGGCAAAGCATTCCCTCAGGAGTGTGGCATCCCTCTGGACTGTTGTGTGTGCTTGTTTCTTGAATGAGATGCAAGTGTGAACAGGGAAATGTCACTCATTGCATAATGTATTGACTGTTACGATAAGTGACAGTTAACAGAAAGCAATCACTTCCACAGCAGCAAGGGCATTTGTCTATCTTTTGAAGAGAGGCCATCTGGAATGGTTAAAATACCTGGGTTAGTAGAAAAAATATGCAAATATAGAAAATTGCAAATATTTAGTAATAAAAGACTAAATTAAAAAGTGCCTTTCCCAAAAAGCTTAGAAGGTGAACTGCTAGCATGACTTTACTGGGATACTTAAGGGAAGAGACCCAGAGAGTTATTCTGAAGCGCCTTCCACTTCATTGTAAGGCTTGTGTCTTCACTTGGGAGAAGGGTGTGGGCTTTACAGGATAGCTACGGGCTTGTCTACACTGGCAATTAACAGCGCTGCAACTTTCTAGCTCAGGGGTGTGAAAAAACACCACCCACCCACCCCCAGCTCAGCAAGTTGCAGCGCTGTAAAGCGCCAGTATAAACAGTGCCCCAGCGCTGGGAGCCGCGCCCCGCGCCCACACACGGCACGTTAAAGCGCTGCCGTGGCAGCTCTTTAGCATTGCCAGTGTAGACTAGNCCTTAAATTCGAGTGAATAAATGAAGACTCGGCACAGCACTTCTGAAAGGTTGCCGACCCCGATCTAGCTGATCAGGGTAAACCTCAAGTTATCTCACTTGGGAAAACAAACAAACCACACACACACACCCCTACTGGTGGAGAAAGCACTCTGGGTGCCAGTAGGAACAGTGCTATCCCTATATTGTGACCACGTCTACGCTAGGAAGAAGGCTATTGGTAATGCTTTGTCCACAGTAGGATTTTAACGCATGTTGTAATTTTAATATATTAATAGAGCAGGGGGATGGGGGCTGCCCATTTAAAGCATGCTGGAATGTGAGAGTCAGAAGAAGCCATGTGAACGCGTGGCTTCATCCTGACCCCTTGTGGCTGTCTAGATTCGACTACTTTTTTTTTTTTTTTTTAAGGCAATCCTCAACTGGTGGACGGTCTAGTAAGACCGCGCACAGGCCTGTCTGGCCACTATGTGATCTAACCCTGTTCAGAGCAAGTCTAGACAACAGTCATGTGAATGCTGGTACATGCTCTGTGCTAATTCTGCCATCAGTGGAGTTGCACTAGAGGGAGATTAGCCTCCTTCATATTAGACTTTGTGGAGCAAAGTGGCTGCATGTGCGCAAGAACTAGATGATGGTGTTGCTGGAGGCCCACAGGAATGTACCAAAATAATTGGGGGCATCTAATCTCCTTACCTGACTGGCTGAAGAACGTTAGCTCTCTATCTAGATAGATGTTTCACTTGTATTCTCAACAAGGCGGATAGGTCTAAAATTTGAGCAGCGGGATTCCATCAGGATAGTCTCCAAATATTTTCACATGCAGGTGGATTTTAGGCCAGCGAGCCGTGACAATATCCCTTGAAACATTACAATCCTCTGTAAACCTGACTGTTAGTCACCAGTTGTCTTGGGCCCCTGTCTTGGATCTTTTGTTATGATGAGCAAGTCTTCAAAGAAAGTACTAGTTCAGGGGTAGGCAACCTATGGCACCGGTGCCAAAGGCGGCACACGAGCTGATTTTCAGTGGCACTCACGCTGCCCAGGTCCTGGCAACCAGTCCGGGGGGCTCTGCATTTTAATTTAATTTTAAATGAAGCTTCTTAAACATTTTAAAAACCTTATTTACTTTACATACAACAATAGTTTAGTTATATATTATAGACTTATAGAAAGAGACCTTCTAAAAATATTAAAACGTATTACTGGCATGCGAAACCTTAAATGAGAGTGAATAAATGAAGACTCGGCACACCACTTCTGAAAGGTTGCTGACCCCTGGACTAGTTACTCTAATCTGTTGCCCTCTTCCCTGAGTTGTTTATCCAGGGTGAAGTCAGTCAAGTTTAATTCTCTGGCTTAACTGATTTTCAAGTCCATCTTAGGGCTTATCTACACTTACAGCATTGCTGTAGTGTTTATTAAAGACGCTACATACACTTAGTGAAGATGCTACCTGCACCGACGGCAGAAGCTTCTTCCGTCAGTGTAGATACTCCACATCTCCAAGAGGCGGTAGCTGTGGTGGGCTTGTCCCGTCGACATAACACTGTCTACACCAGGAGTTAGGTCAGTATAACTGTATCGCTCAGCTGTAGATTTTCCACACCTCTGAGCAATGCAGTTATACCAACGTAAGTTTGTAGTATAGACCAGGTCTTAAAAGTTTGCATTTGTGTTTAGATCAATTAGGCTCTTAAAGTTGAGCCCAGCTCCCATGTTAACTACAGGTTGGCCAGGGCTGCCCCATTATTCATAAAAGTAAGCCTAAACCAGAACATTTCTATAGTGTAGCCAAAGTTCTTGAGGGAGAGTAGGATTGTCCATTTGACCGCCGTGCATTCTTCAAATGGAAGCTGGGCAGTAATTGCTTTTTATTTTTTCAGTTGAGTATTTGTAAATGTGGAGTTAAAGGGTCTAAACAGTTTACAACTTCATTTTCTAAAAATGTACTGATTTGCAACTGAAGTCAAGTGTCTGTGCTCAAGAAAATGCTCCTTGTACGTTAAAAATGTTACATGTGCATTTTTAATTAAAGGCATCAGGATTAATGGAGTTTTGGCTGTAAGGCCTCTTTCCTTGAAATTAATTTTATTTAATTGTTCCTGAGATTAAAATTGCCAGCCATAGCTGCATTGTTGTATGGATTCAGAAACTGGAAAGGGTCTGTATAATTTAAACACCAAGTGCCAGCTTTCTCTCTCCTAATTTTTCATCTTGAACCTCTTTGGTGGAAAGAGGATTAGGTGAAAACACATTTTTAGGGACAATTTTTAGCCTTTTATTTTGAGGAAATTAGCTAAGCTGTGAACTGTTCAGCAGGCAGAAAGCACTGGAAAGGTGAAAGTAAGATGGAGCACAGTTAAACCCTTCACTGTCTGAATGTCGCTTGTCCATAGCTTCCTATGGACCATCAAGTTGGAGTAGGTGTCTTTGGGATTCAACACTGAGTAGGTTAAACTGTAAAAAGCAAAGGTCCAAATCAAGACAGATCTTCATATTTAGCAGCGGACTGAAGCATGCACCATACAAGAAGCAGACGCTCTGCTTACATGGGTTTTTAGGTAGTTAGTGTATCACCAAAGGCCCCAGTCAGGATCAGGGCCGCATTGTGCTAGCCACTGCATAAGCTCATGGAAGAAAATCACTCCTGGCCCGACAAGCATTCTCTAGAAAGACAAAATGTATGAAAGGAGGAAGGGAAGCTATGTACCAGCAAAGTAGTGAGACCAGAGTGATGGAAACAAGACCATGTTTTTAATTTCATTATAATAAAACTAATGACCCAGGCTGAATTCCTCTGTTTGGTACGAGCCCCCATACCTAGCGCGCGCTCTCTTTTATATTAACCCTAACCTAGTGTTCCTTGTTTAGCCTTTCCCGTTTTCTAGCTAACCTTTGCCTAGCTACATAAAACATTAACCTACCTCTTTAAACTTTAGCCTCTTCCATTTCCTTTCTGTAACATTTAACCCTTGCCTTCTATTTTTGGTTCTTTAGATGAATCTCTTGCTTATTTCTATATTTATTTATTTTTTTTAAGCAGCATTGACTGGACACCTTTTATTCTGTCCCATGCTTCAAGTGACACCACCTCTGCACTGCCAGGCAATGAACCCTTAGGTCCTAGTGCTGAGGATTGTGAGGGATAGGGGCTGGCACACAGGGCTGACGAGAGGGGGGGGGAAGCCGGTACAAATTACCATGGTCCGGCGGTCCGGCTTCCCCCCCCTCTCGTCGGCCCTGTTTAGCCAGTCTGCCCTTGCTGGGGGGCCCAAAAAAATTCCGGGCCCGGCTTCCCCCCCCCCTCCCATCAGCCCTGTTTAGCCGGTCCGCCTTTGCTGGGGGGCCCGAAAAAATTCCGGGCCCGGCTCCCCCCTCATCGGCCCTGTTTAGCCGGTCCGCCCTTGCTGGGGGGGCCTGAAACAAATTTTTCACCAGGGTCCGAACCCGCTCTCGGCGGCCCTGCTGGCACATGTGTGGACGGGCTGACGTGGCTGATGTGTGGCTCAAGGTGGTTTCTGTCACAGATAGGGGAGCAGAGGTAACTGTTAAGTGGCCTCTCTATTGCTATTAGTGTAAACAAAGCAGATGTTTCCAGGAGTCAAGAGGAGCATTAATGGAATGTGTTGGCCTAGGCTGATGTAAAACATTGCTACAAGTTTTCAGAATGAGCTCAGCAGTACTAAAATCTGATGGGAGTTTAATGTTGAGTCTGCCTTGCGAAACCGAGGGGTCATCTGGGAAAGCCTCAGCTAATGGAAACACAAGTACACTTCTCATAAATCAGTGCCAAAATACTGAACAGACATAGCTGCTTTTATATCTTCCAGCCACCAGCATATCTGGCCATTAGCTATTCAGTGGCTGCTTTTTTCACTATGTATTTATTTTTCATGTTGGTGTTTGACTTTAAAGGGGAAAGTGTAGGCTGTAATGGAGGGCTTAGGAAACAGTTCACCTCCATTTGACCAAGTGGGGGTTCTTCCCTTAGATTCACTGAGTGCTTGTGGTGTCTCTTTAACTGACTGTCCGTCTTTGTGGGATATGGTAGATGAGAAAAGCATCACATTTTTCTATTAAACGAGTTGTCTTCGTGGCAAAATAAAATCAATTGTGTTTCTACAGTGACTTTGCTGTGGAGCTATCATGAAATCCAGGAATGCTGTGGGAGGCACGAAATGAAGCAAACTCAGCACTCTTTAGCGATCCTATAGCTTAAAAACAAAGAAGCTCGTTCTATAAAATTAAAGAGCCGTATTTTGGAGATAAGAAGTCAGCCATCCAAACCTAGCTTACCTCCCACATACTATTTTGAAAGTTTGAGCCTGTATGTACCATTGCCAGCAAGATAAAGATGGTCACATTTGTTCAATGATTCATCTCCTATGAAGTTGACCTGAAAGGGTTGGCTTTTAATGGCTCTTACATTTTTTTTTTTTTCCAGCAGAGGCTTCTATTTGACTTCCCCTTTTCTGTGTCACTGTGGATCAGTCAGGAAGGACACGCACCTCTGTGCTAGGTCTTGAGGTACACTCCCAACATTGGCTTAGCTTCATACTTACTGCTTAAACTGCAATACTCGTGTGCTTTTAGAGTGGCAGCAGTGCCACCCCCCAAATGAGACAATAGCCAAGGACCTGGGTCACGGAGGCATTGTCTACGTGGAAAAGTTGTGTGTGGACGCTCTTCTTCTGCTACAAACGTGGCTTTTTGGGTTAGTTTTCTGCTTAAACCTTCCCAGGTGACTCAGACTAAACCAAAAAAAGCACTCTTATTGGCTTTGCCACTAGCCTGCTGGGGGACCACGGGCAAGTTGCTTCACCCCTCTGTGCCTCAGTTTCCGCATTTGTAAAATGGGTATAATGATGCTTCCCTTTTGTAAAGCACTTAAAGATCTACTGATAAAAAGCTGTGTAAAAACTAGTCATTACTGTGCAGACAAGGTTATGCTAGTATAACTATTGGCTTAAATTCATACCTTAGTTTATACTGATGTAATCTCAGGCAGGTAAGTCCTGAATGTGGCCTGTTACTAACCCCTCTTTAGACCAGGGAGGTGATTGGAAACTGGCAGTGATCTATCAGTTAGCCAGGACCCAAACCATATTCTCTTCAGTGGTTACAAGGCTGCTGTTACTAAATTAAGTAGCTTCCTTTCTCTCTTCTGGAATTAAGACTGTTAAATCTACCTAGGTATTGGTATTGTGTCATTGCCATGAGCATTAAATAGCATTGCTGATTCTCTCCCTCCCTCTACATGCACTGTCAGGTGGGTGAATGTGAAGAGGACAGAAGAACCCAGTTTTATGTAGCATCTCATTCTGCCAAACTGAACCTTGGTCTGTATGGGAGACTGGTAGTGAGTTGTTTAAGGACAGCTCAGTGGTGTCCAGAGTGAAGTGACTCCTTCTGCCATAGTTACTTTAAGGAAGTATTATTTTAAGTTCGTCACTCATCTGGGCACAAGCATGGGATGAGTTCATTGCATGAAAATGGGGGTAAATAAAGGTGATTTTGGAGGCACAATACACTAAGCCTAATTCTTATAGTTGTTGAACACCACTTGAGAACTGAGGACTGAATGGGAGCCCAGGGTACTGAACAGCATGCAAGCCAGGCCCACTGTCGGTAGCTTGGACTCTTTTTACTATATTACCGTAACTATTACTATCACCTTCCTCATGCCATAAGAACGACCGTACTGGGTCAGACCAATAGTCTATCTAGCCCAGTATCCTGTCTTCCGACAGTGGCCAATGCCAGGTGCTCCAGAGGGAATGAACAGTACAGGTAATCATCCAGTGATCCATCTCCTGTTGCCCATTCCCAGCTTTGGGCAAACAGAGGCTAGGGATACTATCCCTGCCCATCCTGGCTAATAGCCATTGATGGACTTTCCTCCATGAATGTATCTAGTTCTTTTTTGAACCCTATTATAGTCTTGTTCTTCACAATATCCTCTGGCAAAGAGTTCCACAGGTTGACTGCGCGATGTGTGAAGAAATACTTCCTCTTTTTTAAACCTGCTGCCTATTAATTTCATTTGGTGACCCCTAGTTGTTGTGTAATAAGAAGGAGTAAATAACACTTCCTTATTTACTTTCTCCACACCAGTCATGATTTTATAGACCGCTATTATATCCCCACTTAGTCGTCTCTTTTCCAAGCTGAAAGTCCCAGTCTTATTAATCTCTTTTCATACAGCAGCTGTTCCATACCCCTAATCATTTTTGTTTCCCTTTTCTGAACCTTTTCCAATTCCAATATATACTCTTTTTTTGAGATGGGGCGACCACATCTGTACGCAGTATTCAAAATGTGAGCGTACCATGGATTTATATAGAGGCAATATGATATTTTCTATCTTATCTGTCCCTTTCCTAATGATTTCCAATTTCTGTNGACATGATAGAGGTATATAAAATCATGAGTGATGTGGAGAAAGTGGATAAGGAAAAGTTATTTACTTATTCCCATAATACAAGAACTAGGGGTCACCAAATGAAATTAATAGGCAGCAGGTTTAAAACAAATAAAAGGAAGTTCTTCTTCACGCAGCGCACAGTCAACTTGTGGAACTCCTTACCTGAGGAGGTTGTGAAGGCTAGGACTATAACAGCGTTTAAAAGAGAACTGGATAAATTCATGGTGGTTAAGTCCATTAATGGCTATTAGCCAGGATGGGTAAGGAATGGTGTCCCTAGCCTCTGTTTGTCAGAGGGTGGAGATGGATGGCAGGAAAGAGATCACTTGATCATTGCCTGTTAGGTTCACTCCCTCTGGGGCACCTGGCTTTGGCCACTGTCGGCAGACAGGATACTGGGCTAGATGGACCTTTGGTCTGACCCGGTATGGCCGTTCTTATGATTAACATCAGCTATGTTAAACTTGTCCCTGACTGTTGTGTGCTTACCTTACGAACATAGACATAGCTATACCAGAAAAGATCTAGGGTCATCTAACCTGTTTCCAATATGGGTTCATTCCAGATGCTTCAGAGGAATGTATAAAATCCATAGAATATACTTGGTTGCCCAGTATTTTTTCCTAACCCAACTGCTGGTCTGCTTATGCCTCTATTACTTCTCTTTAATAGTTTGTGGAAGCTACTCTTATACCAGTGTCTAATGCTATTTTAAATCTCGCTGTTTGCTTCAACGATATCGTGCAGCAGAGTTCTATGGATTGAAGGAGCACTGCAAGGTCATACCACCTATAAGATGGGGGAGTGTATTCTGGATTGGACAGTTCTGTGAAAGGGACGTAGTGTCATTGTGGATAACCAATGGAACATGAGCTCCCAATGCAATGCAGTGGCTAAAAAAGATAACACAATCCTTGGGTTTTATAAACAGGGGAATATTAGGTCTGGTCCACACTAGGGGCGGGCATCGNTGGAAGCTACTCTTATACCAGTGTCTAATGCTATTTTAAATCTCGCTGTTTGCTTCAACGATATCGTGCAGCAGAGTTCTATGGATTGAAGGAGCACTGCAAGGTCATACCACCTATAAGATGGGGAGTGTATTCTGGATTGGACAGTTCTGTGAAAGGGACGTAGTGTCATTGTGGATAACCAATGGAACATGAGCTCCCAGTGCAATGCAGTGGCTAAAAAAGATAACACAATCCTTGGGTTTTATAAACGGGGGAATATTAGAGTAGGGTTAGGGATGACCTATTACCAATGTACCTTGGCATTAGTGATACCATGTGCCCAGTTAAAGAATGATGTTGAAAAAGATTCAGAAAAGAGCTACAAGATTTGAGGTCTGGAAGACTTACCTTTACAGTGAGAGGCTAAATCTAGTTTTTCCAATAAAAGGTTGAGAAGTGATTTCATCAATCTAGAATACCCGCATTGAGAGAAGACTTCTGATGTTACAGGACTCTACGATGTAGCAGACAAAGACCCAACAAGATACAATGGCTGGAAGCTGAAGCTAGACCAACTCAGACTAGAAATAAGAAGCAGATCTTCCACAGTTAGGCTGGTTAACCATTGGAACAATTTACCTAAGGATTTGGTGGATTCTCATTAACTTGAAGCGTTTAAATCAAAACTGGATGTGTTTCTAAAGGAGATGCTGTAGCTCAACTGGAAGTCATGGGCTTGGTGCAGGAATTACTGAGTTATTTTCTATGGCCTGTGTTACTCAGGCGATCAGGCTAGAGGACCCTAGTGGTTCCTCTTGGCTTTGAAAATATATTAAATGTATTTCCTCCTACCCATTTGAAATCTGCTGCCTTGTAACTTCATTATGGTCTATGGCCATATCACTTCAAGCTGTGATCCTGCTAAATTTCACAAGTTAAGTAAGGTTGGATCTGAATAGACTTGGATGGGAGACTGCCAAGGAATCTAGGAACTGTAGGAAGTGATAGTGTTGATTCAGTAGGTAATGCTCTTCCCTCACAGTGCACAGCACATTAACAGGAACTGCTGCTGGAGGTGGCATCTTATCAAGGAAACACAAACTTGATATCCTGGCTTGAAAGATTGTGTGTCTCACCAACAAAAGTTGGTCCAGTAACAGGTATTATCTCACCCATCTTGTCTCTCTGATATCCTGGTGTCAGTTGTGGTTGTGACGGGTTGGATCACAGAAACCCCCTTAGGAACTGCCAACTGATGTGCCAAGACTGCTTCTGCCCCTGCTTTCCCTGCCAGCTTGGGACTCCAGCACCCTGTCTTGTTGAGCCAGACACGCCAGTCTGCTCCAACACAGACCCAGGGTCTGAACCACGTGCCCTAAAGCTGCTGACTTAACTGAAAGCAACTTAAGAAGTGTTCCTGTCTTTAACACTCAGATGTCCAACTCATAATAGGGTCCAAACCCCAAATAAATCTGTTTTACCCTGTATAAAGCTTAATTTGAGCTTAAACTCAAAAATTGTTTGCCCTCTATAACACTGATAGAGAGAGATGCACAGCTGTTCCCCCCTCCCCCAGGTATTAATACATACTCTGGGTTAATTAATAAGTAAAAAGTGATTTTATTAAATACAGAAAGTAGGATTTAAGTGGTTCCATGTAGTAACAGACAGAACAAAGTGAATTACCAAGTAAAATAAAATAAAACACGCAAATCTAAGCCCAATACAGTAATAAAACTGAATACAGATAAAATCTCACCCTCAGAGATGTTTCAATAAGTTTCTTTCACAGAGTGGATGCCTTCCTAGTCTGGGCACAACCCTTTCCCCCTGGTACAGCCCTTGTTCCAGCTCAGGTGGTAGCTAGGGGATTTCTCATGATTGCCGCCCCCTTTGTTCTGTTCCACCCACTTGTATATCTTTTGCATAAGGTGGGAATCCTTTGTCCCTCTGGGTTCCCACCCCTGCTTCTCAATGGAAAAGCACCAGGTTAAAGATGAATTCCAGATCACATGTCACTGTAAGACCACAAGACTTCATTCCTCCCAGCCTGACTCACAGGAAGGCCTCTGCAAACAGAGCCATCCACAGTCAATTGTCCTGGTTGATGGGAGCCATCAAGATTCCAAACCACCATTAATGGCCCACACTTTGCATAATTACCAAAGGGCCTTAGAGTTCTATTTCATATTTCTAATTTCAGATACAAGAGTGATACATTTATGCAAATAGGATGACCACACTCAGATTATAAGCTTTGTAATGATACCTTATAATAGACCTTTTGCATGAAGCATATTTTAGTTACATTATATTCGCACTCGTTAGCATATTTTCATAAAATCATGTAGAGTGCAACGTCACAGTGGTCTCTAAAGATCCATATGGTAAGTGCTGTAGGCACTAGCCAGATTGCAATTTGGGTAATTGCCTTACCTAAATTTCCCACTGTGGATTTAATTTTATAAGATATTCTTCACTTAGGCATGGTGTATATTCTATTTATGGTAAACAGCGGCTTTTTCGTGCCAGAAGTGGCTGCGTTTCAGTAGTGTGCGACAGGATCCCTATTTTTTTTAATGTTTTGGGAGCTTTCTGTGGAAAGGTACAACATAAACTTGAACTACGGTTAGTTAATTCCTGCTAATAAACCCTTACATGTGTCATGTAAAGTGGACCTAGAGAGCTAAGCTAGTCGAAGCCTTTAACTATTGTATTGGCTATGTGTGCTTCCGTTTGTGGTTATTCTTAGAGCCCTGCGCAGATACAAAACTGATATCCGTGGATATAAAGCGGATATCTGCAGGGCTCTACCAGGAACCACAGCGGCCAAAGCAGCAGCATGTCAGGCCACAACTCACAGGAGCCAGTGCCCAGCCAAAGCAGCTCCTTCCGTGTGGCTCTACCACCCCCAGCCCTGCCCACTGGGGCGGGCACCAGGCTCGCCGACAGCTGTCCCTAGTCGCGCTACTGTGCGCAAGCGGCTCGCATGTTCACAGACAGGAAGCGACCAGGGACAGCTGTCGGTGAACCTGGTGCCTGCCCCAGTGGGCAGGGCTGGGGGCGGTACAGCCACGCCGGAGGAGCTGCCTGGGCTGGGCGATGGCTCCTGCGAGTGGCTGCCTGACATGCTGCTGCTTTTGCCGCTGTGGTTTCTGATAGAGCCCTGCAGCTCCACGGATATCGGCTTTATATCCGTGGATATCCGCATCCGCAGATATAAATTTTGTATCCGCGCAGGGCTCTAGTTATTCTTCCCACTTAAGATATTAAGGCAAATGGACAAGAGCGTCTGGTACCAAAATGAGCTGGGACTTCCTCATAGTGGCCCACCTCCTGCTTCATACGTTAAGAAGCTTTGCTTCCTTGTAGCTATTTTTCCTGTGGATTAGTGCAATGCACCAAAGCAGCTGCATCGATAAAATACCAAGAAAAAGCTGTAGTATTTCAGAAACAGTCAGGCATTCCAATCCATTGAATCTAAAACCAAAGCAAACATAAATTTTAATAATCCTAGGAGATATGTAATACCAACGTAATGATCCTGGCAAACATTTATGACCGACTCCCTTCAAGCCTTGTATTAAGCCAAGGGTGTGTCTACGCTACAAACATTACAGCAGCACAGCTGTGGTGCAGTAGGGTAGATGCTTGTTACAGCAATGGAAGGGGTTTCTCCATCCCTGTGGTAAATCCACCCCCTTGAGAGCCAGTAGCTAGACTGACAGAAGAATTCTTCCATCGACCTAGTGGTGTTTACACTGGGGCTTAGGTCAGTTTAACTACAGCTCTCTGGAGTGTGAATTTTTCACACTCCCAGTGACACAGCTGGGTCAACCTATGTTTTACCTGTAGACTACCCCTTAGATTGTAAAGGGGGGTAGATACGCTGCTTAAACAGGGCCTGAAAAACCTGTGCACTCAGGGCAAATAGGAATTCTGCCAGGCTGAGAAGGATCAGTGAACTGCTGCTGTCCAGTCCAGAAGGGAGTAGGGGAGAGGAACAGACTGGCTCATGTACAGCTGCTCTTTTTAACAAGCGTGAAAGTGGACTGCAGGGACAGAACACTCTTGGTTTTCTGAGCCCTGGGGGAACAGGGCAGCTGCAGCAGATACCTTTCTCAAGGGGAGAAGGAGGGAGCAAAATCGCCTCTGAGCTGGTGCTATTTTCAGAATGCTAGGGGGCCGTCAGCATGCAGTAGAGGAGCCTTGCAAAGAGGTAGTGTCCAGCATTTAGTTATTGGAAGGGCAGTATTGATTTGAGGGATTCCCCAGCTTTAACTGGGATGCAGCCTTTTTTGTTTAAGGGGGATAGAATTGGTTGCGGACAGAGTTGATTGAGACTGGGGGAGGAGGGAGTGAAGATGTAACAATGTGAGTTGAATAGGCACAGGTTTGGGAGAGGGATGTGGTGGGGTGGGCGTCTTTCACGCAGATTAGCATGGTTACTGCTTTGGTGAGTAGGCATCCAACTCTTCAAGCCCAGTTTTAAGAGGCTGGAATAGACAGACTAAACTCCTTACTTTCATTAAAGCAGATTTGAGCCAGAGGTGACACTTGGCCCCTGACTCAAACACAGCAAAACTGGAAGTCTCACTGGAGAGAAGCCCCAGTGTAGAAAACAGTGGATGTTCCAATTCGTGGGTGAAGTGAATTAGCAAGACCTGTTTGGGGTTGGAGTTGGGGGAAGGAAAGGAGATGTATGCCTGGCTGTAGCCAGTTCCGTTAGTCCTCATTTTAATAATCGTTGGTGATTATAGCATTCTCATTTCAGAGCACTTCACGTGCACTAATACTTACCCTACCCTTGTGGGTAGGTAGGTATTGTCCCCTTTTTTTACAAAATGGGGAAACAGAGTCAGCATGGTGCATGAATTCCCAGAGCCACAGCAGTGGAATCTGGCATTAGAAATTGGCAGATCCTAGCTTCCCGTGCTGTGCTTAAACCATGCTCTTCTCCAGAATCAAACTTCATGTAAGGTGCCTTCAGGATGTAATGGTTAAATTATCGTTTGCCATAAAAGGAAATGAGACCTACTGCCAAACTCTTGACAACTTCTCTTCTCCAGCCTTTCTCACTGGCTTCCTGAAGCATCCAATTCTGATCCACGGTAGACCTAAGACACTAAAGGCAACAAATGAGACTGGAATAGCTGTTCTCAGCGTATTTCAACTGCACATAATAGCAAAGTCAGTGCACGAGTCTTTGCAACAGGGAAATGGAAATCACTGACTTTGGACTGGGAAACATAGACACAACTAGCATTTTTGCCTTCTTCTAAATTCCTATAGGAGCCACCTTTTCCTACCTATAAACAGTGCCTGCCTCTTGCCTTACTACCATAATGAGAAATGCCGCCTTTGGGGCCAGTCAGCATTGCTAGTGAACTGGTTGCAGGGTTTGACCCATTTAAAACCAAAGTATATAGCTCTGTATGCCAAACCTTTCCTGGCCTGCGCAAGACACAGGGGCTTAGACAAAATTATATTAGATCTCCAGGATGGCCCTGCAGAGGACTGACCCCTAGGCAGTATAAATTAAACTTCAGGAAGTCCCTTAGTGCTAGGAGATGTGCAATAGTGACATTATAGTAGAATAACACCAAGTTCTGGAGGGGAGTACTTTTTCTTCCTTTCCTTCATAATGCGGACCTCTCCACGCATGCGTATGAACAAGGAAGTAGCTGTAGCTTAAATTCACACTATTAAAGCCAGAACTCAGCCAAATAAAGTTTCAAAGGAGCCCTTCCCCCTCTGTTATCTTAGCAGTGCTCCTTCCTTTTTAGCTGAAGGACACCATTGTATATAGACGAGAGTCTCTTCGGTTTTTACACTTTGTAAGGCTTAGATAGCAAACAGCCATAAGGGGGCCCCAGAGTCCCACACTTGAATGCTTTCCCCTTTGTCCAGTGGTCCCTATGCTTCCTCTTCCTATATAAATATATATATATATATCTCCGTAGATAGCTGTTTTGGGACTGGTCTCAACTGTTCTTGTACCAGTATGGCTGAGGAGGGGAGTCAGTATAGTTATATCAGTATAAAATTGGCTATACTGGTAGAGCTTATTTCTAAACAGGAAGTGGAATAAGCAATAGTGGTATAACTGTATCCATGCCTGAGGGGGGAAGGCACTCCTTTAACTATACTGTAGTACGCAGGGCTTTAGATAAGCTTGTGAAGAGCCATTCATCTGCATGCAGAATGCAAGTATGTGTAGTGCCTAGCACAGTGGAGCCCTGCTTCTGACTGGGGCTTCTGAGTTGCTACAGAAACATAAATAATGAATACGACTCACAGTAGATTACTCTTCTTGAGAACAAAATCACTGTGTAAAACACCAGAGTGCTGCAAAATAGTAGCTGACAAGGTAGAAGTCGTATCAAACCGTTGCTAGGTAGCAAGCAGGCACTATAGTAAAACATGGCCAAAATGGTGTGAAGACAGTAGATAGTTTAACCCAAAAAATGTTACTCACAGGAGAGAGGTGGGGATGAGGGGAAAGAGTGTCCTGACACTGGCTAGGAGTCGGGCATCCTGTACGGGAGCACCTTGCAAGCTTCCCATGCAACACTTTGTGCCTCCCCCAGCGATAGCAGTGCTGAATTCCCACACAGCTTGTTAGTCAATGCTGACCACCGCCAACCCCCAAATATTCCAGTTCATAGATCCTATCAACTGTGCTGCTCATTGCTGTAGTATCGAAGTGGCTAACACCAATGAATAGATACAGCTGCACCGTTTACCATTAGGGTAGTGAAGTATTAGCCCAAATTTACAAGTGTCGGGAAAGAAGGTGCGGGGAATAATACCCAACTTCCTGATTGCTCATCCGCGATGCCTTCACCATAAGGACATCCTTGTGACCCCTGTTCCCTACATCCAATTTGACACCATTTGGAGAGAGGTAAATGTCAGGGGGGGGGCTAGAAATATGAAGCGCTTGTCTTACTATAAACATAACATTCAAGCCTTATGAATTGGTGGAATCCCATTTTTAGGAACTACTTACATTGCATTTGAACTGAAGAAGCCTTCTAATTTGGTGTATGAATCATCTACAGACACTAACTTTACTCTAAGTGTAGTCAGTATTTTAAATTGTGCACTTCTCCTTCTGTCTGAAACCTTATAAAAACTTGGCCCTTTACAAAATAGACTACCTAGAATGCAGTAAAGCAATCCTAGTGCCTTTATTCTCCTTCATTTGCTCATTAGGGGAGATTAAATTTACCGATAGGCTCATAATTTGAGATTCATGACTTTTGTATAGTAAAGACATCCCTGTCATGACTTTTTTTTACATGTGCTAATAGAAATATCAGAAAAAGAGGATAATTAGAAGCAATCTTAAGATTCCTCCTAGTTGTTTATATTCACAGAATGTTACGGGTGATTTATTTAGTACCCGCTTGTCAGAATAATGATAGGCCTTCGTCTGAATCTGAAAATAATAGAGCGAGGTGTTGGTTTCTGTCTGCCCCGCTTTTTGAGGGGTGGAATGCAGGGAGTGTCCTAAATCCCCAAAATACCTTGCCTATTCCTTTCGCCACTGGAAACTGGGGATTACAGAGGGAAATACAGCTGATCTTTTGGAAGATGCATAGCACTTGGCTCAGTAGCTGAGCATACGCTAATGGAGGTGCAGGTGGTCAGAAACATACGTACCGCTAATGGCTATTGAAGGTCAGCCTTAAAAATAACACATACTGAACAATACATCCAAGGGGATCTTGCAACCTGAAGTCATGTGGCAGACAGCTGTTCTATATTTAATAACTCTGATATTGTACTGTGCGCTACTGAGGCTTATTTTTTCCTTTTTGACAGCTCTGTAATGAGAATCTACAATAAGGGTGAATGTTTGTTTGCCATGTTCATGCTGAAGGTTGCACTTTGAAATTGGTGCGTCCAGACAGGTTGACAATAACCGGAAATGAATTTTTGTGGGGCTTTTATATAGCACATCCTCTCTGCACTCTTGGGAAGTCAAATAGTGTTTATTATAAATGGCTCATCTGTAATAGCCTCTACAGCTGCTCAGTACAGCCACCATAGGGAACCTAAACCACCATAGAGAACCTAAACCGCTGTCCCAAACTGTATAATGAAAGTGCTTTAGGCTGCAGTGTGTGTGTTAGTAAAGATTAGATTAGCCTCGTCAGGTGGCACAAGCAGCATTTAACTTATCTTGGGGAAATGCTGGTGGTGAAAGACACACTTCCAGCAGCTCTTCATGAGTCACAAGCTCAGCCATGAATGCCAGTTAGAGAATGAGACTGCTCCACTGCTTACCTTGTGCCACTGGTGCCCTGGGCTTCAAAGTACATTTATAAGGGCTGGAGTGGAAGGGAGAAGTACTTGATTCTGTTCCTGTTGACAGTATATTGCAAAAAGGGCACTGGCCATTTAGTGCTCCTGGCTTCTTCCTCTTTAGGAAATTGTTTAGTTTAATTAGACAAGTTGCTGTTATCCATAAGAACGACCATACTGGGTGAGACCAGTGGTCTGTCTAGCCCAGTATCCTGTCTTCTGACAGTGGCCAGTGCCAGATACTTCGAAGGGAATAAACAGAACAGGGCAATTTTGAATGATCCGTTCGCTATCATCCAGTCCCAGCTTCTGGCAGTTGGAGGTTTCGGGGCACCCAGAACATAGGGTAGCATCCCTGACACCTGAGCTAATAGCTATTGATGGAACTATCCTCCATGAACTTATCTAATTCTTTTTTGAACCCAGTTATGCTCTTGGCCTTCACAACAATCCATGGCAGCGAGTTCCACAGATTGACTGTGTGTTCTGTGAAGAAGTACTTTGTTTTTAAACCTATAGCCTATTCATTTAATCAGGTGACTCCTGGTGTTACCTTTTAGGGACGGTTCTGATGCATTGTGCAAATATGCATGTGGGAACAACCTAAGAAAAAGACTTGTATGTTCTGAACTATGAAATTGATGTGGTGTTGCTTTTAAATTTAAAAATATCATTTCAAAGGAATCAAAGTTTCAGCTTCATTATTGCTTTTCTCCCGCTATTGTATTGACAAAGATGCAGCCTTTGTGTAATGGGACTGGGAAATAGACAGGGACAGCTCTGTCAGGAACCTCTCAAGTTTTGAGTTGGACAGTTGTTAACTTTTTCTAAGTGCAACTTCCCTTGAAGAGAAATGGAATGCTAACCCATTCTGATGCCCACAGCTGAGTTTTGGATCTGGATCAGGGAACCACGTATTCTTCTAGTTAGAGTATCCATTCTCAGGTGATTCTCTGCCACAGTCTCACAAAGGAGGCTGCCAGTCTTCTATGCAATGAAAAGAGATGTTCGCTGTGGATGCTTTCCGAGGCTCCCCAAGGACAGATATTGGTGTGTATCTATTCTCAGTCACAGCCAACCTTGATCACACAGCTTTATAAGCTTCCAGGAATGGTATTCCATCATCTGACAGAACAATAAGTTGTTAGTAACTTCATAGTTAATGCAGCGTGCATGTTTGTATAACTAATTGATTTTTTGATTCCTGTCATACTTTGTCCTTGATGGAGGACAATCTTGCACAGTACAAAAGAGAAGATTCTATACTAGGTAGACTTAGTTGCTAAAGCAAAAATCTGTTGCTGTACTGTTTGAGTGGTCATGTCCGTTTTAAACCCAATATGTTAGGTTTTGTAAAATCTTGGTTTTACAAAACTGAAGATCAATATAACTTTTACTTCTGAAATATTTTAACATTCCCCAGCAGTATTTGCCATTCAAGCATTGCATCCTTGCTCTACTGCATGATCCAGAAAACGAATATAACTCTAAACAAAGTGACATTGACTGGGCAGTTTTCACTGTTGAAAGCGAGTAAAATGCAAAGATTAAATTGTACTAATGGTGACCAGTAAACTGTTTTAATTCATTTAGTTTTAATATGTGGACACACCTAGTTTAAGCTATGTGCTTTTAAGCCCCTTCTAACAACTCTTTAAAAAGTGTCACCACCCTGAGTATACAAAGAAGGAATCTGAAGATTAAGTAAACATAAATGTGTCCATACATAGAATATGTAGGAGGTGACTAAGTGGGGAGTATTTTTTTCAGATTTTTAAAAAAACCTGTCCACTTAGCAGTAGAAGGAGCTTCTGTTTGTAGCTCACCTAGCAGAGCTGCTGCTGCTGCTTATGAAGCTGGAGGGCTCTGGTTCAAATCTGTGCTATCGAAATGTTCGGACACTACATACAGCAAGTGTAGCTGCCCAGAAAGAAGGTAACTGTGTAAAAACGCTGTCTGCTTTTGACCACAAGTTTCCTGCTGTCTTTTTTTTTTTTTAAAGACATCTGTATTATTCTGCAGGCAGACATCTTCACTGTAGCACATCTGCGTCCCGTAATAAAGTTGGACAGTGTCCCAGTGAGGGTGGTGACTGGTCTGTGATGCTTCCTGCATTTTAAGGAAGTCACTGAAGTTCCTTGTTCTTGACACCACTTGCCTCCCCTCTGTAGAAATGCAGCAGATGGCTTCTTTTCCTTTTATGGCGAGCAGTGTTGATTTCCCCTTACACTCAAAGCGCAGGTTGGAAGTGGAACTGAGACTTGCTCAGTTGGGAGGAAGGGGTTGTTCACACAGAAGGCTGGAAGGGGTGGGGAGGTAATTTGCAACATAGTAAATTCCAGTTTAAAAAAGCAGAATTGCAACATCTCCCTAAAGGTGCTGATTATTGTTGGGTTTGGGGGGTGGTTGTTTTTTAAGCCTATTGCTTAAAATAGCCAGTAGCAGCTTTGACCATTCATATTTTCCAAGGGTGAAAAGAAAACTTAAACTGGAACGGGTCTGGGCAAGGATGGCTTTCATCTGCACCAACACTGCTGAATTTATAAAAACACATGAAGACACCGCCCCCTCTTTAAAAATTCATTTGACCAGTTACACAGCGTCCGATACATCCACAAAAGGCATCCAGAAATAGTTTCCTTCATCAAGCCCTATGAGCCGTGTTCTATACTAGGTAAGGGGATGCTTGTTTCTGAGCTGGCACTGGTTTCACTCAAGGACTGCTGAACAGGTGATGCTCACCTAGGTAACTAGCAGCAGATTGTGTTAATTAAAGCAGAGGGTAAATCTGTATTTAGGAGAATCTTTGATGTGATTTGTCTCTTCCTAACCCCCCAAAAAACCCTGTAGCCCCTGTTACGTGCTTCAGATTGTATTTCATTAATTCAGTGCCAGTTGTAGGTTTGGCAAACGGTTTAAATCACTAGGTGTTTAAGGAGTAAGTGCTGCCTTTATTTTCTCACGGTGAAACCTGTTGGCAGCTGCCGAGTTACAGTTCTGATTCAGCCCTTCTAAACCTTGATGAAATGCAAAATTAGTTAGTTTGGCATGTCACTTGCTGTGGTGCCCTCCGTGTGGTTCATGAGCTGTCCCTGCCTCATACAACTACTGACCTAAACACAAAATAGGTCACTGTTTCTCCCTCATTGGGGGACAGTAAGGAGGCAAAATGTAATGGTTCCTTATGGGCTCCCATCCACTCTTTTTCTCTCAATGAGCAATTGCAATACCATTTGTTCTTATAGTAGAGTCAAACTAGTTGAACTTTTCATACTTCTGTCACCTGAACAAATGAAACAGAACATTCAGCATGAAAATAGTGTTTAAATTCATGTAAATTCAATACATTTTAGGCACCATGAACTTTATTCCTTCTGCCAGTTACTATTTGATTTTTTTGTTAAAATTTCTCAGCCTTGCTTAATAATAAAAAGACATTTTAACTCCTTTATTTCCTCACTTTTGACTGTTGAATGTCCCAAGAGCTGTCTGTATCTGATGGTGGAAATCTCCTATCTTCAGGAATGCTGATAAGCGATCAGTAGTAGCATTTTGAAAATAGTTCACAATAGCAATAACACATCCTTTAGCGATGATTTAATGAGTCTGTCATGCTACATTCTCTGTTTTGCTATTCCCCATAAATCTTTGTAGTTGAGTGGTACCTTTGTTATAAAGACATCTAGAAAACTTACTGGAATTGGCCACGGTGCACACAGTCTGTAAACTAGGAGGCAAGCTATTCCTATGGTGTTGAGGAGGATTGGGTTGTCAAAATAGCACCCCAATAGACTTGTTGCATGTATCCACTCGGCTGTCAAAGCCATCCATGCATTTTTGCTGCCTTGCTTTCCCCAGTTATGATATCCTAGGCCTTATGTCTTCCTGAATGTAAACACCTACGACATCTGGACTTGCTGCCTGACTAATCCTGCAGAGTAGACCACACAAGGGATGTCAACTGAGATACTAAAACCTGCCACTTGGTATTTTGAGGGCAACCCTAGCTTGACTCCTCTCTTACCTGCAAGCTGAAAACTATTAAAGCACGTGCTGCTTGCAGTGCATTTAATAAAAAAAAAAAAGTCTTCACAAGAAACATCACAATTTTTTGAGGTCCTGTGCCTGAGCTTGAATTGTAACATGTCAAACAGTTGACAAATGTAAAGGGTTTTTCACAGAAAAACACTGGAAAGGGCTGGCTGATGTACCACACTGGAGTGGTATAGTGAGGATTTGAACAAAAGTTTCGCTGCTACATAAGTTTCTAGTGTGTACTTTCCTACACCACAATAAATAATACACAACTTGGCATGAGTGGCAGCCTCTGATCAAGAGGCCTTGGACTAGAATAGCTGCAGGACAACTTTATTCCCCCAGCAATCATTTTACATCTTTGTGTATAAGCCACTATATTTCTCTTTTAGAAAAGATTATTAAAATTATTGGTATGATGGTGTCTGGGGCTCCATTGTGCTGGTTACTATGAAAACAGTCCCTGCCCCAAGGGGCTTATACTCTAAATAGGTATCTAATTATACCTGGCTGTAAGGTGCTCTTATCTAAAATAAGCTTTACCAGGCTAGGCTGTCTCTGCAGGCTGGAAATTGGAGCTCTTTGCAAGCCAACGGCCACTTTTAAGTGGTAAAGTGTAAATTGACTGTTGTGCTTGGATGCTTAGCCCAGTGCTAGGAAAATGTGAATTGAAGTTGGGGCTGTGTGTGCATCCGTGTCCGTCCCTGCTGTTGCAAGAGGAATTTGGGGCTGGTAAATGTTTGACACAGGAAGAATGAGTAAATCCTAACATGACTTCTGGTTGTAGTAAACTCCCCGATACTGGTGCCGAATGAGTAAAGCAGTTCTCGTTCTGCAATGATGTCAAAACAAGCACCAGTCTTTGCAATAGTACAAATCTCCATGTCATTCTCTCTCTCTCTGGCCAATCTTTGGAAGATGCTGGCTATTTTCCCCATTCCCTGAGAAGACGAGATCTTCCGATCCCTTCTGCTGCATGAACCAGAGCTCTTAACTGAACTGAACTACCTTAAAATAAGTGGTCTAATTTTAAAATGTTCTGGTTTTGTTTCCTCACTGTGGTTGGGCAATAGCAGAAATTACTACTGCTACTTAGAAATTACTGCTACCTTCTCAAACACATTTTCTGGAGTCTAGGTGTTCTGGTTTATTTGGGGGTTTTTAATGAAAGGTGGAAGAACACTAACACAGGGAGCAGTCCTTACGCCAGTAACAATACAAACGATCTAGCAGTGAGCATAATGAAAACTCTTTGGGGTACTGCTCAGCTCAGGGGGAAGGTTTTTTTTTGTTTTGTTTTTTTGGAGCAGTGGTGTGGTATGTGTTGCAACAAAAAGGAAACTATTTTTCTATGGATTTCACGATACTGTAAAAGGCATTGCAGATTTCTCTTCCTGTCTAACTTATGTTGAGATAAGTCCCTCCTCCCCATATTAATGCTGAGACTGCACTAATCAGAGGATGGGATGAAGTGTGAAATACACGTGGTCTTTTCCTTTCTCTTTTTGCTCTTGACTGACTTGTGGCAAATCACAGTAGGACAGTTTTATTCCAGAATGAGTTTCCACACACAGACATGCTCTGAAACCATTGAAGGTGTTAATTAAAACTGATTTAACCACTCTGGTGCAAGATGAGCCCTTATTAGGCAGGATATTGTCATGCTAACATGCCTCTCTAGTGTTTTAGCTTTTGCACCTTCACCGCAGAGTTGACTTTGATCAGTTAGCCTAACTCCAGAGTATGTCGACACTGCATGTGTCTGTGTCACTAGGACGTCTGCAGCAAGCTGAGCCACTCTGATTCTTTCATGGTGATTCCTGGGAGAGTTTGTCTTCCTGTGCACACTGGAGGAATTGTGGGAAGGCAATGGAGAACTGCTGGCACTCAAATGCCTGCCTAGCCTGTGTCCTCACTGCTAATAGGGCAGGTTACCTGCCTGAGTGTAAACCTCACTCACACTTTAGTTATACCCCCAGCAGGCCAGCTAGCCCAGGTTGAAGGCACCACCAAACTTGGGTGAGAGGTTGTTTTTTGTGAATGGGAGGAAGGTTGGGGCAACACCTGAGAGCCAGCCTGGGTTAACTGCGATGAAAACAGACCCTAAAAGTATGCACCACCCTGCTTAGGGAGCTGAGGAACTTGTGTTAAAGTGGGGCTGGAGATTCCTACCTTTGTGTATTTTGCCTCCGAGGGGTGATTTCTCTACTGCTTCAAAGCTTTTAAGTCTATAGGGATTTACACCCTCTACGTTGCTGGCTGGAAAATACCAGTATTTGTTCACTTGGTATTGCTCGTCCAATCAGAATGATAGTGTGTGTACACCTGACGGGTCTAATATATCATGTGAGTTACTAAATGCGCTCTCCCATCTCCTAGTTCTTATCTTGCCAAATAGTCTGACTGGAATCCTGAAATCTCCACCTGCCCTCTCATTCTGGAAGCCACTCTTTTTTTTTTTTTAACCATCTCCCTGTTTTTTCCCACCAAAATAGCTGTCTGTGCTCTAAGCCTGCTCCCTCCAATTCCAAAGACCTACAATGTCTCTCAAAGCTGCAATGTTAGAATAATAAAGTGGTGTTAGAGCTTAAAAATGGAATGAGTGTCTACATCTTTACTCCCCACATGTACTTTGCACTGCCTACATGTCTGTAGAGACGGTCTTCTCTCCACTGATGAAAGGATAGAATGTTGCATGGTCTCTTCCAAAGCTCTTCATGCGTTAACACAATGGATAGCACTCTGTTCAGTGAGGAGAGATTCTGTGTGCGTGTGCTTATATTAAAACCTAGGAACTAACCTCCCCTTCATCATAGTCTCCCCAGGCACCTACTGCAGGACATTGGTTTTAGATTTACAGATACATTTCTTATTGTTCTTCCCTGTTAGTAAATGAGTTACAGATGACTCACCTTCATGTTATGGTGAAATTTGCAAGGCTGAGGTTGGCGGTTCACAGGGTTGCTAAGAGTTTTATAAGTCTGCCATAAATACTTCATTTGCAAATCCATCAATAATTAACCAAACACACATCTTGTGTTATCTGTCTGTAATTAAGTGGTTCTCAAAGAAAAGTCTGGTTAGTTGCACTCTGCCCTGTGGCTAGCAGTGAAGTTTTACCATATATAATGGCAAAGCAGCTCTTTTACCAATATAGCTTATTACAGCCATGCAGTGCCTGTCCCAAATGAAATAGGCTACACTGGATAAAGCATAGTTTTGCTGGTACAACTGCATCAAGACTAGGGGCTTTTGCGTGCAAAGCTGCCAGGGATCGCACTTCATCACTGCTGTGCTGGCCAAAGTTTGTACCGCAGCCCTGGCCTGTGTCTAAACTTTTACTGTAGCCAGGGCTTCTGATTTTCAGCTCTGACCCTTTTGTTAACCACAAATCACCAAATCAGTTACCATCAAAGTTGTCACTTTACAGAGAACGTTTGAAAGGGTATGCCAACCTGAAACTCCGGTCTTGTTTCAAGAAATGAGTTAGTGTTTCCTAGGTGTATTGCATGAACCTGAGTGTTCCTGAGACTGTTGTTACTTTAAAGTCCTTTTCCTGTGTATATGGTTCTCTTCCCTGTTACTGTGCAAAAGACTCGTGCAAGCAGGAGAACTGACCTAGAGAGGGCAAAGTGAAAAATAACTATGTAAAATGTGGTCAAAAGTGCAAATTAAACCAACTTGGGGGCTGGAGGGAAAGAAAAGAAATGAACTCCACCGATCCCTTTCAATTAGAGTAACTAGAGGTATTGCTTGTAGGGAAAAATGGCGGTGCACACAGAATTGACTTAAATAGCTGTTGTCCCGTTAATGTAACTTTCAGAGTATGTCAGAGCCTTCTAGTGGAACTTTTGTCGTGAGGCTGAATCGTTTTTGTTTTACAATATTCTGTACCACAGTGCAGTCTGGGTGTGACCACTTAAGGGACGGATGTCAACTCGTTGCTTGCTCGAGTTGCCCTTCGAATAAAAGTGAAACAGAATTGTACTTAGTACCTTTTTGGAAGCTACTTCAGTGTGGTCTCAAACTACTTTAGTGTGATCTAATAAAGACGAGCTCTATTGATTTCACTGTATTTTTCCCGCAATGTCATGTCTGCTGTTACTTGGTACGTCTGGAGCAGGAGATGATTTAGAGCTCAAGCTATTGGAAGTGGCATCTGCCTTCGTAAAACATTGCATTTAGGATTTAAGTGGATACCATTGAGAGGCCCACTCTGTTAAATGGAATAAGGTAATCAGTCCTATGCATTTGGTGTAGCTGTGGGAGGGCCGGGCAGTGAGAGCTTTGAACTAGCCTGCTTGTATTTAATTATTTACTTTGGCTGGGAAGACTCTACCCATTATCATGTATCAATTTAGCAAATCTAAAAACTGTGGTCAACTGCATGTGACACTCTGGTAGCAAATGACTGAACTTGATACAACTTCCTGCCCCAGCAAAAACTAAATGGCTCCACGTATACTAATTTAAATGTTATCGTCAGCATGAAGTCACAGACTATATTTAACCTGCCTATATAAATCTAACCGAATGGCACAGTTTCTGACTGCCCTAGAGTGCAGGTTGAAGCAGGTTGGTGAGTGGAGGCCTTTGAAAAGCTCACAAAGAGGCCTTTCTCACTATGTATAAGCGGAACTGCTTGCTGAGCAAATTGGATGTAGCTTTTTTTTTTTTTTTCAGTGCTTATCAGCTCAAAGGAATAGGGCTGACTGTAGAATTAGATTGTGTTACTTGGGAGAGAAAAGCTGATCCGTACTGAAAAGTTTGTTACTCAGCTCTTCATCTAGTTAGGGGGAAAGGACAAGATTCTGATGTGATGAAGATCGCTGCGTCTGATGCAAATAGTTCTAATCCCATTTAGTGCTCACATCTCAGTGTCTGCAGCCTTAGATTCCCATTTCTCATGTCTTCACCTATCAAACTCAGTTCAGAAATTGCATTGAAATACATTTTTAAATAAATCACAAAACATTTCAAATGGTGAAATCTTTTAGCCTGGCAAGCAGCCAGGTTAAACCAGTGTTCTTTTCTACAAGTTTCTGTCTCTTAGATTCTAAATACAGACCGTCCACTTCCCAGTACAGTAAGTATGCAGTAGATTGATGGGCTACTCTGATAGAGCTAATGCAGTTTCCAGACTTGGCTAATAGTACCTCAGTACTGTTGGCTGGCAGTGTTTTCTTGCATGGAACTGCTGACATTCTTGTTGCATAGGTCTGACTGCTGCAATCAAATGACCATTAGCCTAGCCTTTCTGAATCAGACCTCTGGAAAAACATTGTTTTCTCTGAAACCCATTTCTGGAATTTCTGATCAAAAGAATACAATCGATTATTGCAGAGTACTCCAGCAGGCTACCAGTAACTTGGTAGCTCACCTCTAAAACCGAACCTGGTCATGGGAATTCACTAGACTTCTTTCTACAGCCGCTCAAATTATGAGTGCTTAGCTGAGGGGGATCCAATAATTTTCTAATAGTGGTCCATGGACCAAGTACATTTTATCAGTTGCTTTTGCAGGGAGGAAGGTTAAATTTCACCTTTCTGATTTCTTGATGAGATTGGTTGAGTTAACTTTCTTATATGGGAGGAAGAAGGCCATACAAGCCTTTTTACAAACACATTAAATATAGGGCTTGTCAAAAAACAGAAAAGCCATTTCACAAAAAATTTGAAGCTGTTAATTTTGCAAGGCGTTAAAAGAGAACAGTTTTCCCCCCCTTTTCTCTTCTCCTCTTTGCCACCGAGTGCAGTAAAACTAACAATGTCCAGGGTGGCACTCTTAAATTTTTTTCCTTTCTTTTCTACTGTAACTTATCCAGCATTTGAAAAGATAGAGCTGCAAGGTTGGTTTTGTTTCCTCTTGCCACTTTAACTTTTCAAAACGACTTTGATTTTTGGAAAAGTTAGATTAGCAAAAGAAAACTGAAAGTGGGAGTGATGCCGGGGCACCCCCAACATCATTCAGTCTGTTGCGTTCGGGGGAGGGGAAAGGGGGATAAAATGTCAACACTTTCCGTTTTGATGAACAAACAACTTTGAAAAAACAGCTCTTCACTAAAAGTTTTTTGTTTAAAAATCAATTTTTCATCACACGTGCAAACAAACTTTGACTAGCTCTCATTTACAGTATGAAATTAAGCAAACCTTTCTTCACCCATGTTTTAATGTTCAATCATTTGCACAACATAAACTTGCGTAGGTAATAATCTTGCTTAGCACAAACTTGGAAGCCAACCCAAGCTGGTTCAGGATTTCTGTCAACACCTGCCCTCTTAAGAAACCTAGCTATGCTAAAAAGAGCGGAGGCTTCCCTCTTCCTAGGCTACACAGCTGTTGACAACATGTTTGATCCTTTTAGCACCTAGATTCTGTTTTGTCACATGGCAACAAGTACTGCCAGTCAAGCGTTCTTGTTAAAAAGATAAGCAGCTGCGATTACAGTTCTGGGTCTCAAGGGGGCAGCATTAACTGAGAAACAGATGAAACTCTCAGGAGGCGCATACAAAGCAAATTATCAGGGGAAGGAAGAAAATAGGTTCATTTTAATACCTTCCAACTGGTAATTATATTTGAACACTGTCCCCTTTGTGTACATAGCGTGTTATGTGCATTCTGCCATACTGCAGGTATACAGTGCATTTGGAGTTGCTACATGCTGCCAGTGTTACATGTCTGAATCAACAGTGTTAATCCTCTTCTGGACTAAATAGTGGATGTAGCAATCCACCCTAGGAAGAGGCTGTTTCCGTATTGGCAAGTCTGGATGCCCAGAATGCTATTGCCAAGTTTCCATGCAACGCACAGATAAGTACATATCCTTGTATATCGCTGCTGCTCGGATATCCGTTTCTCTAGCTAAACTGGATTTTAGTTCAGTTTCTTTAACTTCACTGTTCTAGCTCTACGTGAGAGACCCTAGAAACAGTCCCAAATGCTGAGTGTTGTGGGCTTGTCAACATACAGAGATTACATCCCATTTAATTATTTTATACTGATTTTAGCTAATCCAGTGCAATTTTGTCTGGACGCTTTTAGTATCAGTTTAAAACTAGTGATATGTGTCTCGCTTGCACTTCTCAATTAACTGCTTTAAAAATCGTACCCTTAGTTCAACGAATGAGTTCAGCTTTGTGTAGACTAGCCTTAAAATGCTACTCTGAGAGCGCTGTGGTCCTCACTGCCTGTAAATGAAACTCTCAAAATCCAATCACCATTCAGGATGCATGAGGCAGCAGAGATTCTGTCGCTGGGGCACTCAAAATCCAGTTTACCTTTACCCTAATTCTGTACTCCGTTTACAGCAGATAATCGAACCCTTAGATGTAGGGTCCACACAGGAGTAGCTGCTACGGTATCCCAAGCTGTCGTTCACACATTTTGGGAAACATGACGGACTCCCAGAGCAGCAGCATTAAGATGTCATTGAATAGCCACAACACAGCACTTTAATTAACCAGCATACACGCTACGGCAAGTTACAGGGCCCCCCTTACAGCTGCCACTGAGGGCTTGGCTACACTTGCAGATGTACAGCGCTGTGAGTTAAACCTGCCTTCGTACAGCTGAATAGGGAAAGCGCTGCAGTCTGTCCACATGACAGCTGCCAGCGCACTGTCGTGGCCACATTTGCGGCACCTGCAGCGGCATTGGGAGCGGTGCATTATGGACAGCTATCCCACAGAGCACCTCTTCCCATTCTGGCGCCGTGGCTTGTGGGAAGGGGGTGTTTCCGTCCACATTTGGCGCCATCTTTCAACGGTTTTTGTGCAGCGCGATCTGTGTTCCGTTTCGGTCTGCGGGAAATGGAGCCCGAACTGCTGAGGAGTATGCTGACGAGTCTCGCCAGCACGTCACGTTTAGCAGTCGAGCTATTCCTTAGGATCCAAAGTGACAGTGAGGAGTCCGGCGATGATAGCTAGTCACGTAATGCGTACGACACGAAATTGCTTGTGGCATTCACGGACATGCTCAGCACCGTGGAACGCCGCTTCTGGGCTCAGGAAACAAGCACTGAGTGGTGGGATCACATCGTCATGCAAGTCTGGGATGACGAGCAGTGGCTGCAGAACTTTCGGATGAGAAAAGCCACTTTCATGGGACTGTGTGAGGAGCTCGCCCCCACCCTGCGGCGCAAGGACACGAGATTGAGAGCTGCCATGCTGGTGGAGGAGCAGGTGGCTATTGCAATCTGGAAGCTGGCAACTCCAGACAGCTACCGATCGGTCGCAAACCAGTTTGGAGTGGGAAAGTCGCCCGTTGGAATCGTGCTGATGCAAGTTTGCAGGGCCATTAATCGCATCCTGCTCAGAAGAACCGTGACTCCGGGTAACGTGCAGGACATTGTGGATGGCTTTACACAAATGGGTTTCCCTAACTGTGGAGGGGCAATAGATGAGACGCATAATCCTATTCTGGCACCACCCCACCTAGCATCCAAGTACGTTAATCGGAAGGGGTATTTCTCTATGGTTCTCCAGGTGCTTGTGGATCACTGTGGGCATTTCATTGACATTAACACAGGCTGGCCCGGAAAGGGGCATGATGCACACATCTTTCGGAACAGTGGCCTGTTCAGGGAGCTGCAGGCCGGGACTTTTTCCCCAGAGCAGAAAATCACAGTAGGGGAAGTCGAAATGCCCATTGTGATCCTTGGAGACCCCGCTTACCCGTTAATGCTGTGGCTCATGAAACCCTACACAGGGTGCCTTGACAGTAGCAAGGAACGGTTCAACTACAGGCTGAGCCGGTGCCGAATGACTGTGGAGTGTGCTTTTGGCCATTTAAAGGGCCGTTGGCAATCTCTGTATGGGAAGCTGGACTTGGCCGAAAACAGCATCCCCGCGGTTATATCTGCGTGCTGTACCCTCCATAATATTTGTGACGGGAAGGGTGAAAGATTGTCAGGCATGGACCTCCGATGTTCAACACCTGGAGGCTGAATTTGCACAGCCAGAGAGCAGGGCTATTAGACGGGACCAGCACGGGGCTGCTAGGATTTGGGATGCCTTGAGGGAGCAATTTGAGGCTGAAAACCAGCAGTAATGTCTGGTGCCCTGTGGTTACAATGTTAGTAGGAATCTGTGTTTGCTACGCTGATTTGCAGTGCCTGTTTCCTGGGCTAAGGTATCTTTTACTTTATGCAATAATAAAGAATGTTTTCAAAACCAAATATCCATTTATTGAAAAGAAAATTCATTTATTGAAAGAAACACAACTGTTTGGGAATCAGAAAGGGCAAGGGGGTGGGGTGGGGAACGGTACAATCACAGATTTGCATATGTCCTGTCTGGAGTGCTGTGCAATGAGTGCTGCTCTTCACGATGGCTATCCTGCATGGTGATGGGGGTTGAGTGCAGAGGGTAAGGGTCGTAGTTCTCAGGGCTGGTTGGTGAAGATACAGGTGTTGGAGGCAGCTGGTGGCGGTAAGAACCCGGATGTTGGGGAAAGTGGGTTGGAGGTGACATGAGGGCACAAGGGAAAGAGTTTTGGGACAAGGGCTGCAGGGGGGGGCGGGCGCGGTAGTGTTCCGCCTGCATGGCTACGAGCGCCTGGTGGTTATCAGCTGATCCGTGCTTTGCTGCCAGTGCTCCGTGCTTCGCCGCCGGTGCGCTGTGTTTTCCTTGCGGGTCCTGCTTTCGCTCTCCCTCCATTCCTGCGCTTTTTGATTCTTTGTAAGAGATTGCTGCATTACTTCTTGCAGCATGTCGTCTTTGCTTTTCCGCGGTCTCTTCCGGAGTCTTTGCAGTCTCTGAGCCGGTGAAAACACGGACGGCTGAGATCTCAAGGTTGCATCTGTAAAGGCAAAATGCAACGCTTAACAGAGGCAGCATTGTTTATACCAGACAGAGTAATGATTCCCCCGCACTTAAGGAGGGCACACACAGTCTACACAATAGCATAATTTTCCTGTCCCAAAGAGAGCGGACATAACCCACAGGAGCCCCAAAATGGTGAGTAAGGGGGACTGATTGTTTCTGGGCTGTACTGTCCTCTGGGTTTCTGTGCCTTGGGGAGAGCCAACAGGTGCAGGGGTCACCTACACTGAACACTGTCCCAACATTTTCCACAGGAGTCCATCCTGGAAGATATCTCACTGCTGAGGGTGACCTGGGAAGCAAGGGAGGGTCTTCTACTGCAATGCGGCTTCCGCCCTGGCCCATATGCAGCTTTCCTGTGTGCAGCAATGGTCCGGAAGCGCATTGCCCACATTCTGGATGAGACTTTCGAAGAGATTACCGAGGCTGATTACCGCGATGTGATAGACCACATCAATGCACTATTCCACATCTAGGCATGCATGCAGCCCTAACCCTCCTCTCCCGAAAAACTTCCTTCCCCCCCAAAAAAGCCGCTTACCGGGAACACGCTCTTCTGTTTGTCCTCCACCAAGTACCGGCCGCTGCGACTGGCTACCTTCCTCCTGGCTCGAGAAGAGCTCCTGGCTGCATGCCTCCAGGGATTCCGGGGTGTCTCCCACCGCCCCAGCACACTCACTCCCGCTTTCCTCCTCGTCGTCCTCCTCCATCTCCTCCTCCCCCCGCTCTGAAGTGTCCATGGTGGTGCTCGGCATGGAGGTGGGGTCACCCCCAAGTATCGCATCCAGCTCTTTGTAGAATCGGCAGGTCGTGGGGGGAGCACCCGAGCGGCCGTTTGCCTCGCGGGCTTTGCGGTAGGCATTCCGCAGCTCCTTCACCTTAATCCTGCACTGCAGTGCGTCCCGGTCATGGCCCCTTTCCATCATGGCCCTTGATATCTGCCCGAAGGTATCGTAATTCCTACGGCTGGAGCGCAGCTGGGACTGGACAGCTTCCTCCCCCCAAACACTGATGAGGTCCAGCAACTCGCCATTGCTCCATGCTGGGGCTCGCTTGGTGCGTGGAGGCATGGTCACCTGGAAAGATTCGCTGATAGCACTCCACACCTGGCTGAGCAAACAGGAAGGGGATTTTTCAAATTCCCGGGGAATATAAAGGGTAGGTCTGACGGTTGGTCACCTGAGGCCAGGGCAGTAGAGTTCGAACTGATGACCAGAGTGGCTAGAACAGGCATTGTGGGATACTGCCGAATACTTCTGGAGGCCAATCAGAGCGCATTGGGCGGCCACACTGGCGCCGCGGCAGCGCCTTTATTCCTCTTGGGGAGGAGGAGTACAAGCAGCGCTGTATCCACGGAGATACAGCGCTGTACGTGCCTTGCCAGTGTGGACGGGGAGTGAGTTACAGCGCTGTGGGCGGCTTTATTGCGCTGTAACTCTCAAGTGTAGCCAAGACCTGAGAGTGGGAGGGTGGTGATGACAGACCAGTGATGGAGCCTGCAGTTGATTTCTTCTGCATTTTGCTTGATCAGTAAATGGCCTTGTGTAAATTCTTATGCAATGAGAGGGAGCAAGCATGCAGGAATGCTGTGGGCAGTGAGTCAGCCATCTCTGTCTTTGTCTTCTTACATTTCACTCCATGCAGCGTTTATCTGGCCTGAATCTATAACAGTCAGTGTTGATCAGATAATGACAGTGTGAACAGCACTGGCTAGCCAAGCAGGGGTGGAGGCTGATTGGTAGAAGTGTTGAATTTTTAGGTTTTCCAGAGCTTCTGTAGATTCGATCTTGAAGAGTTTTTTTTGTATGAGTTGGGGGAAGGGGTAAGCAGGCTAATTTTATCACTGCTGTTTTGTTTAAATGCATTCTAAACACACTTTATAGCCTAGGGCCTTGTCTACACTGCTACTTTACAGCGCTGCAACTTTCTCGCTCAGGGGTGTGAAAAAACACACACACACACACCCCCGAGCACTGCAAGTTTCAGCGCTGTAAAGCCGCGCTCCCAGCGCTTAACGTTGCTAGTGAAGACATACCCTTCATGTTCGTTCTGGCACAAGTGTCAAGCCATTTAGAGGGCTGCAATTAGACTTTTGCATATGCAGCGTCTTGGAATAACTGGCAAGGGATTGTCTGTTTTGATCTCTCTGCTGAATGCTAACGTGCTATCCTTACCTCTGGCCCCAAATATGGAAAGCTGTGTAACTACTTCTCTGCTCCTGGAAACAAAGGATCATCCTGAGCCCCAACATGTGTGTGCTAATCACAGTAGCTTCCTGTCAGTCTGCAGGAAACAGGAGCCACTACCTTCAATAGCTGTACAGTGAAAAGATTACATTACGTGATTGAATGGTTCTCCAGCACATCCTCCTTTCTCTTCTCCCTGCTCAATGTTTTAGTGAATTGTCCCACCCTACCTGGCAAGTTTGGGCAGATGCAACCAGGTAATCAGTACTTAATGTCCCACTTATCCATAGTCATTTCTGGAACTGTTCAGTAATGCAATGGCCTTTTAGAGGACAGTGTGTTTATTGGTTAATCTAGACAAGCTGACTATTACTCTGAAAGCTCGGTGCTGTTAACACAGAGAACCTAAACTGCTAAAATAGCAGGTGAATGGATGAGTTAAAGGAATGCAGAAAACCAGGTAAAATATATACCAAACAAAAATAAACTCACTGTATTGGAAACATACCGCAAAATTAACTTTCCCAAGTTAGGCACCAGGATGAACAGAACAGTCCCCTGGCCTGGCAGTCCGCAAACTGGGTTCTGTTCCTGGTGTGACACTGGGCAAGTCACATCACCTCTGTGCCTCTGTTTATCCTCACACTTTTTGCCCTTATCCTTTTAAAGTGTAAGCTTCTTTGGGGCAGGGGGTGTCTTTTTGTGTGTTTGTACGTTGGGCCGCACAGATTAGGCAATCTTGGTTTGGACATGTAGGTGCTATTGTAATACAAATAAATAATTCAGGCTGGCTGTAAAATTCAGCCTGGAGTGGTGCATATAAGAAAACAGAGACAGAAAAGAAATGCACTTTCTCTTTATGAAACAGAGCTGCTTTGTAAAGCGCAAAAGGCTTCTTAATAATGGGCTAGACTTTATCACTGTTCAAACTGAGCAATGATCAGAGACCTATGGTTACTTAGTATTAAAGCTAAGATTTTGTCACAGATATTTTTAGTAAAAGTCAGGGACAGGTCACGAGCAATAAAGTCAAATTCATGGAGGCCCGTGACCTGTCCCTGACTTTTACTAAAAATATCTGTGACACAATGGGGAGCCGCGGGGCAGCTGCAAGGGCTGACTGGGAGCTCCAGGGTCCCCCTCCACCCGTGGCTCTGAGTTGCGGGGTATCCGCGGTCAGGAGCAGCAGGGTTCCCCAGCCACCCAAGGCGGCTTGGAACTGGGGGAGCCCCCGCAGCTCCTGGCTGCCGTGGGGGGCCAGAGGGACTGAAGGGTCTTTGAAAGTCACGGATTCTGTGACCCCCGTGACAAAATTGTAGCCTTAGTGCATGTAAATGCTCAATAGCTGAGCTAGTCAATTCAATTCATATAACAGAGCTCAATGCAAAATGTCCAGGCCTGTGATCTTGGCAAAACACGGTGAGGCTATTAGGTGGCCCATCAGGCCAGATTCAGAGTGGTAGAAACAATATGGAATGCTTGCAAAAGCTATGCAAAGTATCTTTGAGGGAGAGCTCATTAGAATTCAATTTCAGCTGCACTTAACCTACCTTTTGTATTGGTTAACAGCTCACTTGTGCAAATATTGATTGTGAAGGATCCCAGCAGTGTATAAGGCAATAATTGCCATTTCTTTAGGCATGGTGGAGGCAAAGGGGAGAAACTGGACACATTTTAACTCCCTTTACTGGGAGTGCAGCACCATCTCTCGCTCCTTAGTTGTGGAGGAACAAGTCCTCCTGGGAGCAGAAGATGAGAATTCTATTTGGAAGTAAATTGAAGTCTCTGTGGTCTAGGGGAGACAGGAGTGGCAGAAGATCCCTAAAAGTGGAGGGGCCACCAGCACCTGAACCGTGGCCCTGTCCTCCCACCCCACCCCTTCTCCTCGAGGCCCTGTCCCCTGTTTGCTCCTCTCTGCCCCCTACCTCCCCCCCCATTGCTCGCCCTTATGGCTGGTAAAAAGTGGGGTGGCCATGGTCCCCTGGCCCCTCCCCATTCCAATGCCCCTGAAGGGAGATGGGGTGGGGGGGTTAGGTATCTACAGTGTTTGAGGCAAGGATGGGAGCAATGTTAGCAAAACACCAATGTTGAGAAGCAAGTGGAATGATTTGGCATGAGACTGAGTAGTACCTGATTCCTCAGAAAGGTATTATCTATAATATAATGAGACCCCTGGAGTTGTTAAACAATCAGTAATAATTGAATCCTGGTTGGAAAGACATGGGGTGTCAAGAGGAAATGGGTTGTATTTTGAGTTGCACTGGACTTGGCTATCTTCTCTTCAGGCATCGAGCTACTGCTTCTACCCCATATATGGAAACTGTGGTAATTTATCAGGTTAGTCAGCCAGGAAATGAGCATATATATATAGATAGATATACATATAAAATATTTTTTAACTGTTTGCTGATCAAAGGATGCTAATGGCTCACTTTTCATCCCTCAAATAGAAATAGCTTAGTGTGTGTCAAGACTCCCTCCCTACCCTGTTTTGACATCTTTCGTGATCCCAGTGGGTTTACAAACCCCAGATTGGAAAATGCTGCATGAGAGGGAATCTACAGGGAAGAGAAGATGGGTATATTCCAAACTTCTGGTTAAATTATCACTTCTGCTCTGGTTAAGGATTCCTAATAATTCGCTCAGATTCCTTTTCCGTTCTCCAACTGTCTGCCCACGTGCTGCCTTTAAGCATCAGGCCACTGGTGTATTTAAAGTTGTCTGCTCTCTTAATTTTGTGAGGACTTGCTAAGCAGGACCTTGATTTGTTTTGTGGGCTGGGTGACATGGAGATTCCAGTGCATCTGAGAAGTGGTGGTAGGCTTTTCATTATTACCATGCTATGGAAACCCTCCATTTCTCATGATGAGCATTCTCTCAAGTTGGGGAGGGTTAGCACCATTTTGGAGTTCCCCTCACATTGACTAAGACAGCTGCAGTTAGCACCATATGTACATCTTAGTCCCTCTAAACTTCTCCTAGGCTTCACCTGTTAAAAATGGCAGGCAACCACTCACCCCGAAACTTGTTCAGCTAAGAGTTCCTGGCCACGTCTTACATAGCTATTGGTGACGGCTTCATACCTAGAACCCATTGTTAAGCGATTATTGTAACAGTGGGAAGCTCCCAAATTTCTCTTGCACTTTCCCCATCATTGGGGTCTCTAGCTGCATGCTGATGGTTTGCCAAACTCGGCTGCTGCTGGTGAATCTCTGCTGTATGTTGTAGGCCTGATCTTTCAGCGCAAATCTATGCGGTTTGGGGAACAACCTCAAAAGTTGTAGCTTTGCTATTCAATTATGTGTCTGGGATGGTCTCTTCCCATTAACACATGTTGTTCTCCTCAGGAAACCTGCAGGAAGTGCCAGGGGCTATGGAAGGAGCACATGAATCTTACCTGTGAACAGCTGGCTGAGAAGGATGACATAAAATATAGAACATCTATGTAAGTAACTTCCTGAATCTGGAAAAACTGGAAACTTATTCTAGCTTCTAATGTGGGTTAGGCAAGAAAACCATCTGTGTCGCTAAATTCAGTAAAAAGTATTGTGTGTATGAATACATAAAGAGAGCCCTTGTTTGTGTATTAATAAGGCCCTTGACTTTGTGTGGGTATAGTTACATTCCACTGAGAGGGTTCTGGGGACATGAAAAATGAACAGGTACCAGGCTTCTGTGATAGAATATCCATGAATGATTTTCAGCAATGTAGTCCATGAGGTAAATCACGATGATGGGAGTTTCTATACCAGAACACTGTTGATTCATTTAATCTGGCATCTTGCAGCAGCTAGTACCTGTTCATTCAGAGGAAATGAAACCTTAATACTGCATCTGGCCGGTTATGTTGTGTCATACACACAGAGGAGGGGTGCACAGAGACACAGAATAATCCTTAGTTCGTCACCAGGTCACTCATTAATGTTCAGTGCTAATCTAAATTGATGATGCAGTGCGGTTTGCCCAAGTGTCACTTACACAAAACACTCTCCCCTCTGGCCTACTCTTCTGCATAGAAGGAGATGTGCACATACATTTACACACACACACACACACATTTTACATGCTGTTACAAGCTAGAGATTATTCTGTGAAGATTTTTACAGACCTTTATTTGAAATGCAGGTGCTAAAATGTAAGGAGTTTCATAAAATCTCTTTTGGAGTCTGATATTTGTCCATACAGTAGCAACAGCCAAAATATTCTGGAATCTCTGTCATTGGAGATTTTTCAGAGCAGACTAGACAAACACCTGTCAGGGATTGTCGAGATAATACTTAGTTCTGCCTGGAGTGCAGGGGATTGGACTAGACGACCTCTCGGGGTCCCTTCCAGTCCTACGATTCTATGATTCTAATTGAAGAAAGTAAGTGGGGGGGGGGGGGGGGGGGGTGATATAAAACTGCTGGTCTGGCATATTGGAATTAGAACAGCCTGCTGCTGTTAATTTGGTCTCTTTTTCTCTTAGGTGTATCCCAGTCTCTAGTAATATTGTATCTTGTCATCTCTGATCTGGTATTTAGTGTGCTTGGGGCAGGCAGAAATCGAGTTTCAATACTAGAATTGAACTGTGGAGGTTTTAGCATTGTGAGTCCAAGTGAAGCCTCTTCATTCATCCCTCGGTACATAAATTTTCAGCAAAATATTAACTTTTGTGGGCATCATTCAGTATCTTTCTGCCACTCCTTTCCCAGTAGAAAAAGGGAAGTAGGAGTATTGTGACTGTCATGTCCCAAATAAGAAGGGAAAACGTAGTTTTGAAACCTTTAACAGAGTTTTGCCTTCAGTAGTTGTCCAGATGAGATTTCACGTGTGAAGACAATAAAGCTTCCTGTTGAATATAAGGAAAAGGAAGCACAGCTGGAGTTCAGGCCTAGCTTCCTGCCTTGTTCAGAGTTTCCAAAAATGTACAAACAGCATCCTGTTAAGAGGCCGAGGGAGGAGCAGCAATCAGAGCAGATTCAGTTCCATGAACTGCTTTTTCTGTCTATTCCTAATACAGATCCAAGTATTTGGATGAAATTCAGAGAGGGTGTGGATACTAGTTCATTATCCACTACAGTATACAACTTATGCTAGGTCTGAAGTTGATGTTCATTGAATTGTGAGAAATTAATGATGCTGGCGAGAGCAAGGTATATTATGGGCTGTTACCATGAAGGCTGCCTCCACACTACTCTGCTAAGTATCAGAGGGGTAGCCGTGTTAGTCTGGATCTGTAAAAGCAGCAAAGAATCCTGTGGCACCTTATAGACTAACAGACGTTTTGCAGCTAGTGCACCTCAATAGAACATAGCCTCTGCTGATGAGCTCCAGACTGCTTTGATCAGGCTGATTGTGTGCTGAACTTGTGTCCACATCACAAGTCCACTAGAGTAACTAGATTGAGACACACACATGCACCCATGGAAATGAGGCTTGTTCCATACGCAGCCTAGCCAGCAGAGGCAAAGGAATCCATCTCTTTCAATACAAGTGCAGCACCTCCACTGGGCTACTGTGATAGTTTCTTCAGTCTCCAACCTATTGGTTTGGACTTTCCTAGTATCGCTTTCTCCTAGGTGGCGAATTCAAGAATTTAGCCTGGCCTAAAGCTCAGTAAGATGGATCTCATAATCAGAAATAGATTTCTCAGCCCTCATGGTGACAGGAACTAATTGCCAAGACTTTTCCTTCCAATTCCCACACCAAGATAATATAGTTAATGGAGCCCTTCCAGTGGATTATACCCCAAGAATTATTATCCTAGAATTATGTCCATCATCAACAAACCATCTCCCAGAGGGGAGGGTTGTGCAGTGCCATTGTTAGAACCAAACACATCCAGATAATGCTCTGGATTCCAGCTTGTATTCTGTGCTATCATAAAGCCGATGTGCATATCTTTGAACAGTAACATCTAGAGAGTCTGTGTGGGAATGGGGGGAGACTTAAGAGGGATAAAATGCCCATTCTCCATAGGAAAGACTTGATCTTTCCTTTTCTTTATTCACCAGAAATTAATGTCCAAAAATCTCAGGCCTAGCCGACTAAAAATTGAAATATATGTTCATGGCAACTTGGTAACCAAAGCAACAGCCAGACACAAGAGCTGGAGTTAGTGAATGACATTACTCAGTTTGCTTTCCCTGCACCTTTATCTCCTTGACTATATTTCTGTGCAGCCAAGTCAAGAATCCATGTGCCCTTTGGACCTTTGACTTTGGTTTGAAATTCTTTCCACGCCAGAGCTTAGCCCTGCTGCATTTTGGCTCACTTGGAAACCAGATTTAAGCCCGTAGAATGTACCCAGTGATTAACTTCCTTTCACTCAATTTGTTTTCTACTCATCAATTTGTTTTGTACTCCAAATGCAGTTCAGCCCAGATCTCCTTGGAACAACACGAGGCTTTGGAGACGAAGTAGGGAGAAACGGGACTGTCCAAGAAGTGAGGGGGAAATTAGGGAAAGGAAGAGAAAGTGCTATTGAGAGAGCTGGGTTCTCGTTACTCACGCTGAGAGTAGGCACAGCAAACATACTACTTCCAACTTCTTTCCCTTTTACCCCTCTTATGTTGCAGAGAAGAAAAAATGACTGCAGCCCGAATTAGAAAATGCCATAAGTGTGGGACTGGCCTAATTAAATCTGAGGGTTGCAACCGCATGTCCTGTCGTTGTGGTGCCCAAATGTGCTACCTCTGCCGAGCCTCCATTAATGGGTATGACCACTTCTGCCAACACCCTCGATCACCAGGGGCCCCCTGCCAGGATTGTGCAAAATGCTCTCTCTGGACCGACCCCACGGTAAGTGGTTAACCACTCACGGAATATTGCAATCACTGTTGAGTATTAATACCTTGTGTTAGGAGCTCTCCACCGTATGAGCTCTGTTTACAGGTCAGCATAGGTGCAGGTTTAAGACAGCACAACCATTTCCTTTCATTAGGGCCAGCCAAATTGCTCTGGTAAAGGACCCCAGCACTCCCTTTAACAAAGAAAAAACGGAAAGACTTCTAGTAAAGATGGTTCTCCAGTCGGGAATGCTAAGAACAATGATCATGGCATCTGGGTAGCGGGACAGGCGTGCAGCGAGGAGGAGTGAGGTGTGTATGTAGTATTTAGGGCAGCGGATGGGAGTTGGGATTCCAGGGATCTATTCCCTGTTCTGTGTCTGGCTCCTTGTTTGACTTTTGGGGAAATCGCTTGCTCTCTGTGCCTGATTACCAATCAGATATGGGTATCGTGACTCTGGGGGTGGATGGATGAGTGAATGTTTGTAAAGTGCCTGAAAGTCAAAGGTACAAAGTTACTGGTATAACGTATCAGTTATGTCCACTCTTGCTGCTTTTGGCAGTGCTTACATTGAGAAGGACTGGAGTGCAGCTCTAACATGGGAGGCTGTAATAGGTATAATAACCAGGGAAGTCACGTTCCTGAAGATTTTCATTTGTACAGAGCCAGAAAATGGGATGGGGGCAGAAGAAGGGAGTAGAGAGTTTCCTGCTGCCAGGAAGCAGCCTTAAAACAGCAAAGCTGCAAGCCGGTTTTCCCCAGTACTTGCCTGAGCTTGACTGGTTCAAACTCTTCACCCTTGAAGGAGTAGCAGCACTAGGACCACAGTGGGTTACCAGAGCTTCACTGGTTCATCTTTATGCACCTCTTTGACTTCCTTACTCTGTGAACCGCCCTGCGTTGCTGCCATCCTTTAGGTGAACACCACACTGGCATCCCCACAGTCCCTCCCCTCTACCTGCAGGCTCTCAGGAGTTTCCAAAGAATTCTGAACCCAGCTGGTTTAAACCCCCACCCACCAAAAAAGTTGCCTTTTTCCTGACTTCTCCCAGCACTGAATAGTTTTTGCCCAGAACAAAGCCAGACAGTGAGTTAACTACACCTTTTCCCCGTGCCACAGCCAAAGTACTTCTGATGCCTGTTCCTTCAGTGTCCACACAGTCTAATTCCCCTGTTCCATTTCCCATCAGGACATGATTCTGCAAGTCAGGAACAGTAGAGCTTCCTCGTTCCCACAAGGCTGCTGATTGTATTCAGCAATGGCATCTCTGCAGAGCCGGGGAGAACACGAGGGCATTCAAAAAGCTCATACTGTACTTAGAATAAAACAAAGAATATACTGTCATCCAGCCCTCCTCCTCTGTTTAATTAACCAACGTGGCAAAGCAAAATTTCCCACTCTCAGCTGGGAGGTGGCACTGCCAACTTTTTTTGGATGACAAAGCATTGGCTAGCTGAGGAGTTGAAGCTGGGTGAGTTCTCCGTTCAGTGTGCACAGGGGTGCCATGAAACACATGGGACAGTGTAGGCTTTTAAGCTGAAATTGTTAATGGATTTTTGTGTATTTAACTTCTTTTTAAAAAAAAAAAGGGGGGGGGGGAATTCAAAGAGAATAGGTGAAAGGGTTTAGGGCAGCTAATTCAGCCTTGCCCCAGCTCTGCTCTAGCATGGGAAGTGGGGGTGTAGGGGAAAGAACAATATAGAGAAAAAAAGAACAGGAGTACTTGTGGCACCTTAAGGTGCCACAAGTACTCCTGTTCTTTTTGCTGATACTGACCAACACGGCTGCTACTCTGAAACCTGTCAATATAGAGAAAGTAACCCAAGGTCAAGAAATGCAAGATGCAAACTGAGTTGTGTATCTCATAAGGGGAAATCGAGAGAGGCAGAAGAACATCAGGAACCCTATCGGGCTCCTATCCTCTGTCTTAGTGGAGACCTCATTTCAGTGAATCGGTACCCTGCTCAGCACTGTGCCCCCTTGCTCCATGTCTGGGCACCATTGTCATTTGTGTGTCCCTTTCACCCCTTTTCCGTGTAATCCTTTTTAGTTTTTTCTTTCCTTTCTAACCCTCTTTATTCCTTAATCAACAGAAGGCTCCATGCTGCTTGGTATGGAGTTGGAGTGTCCATGGTTGGATCATGTGCCCTTGTAAGCAAACTTAGTGCTAAGGGTACAGAAAAGAAAAGCTTGAGCCACTCAGCTGCTTCCTGAATCTGCAGCCCTGTGCATGCGAGCAGCTCCTGCCTCGCTATCAGTATTACGGAGTGCTGCAATCATGAAATGGACGTGTGCATTCAAGTGTGGCTTTTATTAGAGGCAGGGCAGATCTAGAAGCAAGCTGCTTTCTCCCCCTTCACTGCTCTTTTTTGTCTATAAATGTACTAGTTCAGCATCTCCTTTCCCCCCATTACTTAGGTTAGGGCAAACAGAGTTACCACATTCTGGCTGTCTTATTAACAGAGCAAGAAATGGTAGCTATGGTGCAGGAGTCCACTTTGCACATTCATGAATATGCATTTTAACTTGCTGTTACATTTTGGGATGATTGATAGCCTTGGTGAAGAACCCATTATGGAGGCGTTGGTAGAGACCCCATAGTTAAGACCAATTTCTGTTTTGCCCTTAAAGCCAGGAATTTAACCTCTGTTTTGCATGAAAAATACCACATATCCTTCCCCAAACTTAGAACACTCACTCTTTGAGTCTAGAATGAGCCTTCTGAGACTATACAAATGAATCTGTTAATTAGTTTGTTAAAAATTACCAGTAATTAAAAACGGAGTCCTTTAAACCGTTTAGCATTTTCATTCTTTGTCCCAAATGATCTTACCAGAATAATGCAGGCACTTAAATCTTTCTATATAGTCAAAATAATTTAAATCTGGTCCACAGGCAATATTTTAAAAGATTAAGTTGTAACTAAGCTAAGTTATTAGTGATTGTATCTAATGGTTATGGTTCTATAAGCTACAGACCAGCTCAGGCAACTACTAAGTGGGGCCATTGTGACATATGGGATAATTTAACCAATTATCACCTCTGCAGCTAATTTGCATTCAACAATTCTGTTAGTTGTCATGAGTTAGGGATATGAGGGAGACTGGACTCACATGCCAACAGCTCTCATTGGTAGACTGCTTGGCCCAGCTGTCACTTCAGATGTTCTGTGGCCACATGCTAGCTTGAAAGGCTTTCCGTGGTACTGCAGCCTCGATTCCATTGCACACTTAGGCCGGGCTGCCGGGGGAGTTCTTAAAGCACAGAGACATTGGGACTCTAGTTCCCTGCCCCCCCAGCACATACTGCTGGTCTCACTAAGGCCACCCTCTAAGCCCATAAATCAGTTGCAAATTAAGGGCCAGATTTTACCAGTATGCTCAGCTGGTCTGTGCTGATCTGATGATGCAACACAGCTGTAAACCCAAATGACTCATGGAGTTTGACTGTTTTGGTGAACCAGTGAATCTGCCCTTAGGAGTTTAAAAATTTTAAAATGTTTGTTTAATATTACCTGTCTTCAAATTATTGGAAATATTGCATGGTAGCCTTTATGTTGAGTTTCTTGTTTCGGGGTTATGACATTATAAAACACTTAGGAAATTCCCAGACAAACTATGTTAAGCTGGAGTTAAAGTTGAGAGTATGCTTGAGTAACTTAAGGCAAAAATCATTCCACAGACGTTGCAGTTATCCCCAAATCAAGCATTATAAACAGAGGAAATTCAGAGTTAAGCTTATACATAAAAAAACTCCAGACATGTTAAGGTAAGAAATGTACAATTAAGGCACTCAAACAACTTTAACTCTGCTGGAGGGGAGTGGGGGGAGGACTCTCTCTAAAAAACAGTTTAGTCTAATGCGGGACCACAAACTCTAAAATGCCTTAGTCATAATACTGTGGTTATTGCATATCATCCACTCAGGCCCTTCAAAACTGAATGGCTGTTATTTTAATAACTCTGCATCTCTTTGTGTGACAAATCTGAGGAACTGTCGGAGGTTTTGGAACAAATTGATAAAGCAAACAGTAGTAAGTCACCAGGACCAGATGGTATTCACCCAAGAGGTCTGAAGGAACTCAAATATGAAATTGCAGGACTACTAACTCTGGTATGTAACCTATTGCTTAAATCAGCCTCTGTACCAGATGACTGGTGGATAGCTAATGTGATGCCAGGTTTTTTTAAAAAGGCTCTAGAGGTGATCCTGGCCATTACAGACTGGTAAGCCTGACTTCAATGCCAGGCAAATTGGTTGAAACTCTAGTAAAGAACAGAATTATCAGACACATAGACTAACATGATATGTTGGGGAAGAGTCAACACGGCTTCTGTAAAAGGAAATCATGCCTCTCCACTCTATTAGAATTCTTGGAGGGTGTCTCACAATGCACAGTCAACCTGTGGAACTTGTTGCAAGGGGATGTTATGAAGGCCAAAAGTATAACTGGGTTCAAAAAAAATTAGATAAGTTCATGGAGGATAGGTCCATCCATGACTATTAGTCAACATGGTCAGAGACACAACCCCATGTTCTGGGTATCCCTAAACACCTGACTGCTAGAAGCTGGGACTGGATGACGGGGTGGATCACTTGATAAAATGCCTTGTTCTGTTCACTCCTTCGGAAGCATCTGGCACTGGTTGCTGTCAGAAGAGGGCGTACTGGGCTAGATGGACCATGGGTCTGACCCACTATGGCCATTGTTATGTTGTTATGCCAATGTGTTCTCTAGCAGCACCCCCCTCTTCCTGCAGTACTGCATCTACCCTGTCCCCTTTATGACACAGAACTGCCTTTATCCCCCTTTCCTGTTGCATGAAGGAACACACAAGAAACAGTCTGCGCCTGGTGCTCCTCAGGCTCTCCACAGCTGATCTGGGAATGATTTGAAACCAAAACCTTTAATCCTTTGGAAGTCTCTTTCATGAAATCATTTCAAGTTTATTAATAACGGCTGTGGCCACACATACATGGAAAAAAGAGAGCATTAAAAAACCCAGAAAGGGAGGCCCTGGTGGATAAACCCATTCAGAGTCATTTTTCTAAAGCAAAAAAACTCAACCCAGAAATAATGAGTGGGTCTGTCCTTTCTCCTTTCGCATGAGGCTGGCAGACATTTTTCTGTGACGTTCGGTAATTAAAGACGGTACAAAAAACCCTGTAGATAAAACAGTATTTTGAAAAGCTTCATTGATAGCGTAAAATAGATTCTATTTTGGGAGCTGCGGTTGGGATTTAGCCTCTGTCCTTGACTTGTGAATCTTTCCTTTATCCTTTGACACTGCAGTTTCTCTTCCCTGATGTTTTTGGCTTCACTGTGTGCATGCACGGTGCTGCTGAGGCAGTAGATGTGTGTGTTCTTTTCCTCCTCAAAAGCATTGTCAGAATTTGCTTTCCATTTGTTGCAATGAAAAGGTGCTTTCCCTAGCAACTGAACCCAGCTCTTTATTTAATCTCTCCACGAATCTGCCACGAGCGCTAAGTCAGAGCCATCCTCTTCCTCCGTGCTTGGCGTAATGCTTTGTGCATTCCGCTGAACTCAAAGGGGAAGCAGCTGAAAGGAAGAGCCTTCTTTCTCTGAGATGTAACCAGATCCTTCCCTTGTTTTTGGAACCCCTCCTTAAAATAGAAAAGTGGTCAGCTAACAGTCCAGCACTCTTCTTTGTTCTACTCTCTGTGTCACATGTCTTTCATTTGACTGGTAGAACTTGGTGAGACACTGTTTGCATACCCACGTATTGGATTCGGGGCCAGATCTAAGGGCTAGTCTACACGGGCAATGTTAAAGCGCTGCCGTGGCAGCGCTTTAACGTGGCTTGTGTAGTTGCAGCAGAGCGCTGGGAGAGAGCTCTCCCAGCGCTCTAAAAACCCCACCTCCACGAGGGGTGCGGCTCCCAGCGCTGGTGCATTGTCTACACCGGCGCTTTACAGCGCTGAAACGTGCTGCGCTCTGGGGGGGGGGGTGTTTTTCATACCCCTGAGCAAGAAAGTTGCAGCGCTGTAAAGTGCCAGTGTAGACAAGTCCTTAGTCTTCTGTTGCCATTTAAAATGCAGAATATTTTAATGGGTCTTGAGCAACTTTGTGATGTGGTATCTGCGGTCAGGGCCTAATCGCTTTTCGCTTGGCACCTCCTTATATTTCATATATAAGAGACTTGTATATAAGGACCAAGATAAGCAAAGCCCCTCCCCCCCCATCATCACAGAAATGGATCCTGTGCTTATGTGATCTTAATGTGTGACCCCTGCATGGTGCTGTAGAGGAGGCTAAGCGAATCCTAGATTTCCTACTATTAACAAGCCCGAGGGGACAGGGTGATTTCTTGTTCCTCCCAACTTGGTGTGATTAGCTTGAATCTGTGCAGCCTGTGAACAGACAGACTGGAATTATTGGCTGATAATTTATTTTTTTCTGAGTAAATCTGTTGGGATGTATAACACTGATAGACAGTATAAATTGTGCTTGCTGCTTTACTTGGAGGTACATCATGTTTTTAACATGGTTTTGTTGGCACCCAAGGATTAGTCCTTCCTAACCTCTTCCCTGGTTTTGACTACTAATCCAGTAAACTCTGCCAGTACAGTAAGGGTGCAGAATCTTAACCCTCTGGTTACTTTCTTGGGGAAAGGAAGGGCGCCTTGTCAATGATTGTAAATAGTTTTTTGTCGTGTCTGGAAACATTGGGTTCATCTTTTGGCTTCACCTAATTAACACTAGCAATTATAGGCTCACAAAAATTGCCAGATCAGATTAGCGGTTCATATAGTTCAGTATCCTGTCTCAAACGATGGCCAGTACCAGATGCTGTAGAAGAAGATGCAAGAAATGCTGCAGTAAGCAGTTATGGAATGACTTGTCCATAAGGAATTTCTTCTTAATTCCCTTCAGTTAGAGGTTGCTTTATGCCCAGAAGCAGGGGAGTTTATATCCTTTCTAGAACTCTCATTCTTTTAATCCTTCCAATTAGAACTCTGGATGTTCTTGTTATCCATGCAAATGTCCAGTACTGTTTTCATTCCCCAAACTCTTGCTCTCAATTATTGTTGCAGTGAGCTCCACATAAGTCTGTAGTGTGGAAAATTATTTGTTCATGTCTGCAAAATGATGTTCAGAAACTGCCTACTCCTCACAGAAACCCTGTGTGACAGATTAGTGTATGTCTGGATTGTCTCCATCATTCTGCAGACTCTGTTATGTTTTATGAACATCATTTTGCTTCTAAAATGCACCGTGCCTTCCTTTTTGCCTTTTTTAATCTCCATGTTGGACTGGGTTATCCAGTAGGTGTTATCAGGGTCTCTCTCTGCCCACTGGGAGAGCAATCAGGAGTCATTAACCTGGATGGTCTTACATTCACATGGAAGCACCTTAAAACAATCAGCTGGCCGCAGCCAAGGGGCACCAGTTTTCCCAGTGTGGACTTCAAGTGGGCTGTAACAAAGAAACAAATCAACTGACAGTGGATTTGAAGCTCCTTGGTGGGGGGAGGGGGGTCACCTGACAAGAGGGGGACTGGAACTTTTATAAAAGGGAGAGGCTCTTGCTTACTGGAACAAGAAGGCATGACTGAGCGGGGGAAAGGTGGTCCTGAAACCCTGAAAGGACTAACCAAAACACAAAGGGCTTTCTGAGCAGTGAGGACACTGGAGGGAGAGATTTGAATGCATATGTTTTATTCTTCCGTAGATCTATGTATCTCGTGCCTAGTCTATGTAAAGAGTGTTTGATTTAGAAATTCCTTTGCAAAGTCTGTGCATCCATTGCTTTAACCGTCACATAGTCTCTGAAGGATGAAATAGTAATTGGAAGGGTCCAGCTCTGGGGAGCATGTTGTTGCTACTGGGGAGGTTTGGGATGGACCAGCATTAACTTCAGGGCCTAGGCAATTGGACTGTGGAGTCCAGTTTCCCAGGAAGGAGTGCTAGATAGAGGTTCTGCACCCCGAGAGTGTGCTTAGAGGCCTAGAGATGGTGCTTCTGACCCTGCAAGATTAAAATCATGTGGGATCCAAGGTTTGGATCTGTCACAGCAGCCTGGTGAGCACAAAGGGAAGCTCATCCAGGATTGTAACCTCCTATGGCAAGTTTAGTGCCCAACCACCTCTTTTAATAAAAAAGATTGTTACTGCTTGCTTCACGCACGGCTTCTATCAATACTCGTTCTAGAGTGTCCGTCAGTGTAGCTCCTGTTTTGCTGTTTCCATGAAGTGCTGCAGTTCAGGTACAAGCAGAATGGCTAAATTTCCAACCCCGTGTAGTGCTGCGTATATTTATATCACTCCTTTTAAGAACTAAAGAGGACTGATAAATCTGTGTATAAGCTACAAATGGGAAAAGGGGGGAATCTATTGAACGCCTGCTGTCCCAGTAACAACAATACGTCTTTGGTCAATAAATGCCCAAAGGAAGTATCTCCATTGCAAAAGGTAATCAATAAACCATGCTGGAACATCACACCTGAAGCTGCACCGGATGTCTTTTCAGAGCAAAGAACAGCTGCAGGTGGAGCACTAGTGAAAACTGTTCTTGGGTTTTTTGGAAGGTAGGAGTTGGGGCGGGGGGAATAGCTTTGCCTACAGTCTTTCTTCTTTTGATTATCGGGATCATGGAATAGCTTCTTCTTTAGGGGCATAGCAGTAAAATGTGAAAGCATTCCTGTTATAAGTGGTGGTTATTTACAGCACTAAGATCTCGGGAGTAAGAATTGTTTTTTTCAGATTTTAATTCTGACCTGTAACTGCACATATAACAGTCAGCGCTTTTTGGTGTTAACGTTCCTCCACAACTTTCCTCTTCCTGATGCGTCTGACGAAGTGGGCATTCACCCACGAAAGCTTATGCTCCAATACATCTGTTAGTCTTAAAGGTGCCACAGGACTCTGTTGCTTTCCTCCACAAGAATGTCCTAAAGTCTCTCTTATTGCTGTCACATTGCATCAGTTTTTGTGCCTCAGTATTCCAGCTGGTATGCATTTTTCTTAAATACTGACAGTAATTAAACCCCATTAAGCACTTGCCAAATCTAATGTTTTAATGTTTAAGTGGGAAAGTGTTTTATTGGCTTTTTTTTTTTTTTGGTACACTTACATTAGTAGACATCACTCTTCTAGAAGATGGATGCAAAACGGTTCTAGGCTGAGGCTTTGCAGTGCACAGAATGTGGAATTAATTATAAATATTCCTGAAAATTGGATTTCACAATGGAAAAGTTGACTGCTTCATTGCTGCCTGACTGCTTCAGAATTCAGCAGCTAACTTGTTAAGCAGTGTCTCTTTCTGGGAGCATATTAAACCTGTGCTCTATGACCTGCACTTGGCTGCCTTTGGGTTTCTGGATTGATCTTCAGATGTTGCTTTTGATCTATAAAACCCTATGTGGGCTGGGGCCTACCTACCTAAGAGATTCCATCTTTCCCTGCGCTATGCTGCCGCATATAAGAGAGGGTGTGGCTGGCAGAGTGTTCTTCAAGCCTCTGGAACTCACTTCTTCCCCTTGGTCTGTAACAGCCAGAGTTCGTTGGTCTCCAGGGTGTGCTGTAAGGCCTATCTTTTCTCTGTGGCTCCTGAGGAAGTGGGTTGTAGAGAGAGCTGCGGCAGGACTCTGGGGATTGTGTGCGAGATTAATTTTTAATTGATGGTGTTGCTGTGTATTTGATCTGGGGGGATTCACAGGTCTGTTTTAATGTATTTAAACAAAAAAGTCTATCTCCGAGCATTGCATGAATACACTATTACACAGTCTAAATATTGCCCCGGTAGCCCTAATGGGCTAATTGGCAATTGAGGCAGAGAATAACAGTGGTATGGTGGCTGGTTAGTTACCCAAACTGCAGTAGTTTAAATTTTTTTAGTCTTGACCCCAAAGCTGAATCTCTGTAGTAGGGTCTCCTAGCAGAGGGAACTTGCACTGTTGATGTATCCGCAGCAGATGTCATCCACGGAATTGAGCTACTGTGACGAGTGTCCGCAGAATCCACAATGTACACAGAAATTGTACAAGTCAGCAGGGCTTTGGGATTGTCATTAAGTGACACACAAAGCGTTCTCTTTGCTCAGGAGGCAGGAATCTCCTAAAGATGAATCTTTCCTTGCTGAGTGGTGGTAAAACTGCATCATGTACATCAGTGGTTCTCAACCAGGGGTCCGCGGGCCCTTTCAATGGGGCCGCAGGGCCCCGTGGCTGAAACCCAGAGCCCGATCCCTGGCACCCACCGTGGGGCTGAAGCCCCGATCCCCAGCATTGGTGCCCCCCCTCCCTTCCCAAACAGCAGCGCAAAAGCATGGCAGTCCCAGGGGCAGCCCCATCTCCTCTCCCCGCCCCCTGGCCAGGTCGGAGGCAGGAAGCCAGGCAGTGCAGGGCAGCTGCTGCTCTGGCTGGTGCCATGGAGCAGGCAGCGGCAGCGGGGTTGAAGCTCCTCCTTCAGCTCCCAGCCCCCTTTGCTCCTGCAGAGGCAGCCAGTAAGAGCTGTCCGGGTGGGGGGACCTGGCTCCGTGGCTAGCAGACCCCTCCGGGAACAGGGACCTCAGGGGAGCCCTCCCAGCACACAGCCCCTAGTACCTCTGTCCCTGCACCCTGAGCTACCCAACTGCCTGCACACAGCCCCAAATTACCCCCCGCCTTCACACAGANAGGGCAGCTGCTGCTCTGGCTGGTGCCATGGAGCAGGCAGCGGCAGCGGGGTTGAAGCTCCCCCTTCAGCTCCCAGCCCCCTTTGCTCCTGCAGAGGCAGCCAGTAAGAGCTGTCTGGGTGGGGGGACCTGGCTCCGTGGCTAGCAGACCCCTCCGGGAACAGGGACCGCAGGGGAGCCCTCCCAGCACACAGCCCCTAATACCCCTCTCCCTGCACCCTGAGCTACTCCCCTGCCTGCACAGCCCCAGCTACTCCCCTGCCTGCACAGCCCCAGCTACTCCCCTGCCTGCACACAGCCCCAGCTACTCCCCTGCCTGCACACAGCCCCTTGGTACCCCCTCGCTGCACCCTGAGCTCCCCCCTGCCTGCACACAGCCCCAGCTACTCCCCTGCCTGCACACAGCCCCTAATACCCCTCTCCCTGCACCCTGAGCTACCCAACTGCCTGCACAGCCCCAGCTACTCCCCTGCCTGCACACAGCCCCAGCTACTCCCCTGCCTGCACACAGCCCCTAATACCCCTCTCCCTGCACCCTG
>QXTE01000040.1:9125798-9143807 GCA_003942145.1 Platysternon megacephalum
AAAAAAAAAAAAAAAAAAAAGCCGCGATCGCGATCTGCGGCGACAATTCGGCGGGAGGTCCTTCACTCCTAGCGGGAGTGAGGGACCCTCCGCCGAATTGCCGCCGAATACCTGGACGTGCCGCCCCTCTCCCGAGTGGCCGCCCCAAGCACCTGCTTGTTAAGCTGGTGCCTGGAGCCGGCCCTGACCTCAATGTAACATTGCAAAGAATGGTTAAGAGAATCACGGCCATAAATACAAACGTAGGTTCTACAACCAAACATCCCAAATGTTCTTTTGTAAGGCACAAATAGGAAGCCATCTCATTGGCCCTTTGATGACATGATCTGATTTGCCTTGACAGTTCTTGCTTGCCGTTCTGTAATGGAAAAGCCATTTTCAGAGTGATGTGGAACAGGCAGAACTGGATAGTTGATATCAAAAGAAAAAAACAAAAAATGATTCCTGGCTTTCACACTAAAATTAGAATTATTTGTATTAAGTCTAATTATATCAACTTGATTGGGATCATCTGGGTATCAGAATCAGTTCCCCTCACTTCAGACCCTTTTCTCATCTATCTAGGTACTTACGGCCCCCATCACCTCGCCTCCTTCGAGGGTCACTCATACCAACCTTTGTAAAGTGTTTTGATTATTTTATGAAAAGGGCCATCTATCTAAATGCTGGCTATTACCCACCACAACTGTCTGAATGTATAGGATTCACAAGGCTATCGCAAATCCAGGAGGTGCAGAAGGGTAATGCAAGTGATTCAGGAGGAGGCTGAAGAGGAGAAAAAAGAAGTGGAGAAGTTATGGGAGGACCCAGTCTGCACATGCTGGCTGGATGCGGAGGGATACTTTCAGTCCTGAGTGTGATCTCACAAACCCTTTTATATTAGAGAGCTAAGATAATCTCTCTTATTGGACCAACTTCTGTTGGTGAAAGAGACACGCTTCTGAGCTACACAGAGCTCTTCTTCAGACCATCTCGTCTCTCTAATATCCTGGGACCAACACAGATACAACAATACCGCAAATCCCTTGATATAATATAACTGAACGTTCTTACTATAACTTCTAGAGGGCTTTAAAAAAAACTCGCTAGAATTCCTGTCCTCCGAATCCAAGATAAGATCTAAATGGACTCATTAGTGCAACATTCAGCTACTAGAGCCAGGATTTAAGTTGTGTTAATCCAATTGTTGGGCCCACCACTCTAGAGCTGTTGATGTAGTGTAAATATTGAATGGACTATTGCCATTTTAAAAGATTAATAGCACTCCGACAACTCTTCGGATGGACGGGAGAGAGAGTTTAGCTGCTGCACTCTGGTTTGTCAAGCTAGTGAATTTTAACACTGATCCAGCTGAAAAGCAATCATATGGCTCTTAATTATTCTCCGTGGAGGAGGCTTGGATTCTGTACAGAATCTGTACTGCAGTACTGCTATTGTTGATGATGCTATTCTGACAAATCTAGGGTGGTCGCAAGAGGACCACTCTGCCAGTTTCACTTTTAACAATAGGCATCTGATCTTTACACGCACACACAACTGCATTAGCCCTGGTCAGAATGCAGAGATCTATTTGCAGCAGTAACTGGTTTATTAACCTGTTTGTTTATTTCCTTGTAATTTAGGAAGATGATGAGAAGATAATCCAGGAGATTCAGAAGGAGGCTGAAGAGGAGCAAAAGAAGAAAAATGGAGGTAGGTCATGTAATTGCCCTCATACAAAACTGGTGATCCAGGGTGGATTGTAGAGGCACCAGGAGAGAGCAACAGCTTCTAAGCTGCTGGTGAGTCTCTGGGCCCTAGCTGCATCTTCAAAGGCCAGGCTCTTTGCAAATTCCCTTGTAATAACACTCCCATGAATCTCATTTGGAGTATTGCTACAGAAGTTTGTTGGTTTCATATTGTACAAAAACTTCTAACTGCCCTACCTGTGTCCATAGTAGGTAATGGCTCTGATCTGCCGTGCAGAAACTAGTTTGTTTTCTGGTCTTCTTATCTTGTAGATATTGGGATTGCCTCAGAAGGGCGTGCTTTGTCTCTCAAGTGACCACTTCAGCTTAAGGATTTTTCAATTGTTTCTAAAGGAAATGTTTTCTGGTCCTTAGCCAGAAGGGGGATGGCTACAATATATGACCCCAAAGGTTATCTCTGTGCAAGGATTTTCACCCTTGCATTGCCAGTGGTGGGAATGCTGGTAATAGACAGGGTACAGGGATCTTTGCTGGGGTGTCTTCTAGAGCTGAAGCCATTAACCCTGGGGGTGGTCAGAAAAGGCCTAAATGACATTGGTTGAAAATGCCTGTGCCTCACCATTACTCCAGCTTGTGGGCCACTCAGGGCAGGAGACTATGCCACTCGCCCGTTCTTGGACAGTGTGGGAGAGAAAACGGAGGCTCCTCACAGCTGACGAAGAGGGAGAGAAAAGTCAGACTTCTCGGTCGAAAAATCTATTGTGCCTTTTAACTAAATTATCTGAATTCTGACAGATTCTGGTCTTCAAAATTAAATGAAAACAAAGGCAGGAAGCCATGGAGGAAGTCCAGAAGACCTAAATGAAGATGAATCAGGAACCAAATTGAGGGAAAGCCACAAAACGAGTGTCTCCCAACTAGGGCCTCCCCTTGTACTCCTCATTGTCCAAACCTAAAATATGCGGGGCCTGGACAGTTGTATGGGGTGAGGGATTCCCTGCACTGGAGCCAAGTGGGGGTTCTACCCATGCGGGTGGGGTCTGGAAGGGGAGAGGAGTCTACAGACCCGTGTATTTAGATATTCTCTGGGAGCAGCTGGGAGGGGATTCTGGAAGAGCAGAAAATTCCTTAGGTATCTGACAGCTACAGATTCAAAAATGGTGTAATGCTGATATGCCATGCTCTTCTCGGCATGCCAGTGCCTCTCCGCACCTCCTAAAACCAGAGCAGCTCTCTGAGAGTTGTTGTCATCCAACAAAGGATGTAACTAAAAATCAGTATTCTTCGCAGAGTGTGTCTGTAGATCCCACTGTAAGGTTGCATGTGCCTCATGCGTGCAAGACTGGAAATTTGAGGAGCAGTGTTAGCAGGGCTGCACATGTGCGTTCCTTGTGCATACAGGGCAGGGTGGACACTACCTCTCTCCCATTTTCCTCTTACGGCCCTTGGCAGCGAGACAAAGCCTAGCAAGTGCCTGACCTGCTAGTTGGAAGCTTTGACTAAATTTTCTGTAAACCTGAACTATTCAGAACTTTTATTATCTTCAACCGCTGTAATCCTATCGACGTGTCTGGACCACATATTGATGGCTAGACCCTCTGTACACCCACACATCTCCCACAGGGCTCCTTAGCATGGCAAACTCGAAATTGTAGGCTTCAAGTCCTGCCCATCCTGTGATGGGCTAATCCAGGGTTTCTCAAACTTAATTTTACTGCAGCCCGCTTCTGACAAAAAAATTACTCCATGATCCTGGAAAGGGGGACCGAAGACCGAGCCCCTCCACCCCATCTGGCTTCAGACCCAGGCCCCAGCACGTCTAACGCCAGCCCTGGTGATCCCATTAAAATCCACAGTTTGCAAACCGCTGGATACCTTTAAAAGATAGACATGGTGAGCACGCCTTCTGTCTAGAGTCACCATACCTAGCAGATGCTCCCTGTGCCTGTCACTTTCCCTGAGGGTGTGAGAGATGCATGGCTCAGACTCCAGCTTCTGGAACAATCCATGAAGGTCTCTTCAGACCCTGGAGAAACTTAGCTCTTAAGATCCTGCTAGTGGACAAGCCAGAATCCTGCAGCAGACAGGCTATGCCCAAGACTGGCGCAGAGAAGATGACGCCAAGAGAGGAACCAACACAGTTGCCTCCGGCACCCAAAACAGATATCGGCATCAAACAGCCACCAACACCTCTGACGTTGAAGTCCGGCACTGACAGGGACTTGGTTTGAACTTGCAGGCAGAGACTCCAGACAGAGCTTGGTATTCCCAGTAGTGGCAGCGCATTTATCGAGGCAGGGAATCTGCATCTACCCGTATTTGGATGACTGGCTGTCAGAATGCTTCATACCCAACCTTACCTTCAAGATAGTCTTTCTAGTGGTCATTTCCTCAGTTCACAATCAGTGAACTTCAAGCTCTCCTGACCAGACCACATTAAACATTCTTCTGTAGTGACAAGGTGTTCTCAGATTTTGAACCGGTTCATTACCTTGCCAGTCTTCTCCCCAAGCCATACTCAATAACGGGAGAAAAGAAATTCACACCTGGACCTATCCAAAGTGTTACAGACCTTCATAGGACCAAGGCTGCCTTCCCGCTTCTTAGTGGCTGTTTCTGACTCATCCAACAGCCAACCCATCTTTTCTCAGAGAATCTCCATGTGGAGAATGTAGTGCATTTCCACCTGCTATCAGTTGAGGAGAGTGCTTCTCCCACCGAACATCAAAGTGCACTCCACCAGGGCACAGGCCCCATCTGCCTTCTGCTTCAGAAAGTGGTAATCTGAGATCTGCAAGGCTCCTACGTGGAGTACCCTTCTGAGCTTTCTGTGAAATGCTATGCCCTGCACATGGCTGCCAGGGCAGATGCCAAGTCTGGCAGAGTGATTCTTCAGTTGTTTCACTGATCCAGCTGATACTCCTCACTCCCACCATCCAGTGAGGATACTGCTTGCCAGTCACCTACAGTGGGATCCACGCTGACAGGTACTCAAAGGAGAGAGAGTGGTTAATTCCCTCTCGTAACCGTAGTTCTTCAAGGTGATGTCAGTGTGGATCCCTGTGCCATAGTTCAGGGGAATTGCACCTGCATTGCCCTCCCTTGGTCTACCACGGGCCCCCGCTCTGGCTCCTCAGCCATCACCTCTCTTGGGCTCTCTCCCTCCTGACCAAGGTCTTTCACTGTTCTCTGCCTCGCTGTAATATCCCCAGCAAGCCAAGCCAGGCCAGACTGCCGAAACCGGCCAGCATCCACACTTTGTTTTCTCTCGGAAGGCTTATGAACAGCGTAGTTGCCTGCAGTCATGAGTTACCATGTCGTTTTTTTTATAAGCAAGAAAGTTTTATTTGTAAAGTGAAAGCACTTCAGGTAAAACATATTAGAAACAAAGTTCCTGCACTCATCTAAAAGCTCCCCCGAGGTCACCCATCAGTCTTATGGGGCCTCAATAGGCCAAAGGCCTTACGACCCTTCCCAGGCAGGATTGGGAAGCCCCCTTGAACAGAAGGTCCTGCCCCTTTGCTGGATCAGAAAGCAGGCCCTGAGTCAGTTTAAACTCAAGCCGTTTATTAAGAAGTCCTTCGTCTGTTGGTCTCTGGAGAATCCAATTTGAACTAGTATATGCGAGCCTCTCCAGGTGGTGGTACCTCTCTGGTGGTGTTACCACCTGAGTGAATTTGCATAATCACTCCCCACTGGTCTTAGTTCATGGAGGAGCTGTGCTCACCCTCCCGCATGGAATTACATACAATCCCTGGCCCACAATGATACATAAACTTAATACTGTAAGATCTCCCAAAGGTATTGCAGGAAATCACACCCTCCATCCCGGCTGTTCAGAGTCCTCCGAGTCCTTGCAGTTCAAAGCCAGTGCTAGCTGAGGTAGGACAGTGGCCACTCCCCCTTTTATGCCCTGGTGAAGAGGCCCAGGGTGCATGCCCAGCCCTGACAGAGACTGCTACTCAAACGTCTATTCTCACATGGTACATGGGCACCAACAGTGGGATCAATGCTGACTAAATCTTGGAGAATCGCAGTTGCTGCAGGTCTGTAACCGTTCTTTCTTGAGCCAGGGTTTACTCCCTGCTGCCATCAGAGTTGACACAACTGGAAGCCTCTGCCCATAACCTCCGTGCTAGAAGGGTGGAAGTGCTGCAAGCCAAGGATCCAAATGCCGTGGTAGAGCTGCGCCTGTCCACACCATGCCAGCTTCTTGCTAGAGCTCCAAGTCGCTCCTTACACGAACAGCACACGGTCCCGCAGCTGGAACTGAAGAACCTCCCTGTGAACAAAGGAGGGAGTTTCTGCTCCAGCCTGGGGTTTTCTAATTTCTTTTTAATTTCTTTGCAGAAAGCAGTTTCAAGAGGATCGGCCCTCCTGTGGAAAAGCCTGTGGAGAAAATCCAGAGAGTTGAAGTCATCCCAAGACCAGTCCCTCAGAACCTCCATCAGCCCCGAATGCCCCCTTATCCCTTCGTGCATCCACCCTTCCCGCTGCCTCCTGTCCGCCCTCTGTACAACAACATACCCCTGAACATAGGACCCATCCCTGCCCCATACGTGCCCCCACTGCCTAACATGCGGGTGAACTACGATTTCCCCCAGATCAATGTTCAGCTGGAGCACAACTTGCCTATGCACTTTGGTCCACAGCCTCGGCATCGGTTCTGATCTGGTTCAAACAGCACTAGTAATGGAGTCTGCAGGGAGAAGCCACGCTGGCCCCACCACCACCCTCCGTCCCCCATCATTTCAGCCAGCTGCAAGGGGAACAGATCTAGATTCCCCTCCCCCCCACACACACAGTATTTAAGGCTTCTATGATGTTTAAATCTTTGTAATTCAACATTTGGTTCTCTTGAATCTTCTAACCGTGCTACACAGCCTTTGGAGCAGTAAGAGGCTGCACAGTTCAGGCCAGGGGATCTCCGAGGGTCTTTCTGTTTCACAAAGGCTGTTCAGTCAACCGTTGAGAGGGAAGTGACGCTATGTGGAGATGTAGCCATTTAGCCCACTCCTTGTGCCAAAAACTTCCCTTCCTGTCTGCAAAAGCAGCCCCCCTCTCTTTAATGCAAAGGCTAGCTGGAAGGGAAGGTGATGTGGGGAAGCTTGAAATTATTCAGATGCTGGTAATAAGATTCAGCTGTGTCTTCCTTCACGCCTGGATAATATTGGGGGGGAAAGGGGTGAATCTGAGTATCAGGACTGATTATCCCTCGGAGAATAGTCCCAATTTTTTACTGTAATCTGCGATAGCCCTGACAGACAGGAGTCTGTACAAGCAAAACTACAACCATTTTGCTTAGCCCAGAAGCGCCTGTCCTGGTGAGAGTCCAGTGCTAGGAGGCAGAAGCCATCTTGCTGCGAAGTACCACTCATGCCACTGCATAGCAGCTCAAAGAAAGAGGCTACAAACCACTGGCTTAGTATTGTAAGCCACAGCTTTCAGAAGTGATGCTTGATTCGGAGTGCCTAACGTGAGACATCTTAAAGGGGCAGGATTTTTCAGAGGACAAGTGGCCAATACTTCCTGAAACACGGGGTCCCTTTCAGTGTCTCAAGTTGGGCACACATAATCACTGGTCATTTATGAAAACCTTGGTTATAACAGTCGGTAGAAACATACACAATGTTCAGAAGATAAACACGAATGCCCAGATTCAGAGTTGCATATGGGCTAAACTGCATGCCCCCCGTTGCAGTAACCGATTGTGTACCCTTAGTGCTGTTGTGCATACAAGCCTGGTAGCTGTATACGTACACTGTGCACACATCCAACTCTGAACACCTGGGCCCAAAGCTTTTCATGCATGTTTAAGTCACTTTAAAATGGGCTGGAAACTGATTTGCAGAGATGCTGGCATTGTTCGGGTACAGCTGCTCTGGATCGGGAGGCGTACTTTCCGGTTGGTGCAGACATACCTCCACTAGCGTGATCAAGCTAGTGCGCTAAAAATGGCAATGTAGCCACAGCAGCATGAGCAACGGGCTGGGCGAGCTGCCTGAGCACGTGTCTAGAGTCTCGGATGGGAGCGTTCTCAGAGCCGCTCGCCCATCCTGCTGCTCTTGCCACCGCGACTACAGTAGCTCAATCAGAGGTGGTGCGGGTAGGTCTAACCGAGCTGGAAATTACACCTCCAATTCTAGTGTAAGCAGCAAAATCCCCCTTTCAACACATTTAATAAACTTCTGAAAAAATCAGTTTAATCAGCTTGGGAAGACTTCAAACTGTAATACTGCTGAGCTTAGCCAAAGGGATGCTTAAGAGAAACAGTTTTCCTTTAAGAAGCAATGTGGCAAACTCCTTTAGGCAATCAGGCTCACTCCTGCTTTACCTGTGACCTGAGTTGAGGAGCAGCCTCTGGCTGGCTTAAACTGGGAGCAGTGTGTGACTCGGGGGCAGTATTGTGCTCTGGCTGCAGACTGCATATGAATAAGCCAAGTGAGGGATGTGATAGAAGAGAAGGATGAGGCGGAAGGCTTGATGCTGCCTGTGTCAAATGGGTAAGTTTTATGCTGGAGCTACAGCTTTGCAGGCACAAGCCTTCCCCTCTCCCCCCCCCTCCCCCTTGCTGTAGTGACTGGTAGGAAGAGAGCTTTTTAAAAAAAATGGGTGGAGGATGAGACTATCAGAATATCCTTCCATAAATGCGGTTGTCTTGTTAAAAAAACCAACCACTTCATCACACAGTTGTCCCCCAAACTGGTATTCGTTATTGTTGCTGTTAGGAACCAGATCAAATGAATCTCCCCTCTTTTGATTTCCCTCCCTGGAAGTTAACACCCAGGATTTCTTTACAGGTGTCTGCCTTGCCTCGCTATTGTGTCCGATTTGCCCTCTTGCTACTCTTCATAGTCCCTCTCTGCAAGCAACAGCTCTTTGGGCATTGAGCAGGCAGTGAACCAGGGTGCTGTGAAGTCTGTGACTGGCAGCTGCAGGAGGAGGGCACATGAGGGTGGCCGCCTGTGCTGTCATGGGTAGGCTGTACTCTCGGGGGGAACGTGGCAGCAAGCAATACCTGGTTGGGCTGTGAGGAGGACATTGCTATCAGTAGGGGGATAGTCTCCAGGAGGACCTTGCACAGTGGATGTTTTCATACTTTTTGGAGCTGATACAGTTTCTCCACTCCCAGGTGTTGTGTCTAGGCTGAGAGATGCCCTGTTAACTGTTTGTTCCAGGTTGTCAAGTGCTGTTGCCAGCGTAGAGTTAATAACCACACCGTTAACTATTTGTTGACATTGCTGCTAAGACTTTTTAATTTAACAAATAGCCTAGGGGACGTAGTGGCTTACCGAATGCTGCTCAGCTGGTTTTTATTCAGGTTTGAATCTGCACCTTATACCGAAGGATCCCCTCAGTAGCCATGGGCAGGCATGTTGACACGCTGGGTTTGGGACGGGGATGGAGGGCAGATTGGGGGTGTGCACTTTCTAGCCACTTCTGCAGTTTCTCAGTAGTTCGGTTGAAAGGGTTCGGCCACATGCCTTCTCCTTCGAGAGGCTCCCGCAGCGCGGAGGCAGCTGAGTATGCAGCTTCATGCCCTGCTTCTGGAACGTGCCATCCCTCCCGCGCCTCGTGCACGGAGCGGAGCTCCTGCCTTCCCTCTAACCGGTCAGTGCCCGCACTGGAGGTGGAGCTTAGCTTTGTGTCTTGTCTAATTGAATCGAGGAATAGTGCCCCAGGCTGCCAATCCACCTCAGCTCTCGCTCCAGAGGTGGTGCTCCGCATGCTCTACTGTGACCCATCTAGCCAATTAAGAATAAGGCTAATGTATTTCAGAAGGAGTCTTTTCTTTTTTCCCTCACTCAGCTGGGAGGCTAGAGGCATGATGCTGGGTCTTAAGGAAGTAGTTCAATCAGGCATCCAGGAGTGCCAGGGTGGGGTGAATTTTGCCTTTGTCAGCTGGCCCTTCATTTTATCCTGAGAGACATGAGCAGAAAAGCCCTGACCCCTGTTAGTGGATAGTCCATTGTCTGGTTTTACAAAGTGTAAAGAAAAAAGGGGTCAAGTCCCTTGGGAGGGTTGGGGTTTATAAAAAAAAAAAAAAAAAGTAATAGAAACAAAGCAGCGTGAGCATGGGTACAGGAGAGCCCAGTCGGTGTCTCCTGGAGGATGCTTCAGACATGTATTGCTAACGGCTACATCTCTAAGCAGCATTGAACATCTCCTGACTAAGGGCTGCTGCCTTTGCAGAATGCTCATCTCATAGACTTCCTCAGTCTGATAAGTTTATCTGGAATCTTGTTGGAAGGGGTGAGGTTCAGTTTCTCATTGTGGGAGGGGAGGACACCGTAGCTGAAACAGCTTGTTGGCTTAGGAACTGGCTTCAGCTGACATCCTAAAGGCCGTCTAAAGAAAGTGCTTCCCCTGGCAGGATGCTGGTGGTAACCTTAGCATGCTGGTGGTGGTGCTGGTACAGCTAATAGGAGTATTTGAGGAACGGGAGCATGGGAAATCTTGATCACTGAGCTGGCTTTCCAAACCTTGGCTGTGGCCTTTATCCAAACAAACCTGGCCCATCGGAGTGAGTCTGCCGCCTCCTCGTCGCCATTCACGTACTTCCTAAATAAAGCAATTGCTCTTTGAAAGCCTCAGATGAAGCAGGTACTAATTTTATTACCCAGTGCCTTTGGGGAGTCTGTGTCCTTCATTCTTCAAGTGTGTTGCACAAGGACTCTCGAATACTCTGCTTATCAAGCACAATTACTCTTCCTTCAGATACAGTTAAATATAAATTGCTTTTCCCTATACTTCCCCCTATTCCTGCATGTGCAGTTACAGTAGAAGAGACTATTTGGGGACGGTTTCGTAGCAGGAAGCACTCTCCAGTTAAAAATGTGAGGTTATGAATCTTTGGCCATATGTGCGCGTCTCTCTCCATAGATACAATAGACTCCTGTAGTGAACGTCTATCACCACAGTAAAGAGCTGGAAACAACCAGACCCACCATTCTCAACTGAGCCATATCTTTGAAGTGGGTGGTGGTACCAACTCTCTGTAATTTTTGTTAGGTTTAATTTTATGGTGTCTCGCCAATTTGGGTGGAAAGATTCAATTTTATACGCTAGTTACTACTTTTTTTAGTTCCCCTGTGTCAGTCTGAGTTCAGCAAAACTTTTTGGACAGCATGAGCGTTTGGATTCTACTGTACTGTGCCAATCACTCAAGCGAATTTCAGCCTCAGTGCTTGACCATAGTCTAGCAAATGTCTATCACCATGCAAAAATAGAAGTGGTGTGGCCATTTGCACACAGCCATATTGAAACCCTAGAGTATAGACCATTAACAAAAATAATGGCCTGGCTCAAACTCCTGGTTTTTGTATGTTTTTAAAATATATATATATTAGCCTGTGCAGGGAAAGGCTGGAAATGGGAGGAGAGGCACTAGGCAGAGTAACCAAGGGAGGTCTAGTGTCTGTACTTGACCAGTTTTTAGTCTTTGTTAAAGGTAAGCACCGGTTCCTACTACATGAGCAAACTTTATACCCTCTGGATTTGATGGCGCACGGCAAGCCTCCTGATTTTCCCATCTCCATGCCAAAGGGAAGCAGGGTTCCCCCTAGGTAGTGTTTGGGGAAGGTGCAGTGGTGAGGAGTCCTCGCTGAGATGTTCCTGTAGTCTGTGCGTGCTTGATGTCTCTCTCCATTGGAGGTCCTAGAGCAGCCCTGCTGAGGGGAAGGAGAGAATTCTTTCTCCTGTCACAATGGTGAGGGCCTATTTTGTGTCTGCGAGGGCAGAAATCAGTGCCCATTGTATGAAACCACCATCAAGTCCTGTGGGCAGCTACAGGCAGTCCAGAGAGAGCAGATCAGCTCTTCACCCAGCATTTCACCTTTCGGTCCTTTCTGGCTCTGTGGTGGGGCTCCTGTCACAAAGGAAGCTCTGGACTAGGAATTGCCCTGCAGAGAAATGTGGGGCCTCTCCTTCCCTGTCATCCTAACTGGTGATTTTAGAGCCCTCCATTGTCTTCTAGCATCAGTTGGGGTAATGGGGATGTTTCTCGGCTTAAAGAACAAACCATTTCCGGCGCAATTAAAAACAGAAAATTCCATGTTTTGGACTTACCTGGCGTTTTTATGGGTACATCTACCCTGCAAAATAAGACCCACCACAGCGAGTCTCAGAGCCTGGGTCAACTGACATGGGCTCTCAGGGCTCAAAATAGCAGGGTAGCCGTTCAGACGTGGGCTGGAGGCCAGGATCGAAGACCCTCCTCCCTCACTGAGTTTCTGAGCCCAGGCTCCAGCCCGCACCTGAACGTCTACACTGCTGCTTGGAGCCCTGAGAGCCCGAGCTCTGGAAGTTGCTGCTGCCGGCCTTTTTACAGTGTAGACATACCCTTCGCCCCCTTTGAAACCCCAATGTTCTTCAAAGGGAGACGGGAGGTGTGTCTTGTGGGCCCACATCGATGTTATGACTGGTACTTTTTATGATTAATTGCAATGTCCTATTTTACTTGCCTTAAAGGTGGAGAGAGAAATTTGGTATTTGCACTTAGCAAAACATTATATTAAAACAACCCAACCTTGTAAAGACAAATTGTGCATGTTCCGCAACTTTGTATAACAATAGCTGAAAATGAATAGGTGGTTTATTAAACAAAAAAAATATTTTTCTTTACCCTCTGGTAGAAAACTGTTCTAATTCTGTGTGTAAAAAGTCCCTGTATCATATTGTAATTTGAATTTTTTGTAAATAAATTTTGTGCACTCTGGCTTTCACTTCTCTGCTTTTCATTGCTACATCGATGTCCTTCCACGAGAAGCTGGTTGGTTTGAGTTTGAGGGTAATTATAGGCGACAACGGGTAGAAAGGGGCGACCAACCTCAATTCTCGAACCAGATTTCAGTCACACTTCCATTCTCTCATTACTGTGAAGCAGGACTAATCATGTAAAGTAGTCCTTTAAACCGACTGCGTGTGCACATGAGCATGTGTAGACACATTCTAGCCCAGTGGTTCTCAAACTTTTGTACTGGACGGGACCCCTTTCACACAGCAAGCCTCCGAGTGCGACCCTCCTTATAAATTAAAACCACTTTTATACATTTAACACCATTATAAATGCTGGAGGCGAAGCTGGGCTTGGGGGTGGAGGCTGGCAGCTCACGACCTCCCCATGCAATAACCTCCCGGCCCCCAGTTTGAGAACCCCTGCTCTGGCCTATCTGGATTTTCAGGGCCATATTGATCTGTATGCTTTGGCTGCTTTGTGATGTGAATGTTTTAAAATAGAAACAGGAAATGCAAGAGGAAATGTCCATATTGGCAGCCTGGCAACAGACTGAGACAGGAAGAACAGGGAGACGGTTGGAGGCAGGGAACTGTGGGACTCTTCCCTGACTCTTCTTTCAGTCCTTTTGCTGGGCGTTTTTCATTTGGCTTCAGCCCCATAAATGTGTGGGGGAAGGGTCCCTGAGCCCCAAAAAGCAAGTGAAAAATAGGGAAATGTGAACTCATACTACGGGGGGTTACAAAAAACCACAACCAGCTCCATCAGCAGCGCTAGACTTAGCTCTAAAATCAGGGAAGGAACAGGAGGGAAGCAGGCATCAGAAAGCATTTACATTGGGACTCCACGCTCTTGTCAAGCCCTGGCTTTCCAAACCCTGCAATTCTTGGCGCAGACCATGGGCAGAGGGGAGATCTAGGTAATATAATCCCTGTACAGACAAGGCAAGTGCTGCCTTAGCTCAGTGTAGCTGTCCTCCCCTCTCTCCCCCACCCAAGGTTTTTACCTCTACGAGCCAAGCTGAGGTAAAACTGTCCCTTGCCTTGATTTGGCAGGGCTTTTACTGCATAGCTATAGGGGGGTTGTGGGGCAGCGGGCGGGCACATACATTAAAAAGAAATCAACCCCCTTTTTCCCCTAGTCGAGACGTGGCCTCAGTGACTAGCTTCAGTAACACACTCTCTGGAGTCTGGTCCAAGCTACACACTGAGCGTATCTTCTCTAAATCAAACCAAGACAATAGGGCCCAGTTGCTCTCTCCTTGTACTGTTTTGTGGATGGGAGCGGGGAAGGGTTAAACTGACTTGTTGAGTTGAGGCGTTGTCACTGCACATCCCATCTTCCTATTGAGGGACTTGCTCCTGATGCCAGGTAAGTAGCTTTGTTTGGGTGGGGAGGTTACATTGATTTTCCCTCCTCTTTTTCCTAGGGAGTGATGTTTTTTTTCCCCCCTCTCCAGGAGAAGAGAACTGTCCCCGGTCCCATTAAACAGACTGCAGCTTTGTGTGGATAATTAACAGGAAAATCCAGAAAGATTAGCCAGGCATTTCAAAGCCTCTGTGCCTCCAGCATCCCCCACTCTCCAGCTGCGCTGCTGGCTCTGGAGCTGCAGGTTCAGTGCACTTTAGCATGCACGCCCTCCCAATGAGAGGCTCAGCAGTAATGCGGTAGACAGCTTGCTGTGCTGCTTGTGCAGAGACTGTGCGCGCTCCCCTATCTTGTCAGTGCATTTAATGCCCTCAGCTCAGCTCATTTTCTAGGAGGTAGAATTAGAGAACCAAGTTTTATTTATATATATATATATATTTATACACACACACACGTTAAAAAACCATGAAGGTTGCAAAGTCAAGCACTCACAAGGTAGGCAAGGCCAGATTAAAGGTGCTTTTGCAGCCTTAATTCAGCACCCTTGTGCATAGATGCATGATAAGTTTTTAATTCTGTGATCAGCTACTGTTGTTGTTTTTTTCCCCCCCTGGCTCTTTCAGCACACAGGACCGATGGGTCGCCGCCAGTAAGCAGCTAGTCAGTATTTGGTTTTCTCCTTGCACGCTATTCAAACCCTGCTCTGAAGACAGAATTATTAATTTCCTCATGGGCTCTTCTCCGGCACACATCACTAGTATCTGAGTGCTTCACCAACACTCCTTTATTAATCTTTACAACGCTCCCGGGAGATGGCGGTGTTGGGCTAGCCCCCATTTTACAGGTGGGGAGCTGAGGCAGAGTTTAAGGTGAAAAGTATCCACTGATTTTAGGTACCCAGTTTGAGACGCCTAGGACCTGGTTTTTCAGAGTACTTAGCATTCTATAGCTCTGCATTAGCACGGCTCCCATTGACTTCAGTTGCTGCTCTGAGGACTCTGCACTTCTACAAATCAGGCCCCCGGGTCTCAAGTGAGGCCTCCAGAAAATGAGGCGCACACAACCAGTGACCACCTGTGACAAGTTTGTTTTAAGGGACTTGTGTATCTGCACATAGAAACTCTGTGGCAGAGACACGGCTAGAATCCAGTTCTCCCGGGCAACTTTCAACAGTCTTAAGCATGAGACTTTCCTTTTTCTTCCTGCAATGGCCTGCCTCATCCATTGCTTCCCTGCCAACTTCTGCAGCAAACGAGGCAGGGATCCTATGGACAGCAGCCTAGGTCACCCACAAAGCAGGTCCATCTTGGGCACTGAATGAGGCAGGGGGTCCTGTGGAAAAACTGGGATGTGATCCCGTAATTGAAAACTTATCATGCATATGCACAAGGGGGCTGAATTGAGGGTGCGCAGACAACCGTAATTCTGTTATTACCTAATTTTTGAGTGCTTGACTTTGCAACCTGGATGTTCTTTTAAGAGAGGGTGTGCGAGAGACTTGAAAAAGAAGCAAGCTGAAAAAAATTCCAGCACATGCCATCATGGGTCTTCAGCAGGATTGAAACTTCTACCTCCACTGCACCAACCTCTGTGACTTGAGCTAACAGCGTAACCTGATAGCAATCGTAGGTTGGGAGACATTGTGCCAGTGGGTTTCACAGGTATTTGCTGACAGCAGGGAGATGGTGAGGCTCAGGAGTGTGGGATTCCATGCCAGGCTCTGGAGGGGAATGTGCTGTAAAAGACACAGACGCTGCTGTCAGTTTCCCCCAAGCTTGACCCCTTTTCCAACCTGTCCCTGTCCTTTCACCCCTGGCTTCTCATCCCAGTCCCATTCTCCACTCCTCAGGCTCTTCACTCCTGTCCTAGTCTCCCCGACTCCCAATCTATCCCCCTTCGCCCCCAGTCCCACCCCTTCTGCCCCAACTTCTTGTCTCCAGTCTCCTTACCCAGCCCACCAGAGTCTCCCCTCAGCTCCTTGTCCAATCTCTCTGCCTCCATCTTCCCGTCCAACCAACTGGCTCCCAGTCCTAGCCTCCCTGCCCAGCCCATGACTCAGTCTCCTTGCCCAGCCAGACCAGACTCCTTGCCCCAATTTGCCCTTCCTCTGCACCCATCTGGCTTTTTTCCTTTCCACACTTGAATTAAACGGCTTCCTCGACACTGCCTGGGGGCCAGCCGGGCTCGTTGAGAGCACAGGAGAGACAGGCTTTCAGCTCTCAAGTCCAGCATCTGGCCCCACCCCAGGGTGGAGCAGTCATTCCTGAGCCCCTGTAGCCCTGGGCTGGAGCTGACTTGGTTGCTCTGTGGGGACAGTGCATGTGCAGTCCATGAGTATTAGGAGCTGTGACGAGGGAGCATGCTCAGTGAGGATGGAATAATTATAGACTTTGGCGGTGAAGCTTTAGCAGACCTCTACCAAGCATGAGCAAACCAATTTTTCAAAGACTTATAACTAGGGGGGAGGGATAGCTCAGTGGTTTGAGCATCGGCCTGCTCAACCCAGGGTTGTGAGTCCATTCCTTGAGGGGGCCACTTAGGGATCTGGGGCAAAAATCAGCACTTGGTCCTGCTAGTGAAGGCAGGGGGCTGGACTTGATGACCTTTCGGGGTCCCTTCCAGCTCTATGAGGTAGGTATATCTCCCAAAAGGTCCATTCCTGCCCCAAAGGCCACTCACCTGTCAAATTTGAAGTCCCTGCTATAAACAATGGTGGTGCTAGAGCTTTTCAAAGGAAAGGCCTCAGGAATTTAACATGGGCAAAATGTATTTTTCCCTCGCCTTATTCTCCGAAACAGCTACATGGTTTTGGTTGAAAGTCCCCCCCCTCCCCCCCCAAAATATCAGCCTGAGGCAGACATGCCACATGGGAAATTTCAGCCTGAACAGTTCAACTTTGGCAAAGTTACAAGCAACAGAAAAGGTCTTATAATAAGAAAGGTTGTGCTACCAGCCCCATCTAGAACAAGGAAAATTCTCGCTTACCTATTGAAGCATCTTCTCTATGAATGATGAATAATGAAGCTGGGCTCTTTGGTGCTTCTAGAGTACCAGTCACTGTAGTAAAGTACATACTCAAGGGTCCCTATTACATAAAAGACACAATCATGGCATTGGCGCTCTCTGGGATTGTGCTTAAATAGTGAGGCCTGATTATTTTCAGAGATGCTGAGCAATTGCAACTCCTGGCGTCAGTTGGGGTTGTGGGCACCTCGTGGTGCTGAGAATCAATCCCATGAAGCAAACATTGAGACTCTGCTACAAAGCCATCTGAAACGCTAGTTGAGTCAGTGGCATAAGTCAGCCCCATCAGAAGTAGACGAGAGGTGTATTGTAGCCGCTTCATAGTGCTGGAGAGCAGAATTCCAGTTGTGGGTTCGTACAGCACCTTGCACATCGGGGCTCTGATCTGTCAGGGTTTCCAGGAACTGCTGTAATACCAGTAATAGTGAGGGGATTGTTCAGACAGTACGAATGGCCGCCATAGACTTGGCTGCGACAACCCCACAGGACTCTTTGGAAGGGCAGGCAGACTGTATTTGCAATTTTCACATGCGGAAGAGCAGTGGCTGCTTTAGCTAAGAGCTGAGTGGGGACCCAGGTCTGGAATGGAAGGAGATGCTTCGCACAGCTGCCGAGGAAGCTTGTCTGACTTTAGCACAGAGGGAGCAATCGTACTGTTTACCCATGACTCTCAGGGGTGGGGGGGTGGCTAATGAAAGATTGCTGCAGATGCACATGGTAGGGAAGCTGACCTTCAGGGAACGCGGCCTCGCAAGACACAACAACAGAGCTTGCCTCTTTTCAAAACAGCTGAGCAAACGCCTCAGAAACACCATCAGGCCTTGGCTCCCAAGCTCAGAGAAAAGCCTACCCTAGTTGAAAGGGAATCTGCGGTGTGAACCAGGCCTGCCCCTTCAAGTAGTGGGGGCAAAAGACAGATCTGGCGTCAAGACTCAGCTCGATAAGTTTATGGAGGGGATGGAATGATGGGATAGCCTAATTTTGGCAATTAATTGATCTTTGACTATTAGCGGTAAATATGCCCAATGGCCTGTGATGGGATGTTAGATGGGGTGGGATCTGAGTTACTACAGAGAATTCTTTCCTGGGTGTCTGGCTGGTGAGTCTTGCCCACATGCTCAGGGTTTAGCTGATCGCCATATTTGGGGTCGGGAAGGAATTTTCCTCCAGGGCAGATTGGCAGAGGCCCTGGGG
>QXTE01000040.1:9144305-9181514 GCA_003942145.1 Platysternon megacephalum
AAGGTTTCTAACCATCAGAGGAGTGAAGTTCTGGAACAGCCTTCCAAGGGGAGCAGTGGGGGCAAAAGACATATCTGGCTTCAAGACTAAGCTTGATAAGTTTATGGAGGGGATGGTATGATGGGATAGCCTAATTTTGGCAATTAATTGATCTTTGACTATTAGCGGTAAATATGCCCAATGGCCTGTGATGGGATGTTAGATGGGGTGGGATCTGAGTTACTACAGAGAATTCTTTCCTGGGTGTCTGGCTGGTGAGTCTTGCCCACATGCTCAGGGTTTAGCTGATCGCCATATTTGGGGTCGGGAAGGAATTTTCCTCCAGGGCAGATTGGCAGAGGCCCTGGGGGTTTTTTTGCCTTCCTTTGCAGCGTGGGGCACGGGTCACTTGCTGGAGGATTCTCTGCACCTTGAAGTCTTTAAACCACTACTTGAGGACTTCAATAGCTCAGACATAGGTTAGGGGTTTGTTACAGGAGTGGGTGGGTGAGATTCTGTGGCCTGCGTCGTGCAGGAGGTCAGACTAGATCAGGGGTAGGCAACCTATGGCACGGGTGCCGAAGGCGGCACGTGAGCTGATTTTCAGTGGCACTCACACTGCCCGGGTCCTGGCCACCGCTCTGGGGGCTCTGCATTTTAATTTAATTTTCAATGAAGCTTCTTAAGCTTTTAAAAAACCTTATTTACTTCACATAGAACAATAGCTTAGTTATATATTATAGACTTATAGAAAGAGACCTTCTAAAAATGTTAAAATCTATTACTGGCACGTGGAACCTTAAATCAGAGTGAATAAATGAAGACTCGGCACACCACTCCTGAAAGGTTGCCGACCCCTGGACTAGATGATCATAATGGTCCCTTCTGACCTTAAAGTCTATGATTCTATAACCGCTCCCCTTGGGGCAAGGGAGCATGGCCAGGAGCGGGATGAGGCCTCCTGCAGGAGCCTTACGCGTGGGCCAGTCGCTGCTTTTACTCTAGGGTGCGCTGTGACATGCAGCCCTAGTGCTAGTGATCTTAATGCACCAGGGAGCACCACAGACCCCAGAGCTGGAGAGCGCAAGGGATATGTCCGGAGGGACGTCCCTGCCTGCTAGCTCCTCTCTCTAACTTTGTGTGTTTAGCAGCAGGGAGCAGGAGCTGGGATTTTCCAAGATCATTTGTGGCACAAACGCAGCCCCCTCCTTTCACTCTGCAATCTGCTCTTCACACCACTGCTGACCACAACCACCTTCCTTACCGGCTGCCCCTTCTTGCTGGTTTAATTACACCAGGGAGAATTAGGGGTCAAGTGAAAGCAGCTGGGCTGGGGCTCAAAGCCCTGGGAAATCTGATGCTTCAGCTAATTACTATTTAAAGCAATTATTTACCCCCCAAAAAGTCCTTCTGGTCCAAAGTTGCCTCCAAGGGCCCCTGAGTGTGCAAAGTACAATAGCTGCCCCCAAACAAGGCCTTCAGCTTCTGCTCAGTGCAGTTCTGCTGCTTTGCTAGAAGCGTCTCAGCACTGACGGCGCAGCAGGTGTCAAAGCTTCCCACCTTCTTTCCCTTCTAGTAGCAGCCACTGGGTGTAAGGATGCAACCACTTAATAGTTACATCAATGCAGTAGTGCCTCTGGGCCCCACAGAACAGGGCCCCATTGTGCCAGGTGCTGTACGAACGTTAGGAGACAGCCCCTGCCTGGGGAGTGAACAATCTAAATAGATGCTACGGTGATAGGAGCTGAGAGAAAGCAGAGGTCGTTTGCTGCTTGTTGCCACATTGGGACCCCAATGTGTGGGGAGGGGCAGCTGGAAGTTTGTCCCAGGCATGCAGCTGATCACTGAACAAACCAGGGGCTTGGGGGAGGGTAGAGTGAATGCCTAGGAGAGGTGCTGGGTGATTGGCAAAGGACAAAGCTGGGGAACAAGAGGGGTTCAGGCTATTGCAGAGCATGCGGCGTGCTCCGGATATTGATGGTGTTCAGCCAACTGCCGACACGGTCAGAGGTGGGGCTCGGAGACGTGCCATCCTCCTGCCTAGAACAAACTTCACCAAGCCGACACTACAACCCCCCCGAATTCCTCTGGGACGGCAGGTTCAGTGCGTGCTTAAGCAAAGCCAAAGGAGCTACAGGCCATGACAGGTGGGAGTCACCAGTGCCATGAATTTGGGGTCACCTTTCTGCCTGGGCTCCCCTCTGCTCAGCTCGGCAAGCTCATCAGTGCTCTGAGAGGTGCTCACGCCGGCCCCACTCCAGAGCAGCCCAGCTCTGCACGCCTGGGGCCTTGCAGCCCATGCTGGATTCCTCCCCAGTGTCACCACGTCTCTGAACTGCAGGGCACAGAGTGGCACATCCCCTCATGGGGGCCGGCCCAGCCTCCCTGCCCTGCATTCCCAGCTAGCTGCTCTGCAGGCCTGGGGCTGCCAGCCTGTAGCTCTGGATCCCTCCCTCCAGGGAGCAGAGAAATGCCCATGGCCAGGAACCTACAGGGGATTTCAGATGGGGGGGGCCAAGGAGAGAGGAAGCTGGGCTGGCACATTGTTTCCAGGGAAGCGGGGGGGGGGAGTGTGAGACCTGAGTGGCTGGCCTGGGCTCCTGTGCTCCCCTCTGGTGAAAATGGTACAGTTCCCTCACCTGAAAGCTCCTGCCTGGCTCCTGTCCCAGGTGCCTTCCTGAGGGGGGAGCAAGGAAGCCTAGAGCTGCAGCAGGCGTGGGGTGTGCCTAGGCCCCAGGAGGACAGCGTGGGGGCAGCAGCAAGGTAGGGAGGGGCCAGCCAGCCAGCAGTAATTGGGGTAGTGGAGGGCAGGTGCTTTAATTGTGAGCTTCATTGTGTGTGTGTATGGGGGGGGACGTGCATTACTTGAATTGCTCCCCCCGGCCCTATTATGAGACACCTGGGTGTTGTTGCATGTGGTGCCATAATTGATTGTAATGGTGTCAAACCTGTTTCTAGGGCCATTTTCTCACCCAAGGAAACAAACAGCAGTTTTGCAACCTGTAATGGGTTAATGGGGGGGAGGGGAGCTGTTATTTTGATGGCACAGTGTCCCAGCTTGGCAGGTGTGGAGGCCGAGAGGTGAGATCAGGCCACAGGCAGTTGCCAGCCAACCAGCTGTGGTAGCCGGAGGGCCCTGTGCGTGGCAGGGATGGTGATCTCTGCTGTGTTTGTGGCATGGAGCCTCTCCTTGTCCAAGGAAGTTAAGCCCGCCTGGCTTTGTGGTTGTGTCATACCTGTGCTCTAGTTAACGCTGCCTCTTACTTTGCATTGAGCACAACTATTGGCCAGTAAGCCCCTGCTGAAGTGAAAGCTGTTTGGGGGACCTGGTGGTTGAAGGGCCTGGAACCTAGAGATGGAGCCTTGCACCTCAGAGTCACTGAATGTGACCTACCCCACAATGAGCATTGCCCATTATGTCTCCTTCGTGGCCTCAGCCAAGTTCCCAGTAGGCATCACATGTGGTATTGTGTTTGCGCCCTTGCAACAGAGAGGCCAACCGTGAAATGGGCCATTGACAATGAGCTCATGCCCAGCTCTGGCCCCTCCCCAGCTCTGGCCCCTCCAGGTCAGAGTGGAGGTTGTTGGTAGGACAGTTTGGGGAAGCTTAACGGAGCCGCTGATGGAGAAATCAAGCCCAAAACCAGAACCGAGGGAGTGGTACCAGCCAGAGTAAAAGTGCTCCATGAGCAGCTGGGGCACGGTGGGCAAACCTCACAGCCCCTGAAGATGCAGTGGGATGAACTCTAGAATGTTTTCAGGGCATTTGTCTGGTCCATCCACTCCTAAACCCTCTTACATCCTTCTCCCTTCCTCAGTGCCTGCCCTTTGCCTTCACACTGTGGTCAGTTTTCTGGCTGCCTGCACCTACTGATTCTGTACTTTTTCTTCCCTTGCCCTCTTTCCTCTCTTACCTGAGCCTCTGCTGCTCCAGAGATGCCCTGCCATGTGCTGAAACTTTACAACATATATTTGGGGGCCTGGGTGGCCTGGTGGCTAGGCTGCTGGACTGGGACTCAGGAGACCTTGGTCCTGTTCCTGGCTTTGCTACTTGTCTGCTGTGCTAGCAAGTCACTTCCCCCGTGCGTGTCTCAGGTAATAGTTCCCTCCTTTGGATGGCACTTTGAGACAGATGAGTGAAATGTGCTATGTAAGATCTAGGTGTTATTACTATCTCGGTTCCTCCAGTGCTTGCTCAGAATGGGGGCAGAGCAGGGTTCATGGACAGCAGCTGAGCAGTGTTGATTGATTAACTGAACAGCTCCAAGCTTTCTTTATAAAAGTGGGGCTGATTCCAAGCCTGGGGCTGAGATTTGGGGCTGTCCTCATGGTGCCTGAATCGGGTCACTGGGCAAACTGGTACCGGTGCCTTGACCCAGCTGTTCCTCTCAGCACAAACACAGCAAATGGAAGGAGGAGAGGGCAAGAGAGAGGAGGAGGAAACTCTGTGCTCTTCGGGCGTTGCTTGGCTTCCTGGCCAGGGGAGCCAGGTCTGTCTAGCGATCTAGCTGAGCCCGTGCTGCTGGAATTGTGTTTTATTAAAGACGATGTGGCAAAGCCAGAGGCCAGGAAGGAAACGGCCCAGTGAAATGGAGTGTGCATGTCGGCCTGCTGGCTGGATCTTCTTTGGAAACCTATCCTCTGAGCTGCTCAAGTGCTGGCGGGGGGAGGCGTGGGAGGAGGGCCTCTTCCTGATGGGATGGGAGCTATTCATGGCCAGGGAGCATTCAGACCCTCCCAAGCGCCCTGAGGGGCAGCATCAAAGAGTCAGGTGACCCCAGGGAGGCCAGGCGAAGCCCCATTTGCTGTTCAGGGCAGGGCAGCAAGGTCAGTGCCCCGTCTCCATTCACCCCTGAGTTCAGCTTGGCTGCTCTCAGAAAAAGACAGCTGACCCTGGTGCGGGGGAGTGCGACTGAAGAGCGCAGGAGCGTCCCTCCCCTGTGTCCCAGCAGGGTCATCTCCAGGGGAAATTTGGGTGGTGTTTGGGCTAATGCTACATCTTTTGGCTTAGCCCAAGGAGGGCTTGCTTAGATTGAGTCCAGCATTTAATGCAGCATTTCCTAAACTGGGGGTGGGGTGGGGTGGGGGGGGGAGATGAGGTGGGGGGCTCATTAAAGGGTATGGGGGGGGGTGTCAAGCTATCAGGGAGGGGAGAGGAGGCAGGTGCCAGAGGTGCTATTTAGGTAGGGCAAGGGGAGGCTGTTCATGGTCCTGTCCCAGGGTGGGGGAGCAGAGGTGCACAGAGCTGGCTGGGGAGAGGTCGGCCCCTGATGCTGGCAGTAGAATCCAAGGGCTGGCAGTGCTGAAATGAGCTGCCCAGCCCGGGAGGGAGCTGTTGCGCAGGGGAAGGGTGCAGGGAGGAGGACCCAGTGCTGCTACTGAGGCAGGGCTGCCCTGTCTGTGCACATGGTAACTCCCTCCCAGGTATGCTGGGGAGCAGGGCTGGATGTGGGACAGAGGGTGAGGGGCAACAGGTCTTGACAAATCTACTACCCCTCACCTCTGCAGCACTAGCAGAGTTGGCACCCCGGGGGGTGGGGGTCATGTTAACAGAGGTAATGCTTTGGTTTTGTAATGATGATGGCCTGTGCTGGAACCCAGGTTTGGTTGGTTCCTTTCACTACTTTCTGTAAGTGGGGGAAGCGGTGGGGTTTTGACATTAAAAATCACTGAACATATTTTTTTTAAAGCAGGTGATGGGGGAGGGGCAATATTTGCAGTGAGGTTTATTTAGTGTCCCCTAGAGTAGTTTGGGAGCTGAACTGTGTTAGGGAGCACTAATGCAGCCATGCTGGGTGACATTTCACTGGCTTCTACTCCAGCATGTGTCATCTAGCCTCTGTGTGCCTATCAGCCCTGCTTTCCAGATGGGGAAATGGAGGCACAGAGTTTAAGTGCACTGAAAACTCGGTGGTGGTGCCAGGAACAGAACCCAGGAGCAGAGCTGTGCCAATAACTCATTGTTTGCTTACGGGCCAGACTGAAAAAAAATTAATTGTTTTGGATCAACACCAACTGAAATTTTTTTCAAATTTTCTGGCAAAAAGTTAAAGGCAAACACAACCTTTTGAGTCAAAATTAGTTCAAAGTTTTTGTTTTTAAAAAAAAAAATGGAATGAAATTTGAAACTGAAAAGTTGCTTCAAACTGAAATATTTTGAAAAGGTTGAAAAGACATTTTGATTTTTTTTCACTATTTTGTTGTTTTGGTTGATATGAATTTGTATTTTTTCAGTGGGAAAAAAGTTGGCTGAAAAATGTCACCCAGCTCTCCCCAGGAGTACTGATGTCATGTCATGTCCCCCTGCTCTAACCACTAGTCCAAACTCCCTGCACCCACTGATGCACTTTAAAAAAAAATTATATATATATAATTTGGCTGATCTGATCTGGTCGTGTCCCCTCCCATTCTGTCACAGAAGTGCTGAGGCTTCCTGGTCTCTTTGTAACAGAAGAACAGCCTTTGATCTGCTGCACAGCAAGGGGCCAGCACAGGGACCCTACTGCCCTTCCTCAAAGGAAAACTAGCTGCCTGCTTCTCCACATCCCCCATCCCCACACACTGGCAGGGCTACGCTCATCACCATAGAGACCGAAGGAATCTGCCACAGGGGATGCAACTGTCCAGGCTTGGCCTCAGTGGAAGGCTGCACTGTTAACTGCTGGCTAATTGCTGAGTGGGACTTGCTCAAACCCAGGCCTGTGGAAGATGCTGCCTGAGTGGAGGCTGCAGTGGCCAAGCTGTTCTGCTTTCCCGCTGCATGACCTGCTGCAGGGCTGGAGCAAGCCCTCCTCTTTCTGCCTGGCCTCATATGCTCCTCTGGTGCTACCACCCTTACCTTTTGAGGGCCTTAGGCCTCTGTTGCTATGGCAGCAGGACCTGCTATGTAGAGCAGCTGGGATCAGCTCTTTGCATCCTCCTTATGGCTGAGGGACTCTTTTTCTGCCCATATCACTGAGCCAAGGAGCATCCCTTCCTGCCTCCCAAGCTGAGGCATTTAAGCTGAGAAACTATCCAACCAGTTCACACATGCTCATTCCCCCTCCTCTGTGCAGAATCCTCTTGTTCCCAGGTGCATGGGGAGGGGGGAAGCTGCTTTCAGGGGTACCTCAGGGGGAGAACAGCTGAGCAGGGAGAAAAGTTTCAGGTCCTGATTTCTCCCCCCCCCTTACTATTGGCAGGTGCCTACACCTACCTGCCGGCACTACTGTCTCAGGCTTTTCTCTCTGCAACTTCAGACCCAAGCAGCAGAACATAGCTGTTCCCTAGTGTTGCTTTAAAAATCTCTCTCCAAACCCTTTAACTGTCAGCCACTCTGAGTCTGCCTCTCCCAACATGCTGCTTTGTCTGCCCAGGGAGCTGAGCACCAGTGTGCGCCCACGGGCCTCCCTGAGCTGATTGCTGCCGCTCGAAGGAACAGGGAAATACCTGGCTGAGCACAGCCTCACCCCTCTCCCTAGTCCCAGGGTGGGTGGGGTCTATGGTACTGGAACAGGATCCTTTTGTGCAGAACTCTCCACGGAGCAGGGCCAGCTTGGTGGCTGATGCCCTGCCTGGGGCAGCCTAGGCATAGAGTGACTGGCTCCTGCCAGAAGCTGTCAGTCACTCTAGTAAGGTTAGTGCTGCTTAGGCCAAAACCCAAGTCTCTGCTGTACGTTGCCTGCATCTTAGTGGCAGGAGGAGTGAGAGGAAGAGTCAAAGGCTGCAGGCAGGCAGGTAGGGGTGTGGGTGTACACGTACAGGTTAAAAGCCATTTGAGTTGAGGCTTTTCCCCTGAGGGCTGTGAGTGCTGACAAAGGACTAGTAGCACCAGGCACACAAGTGAGGCGCTGTGCCACAGCATGGGGGTACTTGCTCCAGCCCCACCTAAGTTATCTGGCTCTAGGATCTAACCAGGCATGGGCAGGCCAGGAAGGTGTTTTGAACTCAGGCCCCCATTTGAATGGAGCTTTGCAGAGGTGAACAGCAGCAGCATGAGGCTCTGCTCTGGCCAAGCACCTGCTCTAACAAGGGATTAGTCCATCCAGGCTGCCAGCAGACACAGGATACTGCAGGCTTAGCGCATGGAATGAAACCCCAGCCCTGTTTCACTCTTCCCCGACCCCTGCTCTTACTGTAGTCTTGGTTCTTCACTTGACCTGGTGTCAAAAAGAAAAGCAGCCCCAGCAAGCAGCAGGGGCCCCAGTGCAGTCAAAGAGGAGTCCCACAAACAGCCCTGCAACTTTGCAATAATAGTAGGTAGAGATGGGCCCCTGGTATGAAAGCTTCCCCCAAGTACCAGCTGTTAAGGCCTTGCCAAGGGAGCTCTTTACTTTGAGTTGAGCTGCTCCCTTCTCTCTCCTGCAAAGGGAGATCAGAGCTCAAATGGAGTAGAGCTGACTCAAGCCTCTCCACCCTCAAGCTACTAAAGAACCATAAACCTTTAACATGAGCCTTCTGTCCCCTGCTCCCAGCTGGGAGTGTGCTCACCTCCTTAGCAGACAGTGCCTCAGGAGCAGATAACTCATTCATACCTGCAGGGCCAGGAGCTCACTGGACAGGAGCCAAGTTGCAGAAGCTTCCTTTAATCCCCTTTGCAGAGCTGCCAGAACCAGCGATTGGTGTGGGGCGAGGATGTGGTGCTTCATTATGGACGGGTGCTGGCCTCCAGCATCTCTCCCCCATTAGGCATTAAGGGCAGGAAGCATAGCTGCAGGGCTGAGTTGGCAGGCACCACCTGTCCAGCTGGGTAGAATGGTGGCCTTCCTGATGCTTACATGTGGCCGAGTTGACACTACTCCCCTAAGCTTTGCCCCATGTTTCACTTGACAGGATGCAGCTTGTCAAGTGTCAATAGTAGGAGGAGCATTTCCCTTCAGGTGACTTACTCCCTTCCTACGCCTCTCCAGCCTCTAAGCTGCTTGCACAGGGAGTATGACTAAAACAAGGCTATATTCCCTCCCCCGTATTAGCTTAACAGTGCTTGAAAGTCACTTCTGGGCTCCCAAATCCAAAAATTGAGGGTCTCAAGCAGGCTGGACAAAGCACAAGGATACAGTGGGGTCTAGTCTAGGCAGCTACTAGGATAATACACAAGTAGAATCTAGCTCCGAGTCTTTCTGGGCTTGATGGTCCTTCATATCCAAGGGTGGGTCTGAGCAGGTCTCACTTCTGTTCAGCTTTAGGAGACCTGGTAGTTAAGTTTTAGTAAGTTCGGCTATAGATTTTCACCCTCACCCTCCAGCAGCACATGGGATGTGTTGACTAGCCTGTACCACCAAGTTCCCCGAATCCTGCTTTTTCCTTGTGCCAACCTCTCCCTCTGCCCTAAGTAGTGGCAACTCCAGCTACCAGAGCCCAGCCCAACAGCATGTTGCAGAGAAACTGCCATTGAATGGCAGGCACATAAACGAACCACACACGAGTTTCCTCATTTCCAAATGCAGGTTTTTATTTGTCTTTCTCCACTTGAAGCTATTTAAGTTATACAAATGGCACTTACAAAAAATAAAAAAAACAAACCCAAAACTGTTAACAAAATTTCAGAGTGAGAGGTTTTCAAAGCCACGACACCCGATAAAGGAGACTGAAAAATTCTTGACCTATTGTCACATGGAAGAAGCCAGAGCAGGAGTTACATGGTTCAAACTGCAGCTAGGAATGGGAAGAAGAGGGCCACAGTGGATGCAAAAGCCAGCAAGCAGTATGTGGCAAGTCACGGGATTGTTCAGGATTTCAGCAGGCCACTTGTTTCTTTAGAGGCATCTTTGTCCCCCTAGAGTTGATTGTGGTTTAACACTTACAAGACTGACATTAGACAATCACCCCTGAATTTGAAAGAAGGTAGATGAACCCAGAGGTAGAGTCCTGACATCACAATGGGAGCAGAGATGATGATAGGGAGCCCATTTCATCCCCACTCAGATTAGGGGTGCCAGTTGCTCTCTGAATAGAGAGTTTAGCACCAAGCTCCTATGGGAAGAACCCATATAATGGCAACATGGCTTTAAGGCTTATGAACCCCTCCCCCTACCTTGCCTCTGGCCACCGGTAGCAGCCATGTGTTTTGGCACAGATGTGAAGCCACAAGCACCATGCATGGTTTATAGCTTAGCAAGGCGTGGAGATGTGGACTGACCCATGGGAGCCAGCCACTGGAACGCAACCTATGGCTGTGATGCAGCACCTTATATCTGGAATACATCCACCTGTCTTGTTCCCCCACCCCCCAAAATTGGTACAGGCTCAAACTGGGACATCGGGTTGACCAAGTACAAAAAGATAGGCTATTTGGGTGGTCACAGGGAGTAGAACTCCACCCTTGGGAAGGCCTCAAAGGGCAAAGTGCCTACTGATACCCCGAAGAGAGGGTTAGCATCACCTATTACAAATGCACACATTGTTATAACTAATGCAGACAACAGCTGATAATAGTGCTATGGAGAGCATATATAAATAGACATTAAAATACTGTTTTGGTCCTTTCTGCTTCCAGTAATGTTGCTAAGTTTTCATGCCATCAATGCAAAGTTGGCACTTGGGTCAGAGACACTGAGTAGTCATCCTCTCCCCACTGGGGTGGCAGAGAGGAGATAGCTTTATCAGACCTATACATGAGAAATGGGCATTTTACACTTTGCCACCACACCGTTCTGGGTGAGGATTAAGATTCCAGTAGGGTATGAGATAAGAACTGAACAAATAGCACTGTGCAAAAGTTGCTAATAAGTTTTCCATTCTAAACTGAGATCTGCTATTTTTTGCTTCCAGCCACTGTCCAGGGAATGAGAAATGTCAGCCTGTTTACACTGCTCCTCTCCTCCCAATGCTCCTGTAGCCCAGAGGACTTGGTTGCTGGGCAAAAACCCCACTGATATAGGGCAGCTGGTGGGGCACAGTCCTGCTGTGTGCCAGGCACACTCAGAGCCCTTGCAAGACCCAACCCTTGCTAACCAAGAGGCAGGTATGCTCACCCTGTTCAAATTCCACTACCCCTTTTAAACAGCCACTGGGAAATCAAATTCCCAGCCTGGCTGGCAGGGAGAAGTTTTTTGGAGAGGAAGTCTTCCCCAGTTGTACACAGAGGCGAGCCAGAGGGTTGCAGTGTGTCCACCCACAGCATCTGTTGCTAGCAATTCAGAAAAGCCTGTCCCCTTCCAAAATTAGCACTAAGGCAGCTTCATTAGCCTCTCAGCTGCACGTCTCAGTGAGATGTGCTAGAACCTGCTCGAGACAGGCTCCAAGATGCTCCTTTGACACTTAGAAGCACACATGGGGCACAAGGAGAATCCCATTGATGGAGCTGGGAGTCTGAAGCCTTCTAGACTGATTGGCCTTAGGAGAGTTTCTAGGTGAACTCCCTCCCCTGCATGTCTTTCCAGTTCTGAGTGTTAAGCTTGCTAGTCCTGCAGCTGAGTTCTGTTTTTGCTGAAACCAGCCCCTTGATGGGCTGGGTATGATATGCTAGAACATCTCTTCTGCCCCCACTAGGGACTGAAGGTATTTATCCATCATAAGCCAAGTGGGGAGAAAAGGAGAAAGTTTCTTCCCCAATGCTGGGAACTATGGAGAGCACATTTAATCAGAGACAGGGATTTAACATAACCCATCTCACCTCCCTTGGTCTGAGCAAATACCAGGAGTGGGGGATGCTGGCACTCAGATTCTCCAGCTTTGCTCGAGGCTAGCCCTTGCTTGACAGCAGCACGGGCATTGGCAGTGGAGATTGAGATACGGTGCCAGCACTCCAATATGGCACAAGAGAGCAGAAGTGATCTTATTCCCTTTAGTTTTAGAGGAAGAGAGGACAACCAAGGTGATGCTCAGAGCCAGGGTGGAGGACGGCAGCTACAATTTCCAAGCCCAACACAAACCCAAGGAAAGACACCACTAGCTCTATAGACACGGGTTGCATTTTCCCTAAGTCATTATCCAGTTTTAAGAGATAAGGAAGACCAACCTCCAACAAATTGCATTGGATTCTATGGCAGGAGGGAGCAGCAAGCCAGTCTGAAAACCCTTTTACAGAGAAAGAGAAACCAAACAAACAAAACAAAAATAAATTGGCAAGGGGGAGCTAAAGTGCATTTAATATTCCCAGAGGGTGGAGGGATCAATTGCATCAGTGGAAGCCTTGAGGACACCAGCATGGTCACCTTTCAGGTATTTGCCGTTGGTTTTGATAGCCACTTTGTTATAGTCGCAGAACTCGAAGAAGAAGTCCACGGGCACATTGCTGCTGCTGGTGACAGAGGACTCACTTCCCACCATCCAGTATTTCCCAGTGGAATCTGCAGATAGGGGGGGAAGAAAAGCAGTGTCCTGAATGAAGGATATTTGGAATAGATGCCAGAGGCTAGAAAACACTGGCAGCCCCCCAGACTTGTTGGCCATAGTGCAGAGCCCATGATGCAAGTTTCCCCTTACTGCCAGCTACTAAGCTGAACTGAAGAAGGCAAAAAAAAGTGTTGTGAAATCCCAGCTAGATGGAGAGGTGGTGCCATTAACAATCCCCATGAGTTGTGATCCATAGTACTGGAGTGTTATTTAGACCGTTAAGGACATTTGAAAGGAGAGCCAGTTTTGCAGCCTGAGCTGTTCCGTTTGCCCATGGGAAGACTGGAGAGGGCCACTCAAGGCCAGCCCACTTGTTTCAAAGTTTCCTGTGCTTCCTAAATGAACTGGGGTTCTGACAGCTTAGGGGAGCCAGGGTCCCCACGGGTCACTGCAATCACAGGGGGCAGGAGTAGCACCTATGCAACCCAACACTCAGTCTTGCTCCTAGTGACTCCAGGCCAAGTTCAATGGCAGTGACAGGCTCACCCCCATCCAGTGACAAATGCTAAACTTATTATGGTCCAAGCTGTCTGGTTGTTGGCAGCCTCCAGGACGCCAAGGGCTGAAGAGGTGCAGAGAGCTGTCCCTCTGCAACAGGGCTGAGGATTCACAGTACAATAGCAAGGCAGTTTAGGTTTCATGGATATGCCAGCATTGCCTCGGATTAGGTTTGTTCAGCACAGCGGCTTAACAAGGGAAACCTGAACGAGGCAGAGAGCAGGAAGGAGTCCCCTAGACTGAGGTCACGCCAGCCAACTGGTAAGCCAATGGTCACTCTAGAGCAGTGGCTCTCAGCCCTTCTAGACTACTGTACCCCTTTCAGGAACTTGATTTGTCTTGCGTACCCCCAAGTTACACCTCAAAAAACTACTTGCTTACACGACAAAAATACAAAAAAAAAAAAAGTGTCACAGGTGAAAAGTTACTCTCATTTTTAACCATACAATTATAAAATTGACTGAGATATAGATATTGTACTTTCATAAACAATATAAACAAGTCATTGTCTCTGACATTTTGGTCTGTATTGATTTTGCTAGTGCTTTTTATGTAGCCTGTTGTAAAACTAGGCAAATATTTAGAGGAGTTCATGTACCCTATAGAAGACCTGTGTATCCCCAGGGGTACGTGTACCCTGGTTGAGAATCACGGCTCTAGAAGGCAGTCCAGATCAAACAAAGCCTCCTGGTCATGCCACGCTATGGAAGGGTGCCATACAACCTTGGTCTGTGGTGTAGGAGATTAAAGTCACGTAGCCCTTAGGGGAGTCTCACTGCTAATGATGCATAAAGGAGATCATTTGGTCATGTGTTACTGTATGAACAGCTGGGCTATTCATACAAATGCAGCCACAGGGGAAGATGTGGGTAGGTGGAACCCCCAAGGCTGCATACCAGCAGGACTCACCTTTGATATTGTATGCACCATCATTGAACTCCAGTTGAAAGACATCGTAGGAGGAACGATTGCAGTCCAGGGTCCCTGTCACCTTGCGGCAGCCAATGAAGCCGTGTTCCCCACGAAGGACAATGATTGGCCTGTTAATCAGCTTCATCACAAAGTGTTCCGTCTCACCTACCCAGCCGAAAGGTCGGGGGGAGGGATGGAGGAGAGAAGGTAGGTTAGGTACCTGGCTTGTTAGAACAGATCCAGATTCCCTGGGGATGAGATGCGCCATGGAGATCCCCCTCAAGGTGTCTCAAGCTATCTTCTCAAGGTTCTAGATTTGACTTGGGGTGGGTGAAAACAGCCAACGTGATTCAAGTCAAACCCATTGACCACCTCCAGTCTGGTCCATCAGAGCCTGGGAGAGGAGACTGTTCCCTTGCTCTTTGCCACCTTCACTCTGACACAGGCCAGGGGGTGGCAGAGCCATAGCCCAATCAGTGAGGTCAGAGGTTTATAGCTTTCCCAGTGTCATCCCAAGCCTTCCCCACCCTTACTTTCCCAGAAATCACTTGGTTACAGGCCAAGACATCCCCTCACCTGCTGCCTCAACAGTGGCTGCGAGCTGTCCGTTCTTCTTCGCCGTGACATACTTGCCATTTGCAGCCTTCAGGGTGATGCGCTTGTCGCACCATTCGATGTCGAAGTAGCAGCTGGCGCTCCTGCCACAGCAAAGACAAACAGCAGACAAGCCATTGGGAAGGGAAGAGCTGTACTGGGGACCATTCTCCTCCAACAGAGGGGCAGTGCAGCTTGGGGCCCATGGAGAAGAGCTCATTCTGCAAAGGCTTATGCAGCCAGCCAGGCCAGCTGATGTTGGAGATCCTGCAGAGGAGGGTTTGGTGGATTTACCCCAGCATCTCTTTTCTAAGGAGTTTTAGTGTTAAAACACATTTGCTGTCTACTGGTTAATTTTAGGCTACAATTTAGGTCTGAACTGCCAGCAGTTAGTGGAGCAGATTGGGCTAAGTTCCCCTTTGTTCAGCTGATAGTGCCTGCCGTCCCCAGGGCTAAGTTCAGCCCTAGGAGTTTGCTTCCATGGTCTCCTGTGTGACAGGTCAAGGCTTTTGCCCGGTGTAAAGAGAAGTGATACCGGTTTTACCCGAGATGGGCCCAAGGAAGACATTCTGGGGTGGTAGAGAGGGAGGTCAGGCACCTTCGGAGATCTACTTTAGGACTCCAGTCTAGATTTGAGAATCTGGAGTCTTGGTTCTCCATCAGGCCTGACTTGGGGTATCCATTCATTGCGAGTTCCATAAGGGCTATCCCCGTATGCAGTTAGAGATCCAAGGGGATCCTTTGAGGCAGTGCCTAAGGACAAACGGGAAGTGGCAAACTCAGGCCTAGGCTAGTCTATCTCCTTGCTAGGAGGGGTTTGGAGAGTGCTCAGTTACAGAAACGCAGGCTCACTTGCAGAGGTTTTGGGCAGAGGAACTGAAGTCACCTGGAGTCAAACCGACCCTCTTGCTAGGCTTTGCTTTGGGTGTGACAAGTTTCACAGCTCATCAGTGGAACCACATCCATCTGGTACTGGTTACACATGGCAAGGAGGCTCTTCGGTACGAATTCCATTGAGGGGGCAGGAACTCTCGACTGTATGCTTTCAGGGCAGCTGCTGTAATTCAAGTGATCAGAGTCCCCTGCCCCAGCTGTGTGCAGTGTTTTAACCAGTCTGGTTTGACTGGATAAAATAGTGAGAAATCTCACTTGGTGCAACACCACTCAGTTTAGGCGAGGGAGGATCATAAATAGTGTCTCATTTTGCCTTGCCAGGCCTGCTGTCCCAAGGACACCAAGTAAGACAGCAGGAAGCACAAGATTCTGCAGCACCTTCAGATATGGATGATTAGACCCATTTCTGGCACACAGCCTAATTTACATCCAAGGATTCAGATAGGAACTGCAAAGGATTATTTATTCCTACTTGCCTCGAAAGGGCCTTATTACAGCCTTCTGTGAAGCTTGGCAAGTTGACTGCTCCAGATACCCAGTGGTCCCTATGTGTCAAACAGTCCCGAGTGATGAATTGTTACACTGCCTAACAGCTACTGTTTGCCCCCTCCCCTTGAAGAGACCAATTAATAATAATAATATATAGAGATATACCTATCTCAGAGCTGGAAGGGACCCCAAAGGGTCATTGAGTCCAGCCCCCTGCCTTCACTAGCAGGACCAATTTTGCCCCAGATTCCTAAGTGGCCCCCTCAAGGATTGAACTCACAACCCTGGATTTAGCAGGCCAATGCTCAAACCACTGAGCTATCCCTCCCCCCATTTAGCCCAAGTCATTTTAAAGGGGATGAATGTCTGTGGAGGGTTGGGGCCTTATTACCAGGCATGGCATCACTACCCTACTAGGGCCATGTGAGGAATGCCGCACACCTTCACTGAGCAGCAGATCTTGCCTGTGTATCCACTGAGTGCATTTGTAGTTGGAAGTGAAGACACTGGCGTTTCAGCCTCCTGCAGGAAGGGACAACCTTGGTGATGCACCGATTGCTTTCAGTTGGACCCTGGACTCAGGCATCGATACCGCCACCTGAGAACAGCTGGCATTCAGAGGGTAGAACAATTCTGTTCGACACGCAGACGAGACCCCTGGATTCTTTGGCTCTAAAGACAACCACCAAGCAGAATGCCCTGCCCATTACAAGCACTGGACAGGAGACACAGTCTAGAGACTTACTTTGTCGAGGCAGTGGACTGTATCCCCCCGTTGGAGGTGAGGGTCCAGTATTTCCCAGTATAGGTCCTGAAGGCACACTTCTTGGTGTCCTTGTTAATCTCCAGTTGGAAGGTTTCTTGGTCACTCTCCTCATCCTGATTGGCTGAAAGGTCCATCCCTATAGGAGAAAGTCAGGAAACTCATCTGGTGGCAAGAAGCCCCCTCCCCATGAGACGAACACCCCCCGCTCTCCCCCAAACCAACCTAGTCCAGCTCAGACTGGAGAGAGGAGCAGGGAGTATTAAAGAACAGTCCCTAATGCAGACAATTTTCAACATGTTTGTTAGGGACCCCATGAGTTAACTGAAACAGCAAGGTAGAAAGTGGGGCAAGTTTTGCAGAAAGATTCTGTGACCGTTTGCTTACTCTTAGTGAATCCCCTTAGCTGCACTAGTACCCTGTGCATAGGCTTTCTGCAAAAAAGCCTGTGCAAGCATCCATGGAACAGTTTCCCTGACATTTAAGATTTTAATCTGGATGCTCAAGCAGTTGGAACAGAACATTTCAGCTAAATCTGCAATAATCACCACAAACAAATGAGAGCGCTCCTCAGCCCTGCTCCTGATCAGCCCATCAAATGAAAACGAGAACGAGGGGAAGTTACAATTGGCTACTAGATGTTTTCATGTGCAAGAGAGCTAAACTATTCAATCCACACTAGTAAAACTTCTCTCAGCTATGTGACTTTCCACCACATCTGTAGACTTTATGGCATGCTTAAAACCAGGGCATGGGCTTGCATGGGTTAACTGTCAAAGCATTTCCGTGTTTCCTAGTCATGCTGCAGCACTGGGAATCAGAAGCTGCAATATGGCTGAAACAATTTGGACCTCATCGGCTGTACAAAGGAGGACAGAATTCAGGGTATGCCATATTGTGGTCAGGTCCCTCCACCCCAGAACGCTACAGAAGTTAGTTTAGATGGGACACAAGAGATGCCTCTCCCCTCTTCCATGTCAGCTGGAAGAGATCAACAAGGATGTCAACTGGCCTAGACTAGACTAGCATCCTGCACAGATCAAAGGCACTCCGTGTTAAAACTGGAATCCTAGCACCTTAAAGACTCCCCTGTCTGCACTGGGCCACTTTCACCCTAGATCCAACTCTCCAGCCTGCTTCTCTCCCTCCCATCCCAACACACTGCCCCCCTTGTAGTTCTAACTGTGCTGTGTGGCCTATCATGCACTCAGTCCCCTTGCACACTGCTACCCAAACAGCTGCCATGGCACCCTAAGCCAGTCTGGCCTGGAGAGATACTGAGAGGCCACACTTGCATCTGACCACAGGCATTTATCCTCAAGAAAATATGCTTAGTCAATACATGCTTGGGCCAAGTATCCCTGCACAGAAAGGGAAACTCACCAAGCTTGGCAGCTTTTTCCTAAAAATACTTCTGGGATGTGAGTCACAAGCAGCACTTTGGAGCCAAGAAAGGCCCAGAGTAAGATTCCAGTGTCAGACTTCAAGAGATCTTAGCAACCTACTACTTTCCCTTCTATTCCTGGAGCCTGCCATTCTCCATTGGGCTTTGGAATCAGAACTGTGGGGTAACTCTGCTGAAATGAATGCTAGCAATTGAGGGAACAATCAGGCTGCCCCAGATGGACAGGGTTTTTCCCAGGAAGAGTATGGAAATGGCTGGTTATTGAGAACAAGTTACTTGTCCATTAGCAATAATGAAGCTGAATTAAATTCTGGAGCTGAATTAAAGTGGGAGCATTCAACATAATTTCTCTGTGGCATGTGTTTTAAAGGGACATTGCCATTAAATTCTGTTCACAGCATCCTGCAGTGGGATAAAGTAGACTATTTTGTGAAGGGCTTTTTCCACTCTTGATGTTTGAGGATCCTCCCCCAGTATAAAACTGGCCTGTCACCTCTTCACTATTAACAGTGGTAGCAAAGCTGAAACTGAAGACTTGCAGAGCTGGAAGGGAGAGACAGCAAAACTGCCTATATACCAAGTGCCTTCAAATGCACAGGCCAACGACTAGTTTTCCTCTAATCTTTCTTCTCTTACAATCTTGAGGGTTACGCCTAGTAGTTGGCACAGAATTTTCAGAGAGTCATTCAGATTGGCCACCACATCCCTTTAATTAGCAAATTAAACTGCAAAAAAAATCACTAGATTAGATAGGCCCAAAGCTGCACTTCCATAGAAGGGAACAGGCCTAGACAGAGGCAGGCTAGTTAGACAAATGTCATCTAGTCAGACATCAGGGTGAAGAGTGTCCCTTGGTGAGAAGTTGATAGGGGCAGTGTTAGAGATAGCTGGGGGTGGGGTGGGGCAGGGCAGGGGGGCCTGGCTTCAAAGGGTTAGAGATCCATCTCTAAGCCTTCGCATGCATGTAATAGCCAATACTGAGGCCAGCTAGGTCTGGTCTATACTTTATTAACTGGAAGGATAAGCAAAGCACTAGACTAGCACTTTGCTTTCAGCTTTTTGTTTACCTAGCTTTGTTATCTATAATCGTATCTACCATGTCTAAACTGGCTTCTTGCCAGTACCACCAATACTTCGCTTTTCAGCCAGGCCCGTCTCAGCTGAACTAGAGCAGCTGCCCTCTTTGGCCAGTCCCAGTGCAAGATACTGCTGGTGCCCATCTTCACGTGTACCAAGAATTTTGGGGCAGTTTGAGCCTGCCTTCTTCCCCGAGGAGGGATTCTACTTACCTCCCATCCTCTGGCCCTGCTTCTAAGCTCAGTTCTGCACAGCTCAACCAGTTGTGGGTCTCAGTGCACCTTTGCAGTTCCCTGGGTTCTGGAGCCAACTGGGAACCAGTCCAGTCCCTGGCTTAAGCTAAACAGCCTTGTGAGGCAGTTTTTGCAGCTCAGAATAGCCAGAGCACAGCAGTGCTCCAGCCATGCCTCCCCTCCTTTGCCAGGGCTTAGAGCAGTTTCAGCAGCAATGCACTGCCTGAGAAGCCTCTAAGGCTGGGGAAATCCTAGGGGGTTAGATCCAGCTGGTTTATAATGCCTTTAACCTGACTGAGCTGAGGTAAAGGAGCCAGAATCAGGGCCTTCACTCTGCTCAGGTCAGCCCTGTTGGTGAGCCTGCTATCAGATCCAGTTCTCCCCCCCCACCCCCCAGGAGAATTTACACTGTTGTGCTTGTGCCTCTCCTCCAACATGGCCTTAACTGAACAATTTGCTCATTCACCAGGATTTTGGTATAGCCACATCCAGTCCTGCATGCTGCAGAACTCAATGCAAGACAAGCAGACAGCATATGCCAGGCATTCAGCACTGGCGTGTAGGAACGCAACGGTTCCAAAAGGAAGCGGTGTGGCACATTCGGGACTAATGCACGTTAGTTATTTATGGTGCTGGCTGCAGTGACCCATGTTGTGTCACTTGATTAGCTGAGACAAGTTTGAAACCCAGATGGGAACATCTCAGGTGTGTCAGCTACAGAGAACGAAGAGCTCTACCAGGTTATGGGATTCCATCTTCTGCTAGAGCCACCAAAGGCCCTGTCTACAAGGATGGTTTTAGGGAAGTCTCTGATCTGCAGCTCAATAGGCTGATCTGTGTGGAGGGAAGGGCGGGTGGGGAAAAAAATAATATTTCCCACAAGTTCTCTGTGCAGACACAGTCAGGAAGTCTCAGTCCAGCCCATTCTATCAGATAGCTTATGGGAAGAGAGGGGCAGGGTCCTGACAGGATAAGAGTTTCGGGTACGGACCCTCAACCCCCAGCTGTAGGCCTAACTTTGGAAGGGGCATAGATCTTGCTACCCACCATGCTGCTACCCCCTTTGCCTGCCATTTGGGGTTTGCTCCTCTGTGCTCAGCGGTAGAAGCAGCAGCTGGGGCTCATTCACATCTGGAAGTCTATTTGAATAAGCCTTTACACAATGGCCATACACTGAGGAACGCAGTGAGTCAGAGGCTGGCTCTGGCTGGCCTCCCCCTTGTAGGGAAGGAGGGGCAGCAAATAAGGCCTCACAGAACCAATGAATGAATGTGACTGCACAAGATCTGAGTAACAGGAAGAGCTTGGCCCAAGCCAAGTCCTTTAAGACAATTATCCTTTAGTTCTGACAGCTTGCAGTTTGGGGGGGGGGGGGGGGTGCTGCCCTCACCCTGAAATCTCCCCCTCCCCAAGCAAAGTGTGAAGGAAGCACAGAATGTTTCTTGGGTAAACAGACAGAGGTGAAGGACATTAAAGTGGCAGCTGGCAGGGAAAGCCACAGAAAAAGGAAGGAGTTTTGGTTTCCTGCTAAGTTCCACAGAATTTCTCAGTTCCATTTGATAAAATGGAAACATTTAGGGGTTTAGTTCCTTTCACCCCTGCGCTCCCCACTAGAAGGGGACGTTTCCTCTCCCAAATCCAGTGTTCAGTTATGAATAGAATTGTTTGGAATTTAAATTGTTTACATGGAAGACTGTGAATACAACTACTGGGGAATTTTTCATTCAAAGATGTTTTGACCAAAACCCTTTGGTTGGCTCTACTGGCAGGGATGATCCTATTCCAGCAAGGGATTTCGGGCCCCTGCTTCTGTTTGACAAGCACTATCAGGCCAACCATAGGGCAGCAGTGAGCAACCTTCCCACAGGTGGAGTAGTCAGAGGAAACTGCAGAGAGAAGCCTGATCTCTCACCAGGTCTATCCCTGTGTTTAGCACTCCAAATTTGACCAGTTCTTCCTAGTCTAACAAGATTCAAGACTAGTAGAACCACATGCTTCCAAACAAGGTGTCAACCTAGCTTAATTGGGGGAAGGGGGAGGAGGTTGGGTATATATAGTACTCCCCCATCAGACTCCCCATGGAATGGAGGGGTTGGGGGGAAGCCAGAAGGAATTGCTCTCCCCTATTCTTTTTCCTTATGGACCACACCAAGTAGAAGACTGCGGACCAGAGGTTCTCAGCCTTTCCTTTGAGGCCGCCCCACCCAACATGCTATAAAAACCTCCACAGCCCACCTGTGCCACAACTGGTTTTCGGCATATAAAAGCCAGGGCTGGCATGAGGGGGTAGCAAGCAGGGCAATTACCTGGGGCCCCATGCAACAGGAGCCCCTGGGAAGCTACACTGCTCAAGCTGCAGCTCTGGGCCCAGGCTTCAGCCCCATGCAGTGGGGCTTTGACTTTCTGCCCTGGGCCCCAGCGAGTCGAATGCTGGCCCTGCTTGGCAGACTGGACCCCTTGAAACCTGTTCCCCCCCCCCCCCCCCCAGGAGGCCCCAAAACCCTGATTGAGAACCACTGCTGTAGACTATTTACAGTTGGGAAATGATAAACAGGAAACAAATCTGTTGATCGTCTGCAGGTTGTTCAGCTTCTAGAAAACTCACTGTCTGAACTGCCAACAGAAAAACCCACTTGACTATTGACAAAGGCGATTTAGGAATTCCTTGTAATCGGGTTTCTGGACCAGAACTATAAAATACTGTCGTGTTTTATGCAACTGCAGCACAGGTTAATTGCAATTTCTGTAAAACCCCAAAATTGGATTAAGTGCCACCTGCAGCACCTTGTATTCCAGCTTGGGACTTGGCTACATTTTGCAGAGCCCATAGTGGTTTTAGGCCCCTCAGACCTGCTGAATCAAAGCTCTTCTTGGTTAAGTTATACATGTCCCATTAACTGTGGATTTCACCGATACATTGTATCACCCCAGAACCAGCGCTGAGGTCCTTTTAAGAGGACGCTTTCCATGGTGAAAGCTGAGCACTCCAAATTTGCTCAGATTGAAGTTTGGCAAGTTAGTCAGAAGGGTCAGAGTGATTCACCCAATAATGTAAACAGTGGAAGTGTTTTATGACAGTCATTCAGCAGTGCAAGACCAGGAGTGCACGTGGACGTGTTTGCCTAGCTATCTGTAGAGTCTTATGGATACACAATCCAATGCACATGCTAAATTCAGGGCTCCAAGGACTAAGCACCAGAGTTTAGGGGTTAATGGGCCAGCATATCCCAATTCCCAGTCACTCACTTGCTCCACGACCTTTGCCATCATTTGCCCCTCTAGAAGCAGGCAGCTACTTCACCAGGGGTTTTGTGGGAGCATGGAGTAATCCTACACTGAGAGCAAAGGTCATTAAAATACATGAGCAATGGCTTCACCATCCCAGTAGTAGCTCAGAAAACCCCAACAAGCCGAGCTTGTTCAGTGCAGCTGGGTTAGTCCCAGTCACCCCCATTTGCCAGTTGATCGGTGGTGCTCTGTAAATGTTAAGGGGGCCATAAATAGGATGGTCACTGATGTCTCCTGCAGGTGGTTAGAGACGATATTGATCTAGATCAGGGGTCGGCAACCTTTCAGAAGTGGTGTGCCGAGTCTTCATTTATTCGCTCTCATTTAAGGTTTCGCGTGCCAGTCATACATTTTAACATTTTTAGGAGGTCTCTTTCTATAAGTCTATAATATAGAACTAAACTATTGTTGTATGTAAAGTAAATAAGGTTTTTAAAATGTTTAAGCAGCTTATTTAAAATTAAATTAAAATGCAGAGCCCCCGGACCGGTGGCCAGGACCAGAGCAATGTGAGTGCCACTGAAAATCAGCTCGCGTGCCGCCTTCGGCACCCGTGCCATAGGTTGCCTACCCCTGATCTAGATAATCAAAGTGTTAGGAGAGTGCCATGGCTCAATGCTTTGAGCCTCTAACCCATTTCTCTCCCCCTCCCTACTCCAACCTGGCAGGGCTAGTCTGTGGCTTCCATCATGTAAGCTAGACAGCGGGGTATCACCCCGTCCATTTCCAAACAGACATGGAGTACAAGTGTCAGGCTCCTCTCACATGCAGAATTCAGCCTGAATGGACAGGGAGCTGCAGGAACAAGTAGTGTTCAGCTCCTGAACTCAATATGGCAATCCAATCCAAGCCCCACTTCTCGCACCTGCAGTAAGGTCAGCATCAGCCAGCAACTACAAGACATCTCGCATTTGAAAGGCAAGAGAAGGGCACCTTCTTTCCACCATCCTCCCATCTGGGATTTAGAGAGCACCCAGCATGGCCATTTACAGCTGCTAAACAGGCACAAGCTTGCCTCTGAGCAGTGGAGCAGAGTACCCTGGGACCGTGCACGGTGGTGGGGTCAGCAGAGCCCCTCAGTCTCTTCTGCTCCCCAGTGTTAGGTACCTTTACACTGCAGCTGGAGGAATCATTCCCAGCTCAGGCAGACACTCTACCACCTTCGATCCAGCTAGTCTGCCGAGGATAGCACTGGTGCCACAGCAGCACTGGCAGTAACTCAGACTAGCTGAGCAAGTACACTCCCATCTGAGATCTAGGTGAGTCAGGCAGCTTTTAAAAGCACATTAGCTCAGCGCTACCATGGGGATATCTGCACCAGTTGGAAGTTACACCTCCAGTAGGGGTGTACCCTTGGAGTCACTTGGCATGCTCCTACCTTGCTGCTGGGGTTCTAAGCTTTGAAGGAGGCTATTGCCAGCGGGGGCAGAGAAGGAAGGGGAGCTGGTAAGAGCTGCCAGTGCAGAACAGACAGAATATGGCTGCCCACAAATCCTCTCACATTTATTTAAGCAAGAAGCTGAAGGGGACAGCGTTCTGTGCACCGCACCTCTAGGTGTAGATACATCTCCTTGAACTGCCACTATAGCCTTGGTTTCTGCTATGAAACATTAGCATACATCACTGTGCTCCCAGGGAGATCTGTTCTTGGCTTCCCTTAATCTGAAATAAGTCATCTGGAGGGATGCTTTGCTCTGTATGGGGAAGACAGTGCTGGGCTGCAGAGGGCAAAAAGCAAGACCTGCCAGGAGCTAGATTCTACCTTCCCGGGGTGCCTCATTCTCACTTCTGCCCCCAAAAGTGCAGAGACTAGTACTCTGTTCACTCAGGTCTGGAGGGTGGTTCCAGATGCCACTATTTAAATTTCTTCTCTTTCTCCATCAGAGAAAGAAGCCATGCCTGTCCTGCTCCAGCTGCGCTACACCCATTGACTGGGAACATGGATGGTTGAACCTCAAGTCACCTAGCCCTCCACATCAGGGTTTTAATTTGAAATTATGAGCCACTGTTCCCCCTGCATCCCTGCCTCCTAAGCGGAGACTGCATCTGCACAGAGAACTGGAATGTAGGAGAAAGCCAACTGGTGCCATTTTCAGAGCCAACGGCTAGATAGCTGCCATGAAATTGTACTGAATAGAGACCAGCTTCCCAGACGCCATATATGGCTCAGCAGGAACCACCCACCTGCTGGGGTACTTGGAATGTATCAAGAGTTAGCCAAGAAACAATTAGTAGCAGGAGAGGTCTAGTCTCCCACCTGGGGGCATGAGATAAAGCAAATCTAGATAGACAATGGTGCAGTTTCTTTTTTCATTTGCGGACCCCTAAAAAATTTCAAATGGCGGTATAGACCCCATTGGAAATCTTAGTCTGTGGATCACAGGGAGCTGCAGACCACAGGTTGAGAACCATCGATCTAGTGCTAGACAGAGCACTGGCTGCCCAGAACCCACCCTCTTCCCCACTACCATTCAAGTGTCAGCTGTGCACTCGATAGTCCCTTGAGACTATCCAAGAGGTACAGCGGGCACAAGTACCAGATGTGGCACACTGGATTGTAGGCTATAGGTGGTCTTACTCACAGGGAATAGATCAGGCCGTGGGAGAGGAGAGAAGGTTCCCTGAAGCCCCCTCCCCAAATGCCAGGCTAGAGTTGGGTTACACAGACTCAGCAGAAAGGAATGCAATTACACGCCAGCATAACAATGCTTCAAAGGGCTGTAACTGAGACAGAACAGGAGGTCTGGAGGGTCACAGCCATGCAAAATTAGGGAAATGTTGCATGGTAAAATATCCTGAGTACCAAACAGGCTATTGTCCCCTCAGCCAGCTGCTAAGCTGTGGGTAAGAAAACAACAAAAAACCTCCTTTCCTGCATCAAGGATTGGCTAACTCTAGGGATAAAATCACTCACTTTGGCCAGCTGGACGTCTCCACTGATCAAGGCTAGATAGGTTCATCCCCACCTTCCAGAGGATCTGGAGCGTAAGGAGAAGCTGCAAGTTCTCACCCACAGCCACTTCTCCCCCACACTGAGTGATTCCAGGGACATATGGCTGAGTCAGCGGTTACTCAGAGGATTTTACTGTCATCAGAGGCTGTGCTGCAGGCAATTATAGTAACATTAGAAGCCTTCGGGCTCACGTTCTAGTAATTCCCATATCCCTGTCCATTGCTCTGGATAATGTATGCAGACAGCTTATAAATACCCCAGCCCTCCTGCATCACACACCACTTGGTGTCTAGCCTGTTGCTGTCGACTTTTCACACCAATCAGCAAGTTCTATGTTGCTATGGTTGCTCTCTGGACAACAGCTTTATGCACCCATATTAAGCATTTGGGAGGGTGGGGAGGGGGGTGGAGGGAAGACAGTGGACAGACAGGAAGCTAGAGCAAGCTGTTGCTTTCTGAGCCAGGTGTGATTAGCGGTTGTGTTGCCTAGTCGCCTCCCAACCCTTACCCCTCCAGAGAGTGTCTATGCCTGATAAGATGAAACGGCAGACATCCAAGCTGAGAGGTGGGCTTGTCGCTCACACCTTGAATTTGGCACTTTGTTGGATTCTAAAGCCAGAAGCAATCTCATTATATTGAAAGAGTTTTCGGTTGTTATCCCCGAGTGCTCTGCAAATACCGTTACCGTCAAACTTTAATTACTGCTCTTTGTAGATTTCCAGTCTGAAATCAGCACGATTCCTCCTGACCTTGACAGAGCTGCTAATTAAAGTTAGAGGCACAAGAGGGAAATAGGGAAAGAGGACCAAGAACTAATCTTCAGGGAACTCCAGAGTGGATAGAAAGCCACTTCAGGAGAAAGTCTGATTGGTTGGAGAGGCTCTTGCTTTTGGCCAGATGGATGCAGTAGTCCTGTGGTAGAGGCTGCACTAGGCATAAAGGAGAAGCCCTCATCAACAGAAACGATGTAATTGACTATTGAATATGGTCAGACAAACCTGGAGAAAAATCCACCCATGATATGGAATGAGGAGCGTGGAGGCAAGGGAAGTTGGACTGTGGCAGGTTTCATAGTTAAGAATCTGGAGGAGGAAGTTGTCCAAAGCAATAGGAGGAGCAGTGGCAAGGAAACAGGAACAAGAGAGGTGAGGGACAGTCACTTCCTAGGGCAGTCTTTAGATGGAAAAGACTCCTCCTCACATTTGGCAAAGAAAAGTCTGGGAGGGCTGGAGAACTTGGGGTATTAATGAGGGCAAGAGGATTGCCAGCATCTTTGGAAACCAGGTGATGGGAGGAATTAGTCTTTGCAGCTCCGGTGAGAGCTCCCAGTCTTACCTTGCTGCAGGGGGATTCACAACATTGTTTGGAGACATTTTGGAGCTAGAGGGAAAAGAGTGGTCTGTATTTTGTTGCTCTATTAAAATAAAGTTTTAAATGAGGAGAATTCATGCCATTAGGGAGCATCTCTAAATTACAGCACTTCTACCAGGAGTGGACGGAGACTAGACTGAATCCTACCGTCCCCACCAAGGCATCTTGGTACAAGCATTCTTAGGAGTTGGCTCCATTAACAATGAGCTGTATGTACAGTTGTCCCCTGCATCAGGAATATTACATAACGGAAGAATTCTCTCAGCCCAACCCCTCTTTGCTTAAGCTCCCCCCAGGGAAGACAGCTGTGGAAACTGACAGGAAGAAAAGCCAGAGTTGGATCAGGAGAGGGATTCCTAATTCCCTAGCTGGAAAGCTTTCCAACTGCTGCCAGCACAACGGGCTGAGAGATTAACCTCTCAGTACCACAGGGAGGCACAGACTCTGCATGAAATAGGCTTGTACATTCAGAGTCAAACAGGTCTTCCAACATCATTAGTCAGTGGTGAAGTATTCTAGCAGCAACACCCTTTCCTCTGCCCTGAGCCTACTACACATGGGGTGGGAAGTGATGGATACATTCTGTAGCTGCTGGAAAAATTCAGGACCCTAACCAAGGTTGTCTCTAGACACAGAGGAGGTAGATTACCTCTGAGGGATCCACTGAGGGCACCCATTTCACTGCTCTGGAAGTAGATTCCAGATGTAGATCCTTATAGTGAGGTGCACAAGGTAAACGGCATTCAGGCACGAGTCCCCTATCTATAGACTGAAGCAACCTCTAAATTGCTGTAGCTTGTATTAGTGCAAGTTATTACAGGATGGCAACAAGTGGAAAGCTGAAAGGTGTGCAAGGAGACCACATGCAGAACAAAGGGACAGAATTACATGTGCACACCTGCCTTTTCCGTTAGCGCCCACGGGCTCAGACTCCAGCAACCTAGGCAGAGGCTTTCGTATGCTGGGAATTGGTACACAGCAGGCAGTATTAGTTACTGCCTAGTGCTTGGAGACGTAAAACTATAGCGAGTGCTAAGCTGCATCTTTTACTTCAAAATTCTCATGTATGTACTGAAGTTAGAGCTCTATGGTGTATGTACCAAGTCAAGGGACATTAACCCACTACAGATTCTGCAAATGCTGGTTATCTGTAGCACAATACACCTCTAAGCCCAACTAAGATGGAGGCCTCTGTACTAGGCACCATGCTCCGGAAGAGCTTGAAGCTTGCCTACATAGAGTTGCAAGGATTTAAACTAATGGGGTTATTTTAAGCCCTCTCTACAGCTTTTTGCACTGCTTACGGATTTAAAACCAGGCTTGTTTAATTAGATTAGGAACTGGTTTAAATTCAAATAAGTCACATAACTAAAATGAGAGAGTGTCCACACAGGGTTTTTTGACCAAAACCACTTCAGTTTGTGTTTAGACAGCCCTTACAAGTAGGCAAGACAGAGGGAGTATTCTCAATCTCAACAGTGAGGGACTGAAGCAGAGAGATTAAGTGACTAGGGACTCTCTATAGCAGAGCCAGGAACTGCATTCACATCTCCCAAATCCCAGTCCAGTGTCTTAACCACAAGGCCATCAACCCTCCCTGAAGGGTTATTCATAGACCAAGCCTCTTCAGCATGTTAACCCCCATCAGAGAAAGCAGCAGGTCTTTCTTTGTGGGGCTGTATGGTTACAAGCTGGTTTTCAGATGTTGCAGGTTCTTCAGTTCCAACTGGAGAATAAGCCACCTCAATAACGTTAGTGCTCTGCAGATCTGAGGCCTCCTGACCCATGGAGTTAAGTTTCAGGTTTCATGTGACCATCCTGGGGCCAAATCTGGCTAAAATTCAAGCTACTTCATAAATGGCCTGAAAGTCTTGAGGTAGAGATCAGAGGTGGAATGCTGGGACACGCGTGCCCTGCAGGAGCAGCCGGTCCAGCACAACATGAAGTGGGTCCTTCCAGTAGGGTAGGCAACATTCCATTCAAATTCACCACTCAAAGGGTCACGCCGCTTGAGTGTTGGCACACGGGGGTGGACATTAAGCCAGGTGTCTGTTCATGCTATTCATGCAGATAATAGATGCATAGTTCCAATTCCCTGGCCTGCGCATAGAGTGCACAAACCAGGCTAGCCTCTAACCTTGAGGAGACCAAAACCACTTCCAGCATGAACATGCTTGCTACTTTAACAGTGGCCACAATGGGTGCATGGCATTTATGCAGTGCTTTCCATGCGCCAATTTCAGGGCACTTATGAACCCAAAGTGAGCGTCAGAAGGCATCAGTGAGGAATAACTCTTTTTACTGATTGAGAGAGGTTAAGCAATTGACCCAAGTTAGGATGTGTCTACACTGAGCGAACACACACACAGTCTAAAAGCCCAGGTTNGTGTTGGCACACAGGGGTGGACATTAAGCCAGGTGTCTGTTCATGCTATTCATGCAGATAATAGATGCATAGTTCCAATTCCCTGGCTGAGCTTAGAGTGCACAAACAACCAGGCTAGCCTCTAACCTTGAGGAGACCAAAACCACTTCCAGCATGAACATGCTTGCTACTTTAACAGTGGCCACAATGGGTGCATGGCATTTATGCAGTGCTTTCCATATGCCAATTTCAGGGCACTTATGAACCCAAAGTAAGCGTCAGAAGGCATCAGTGAGGAATAACCCTTTTTACTGATTGAGAGAGGTTAAGCAATTGACCCAAGTTAGGATGTGTCTACACCGAGCGAACACACACAGTCTAAAATGGACTCAGGCTCATACTAGGGGATTAAAAATAACAGCGTAGACCAGGGGTCGGCAACCTTTCAGAAGGGTGTGCCAAGTCTTCATTTATTCACTCTAAACTATTGTTGTATGTAAAGTAAATAAGGTTTTTAAAATGTTTAAGAAGCTTCATTTAAAATTAAATTAAAATGCAGAGCCCCCCAGACCGGTAGCCAGGACCCGGGCAGTGTGAGTGCCACTGAAAAAAAATCAGCTCGCGTGCCGCGTTCGGCACTCGTGCCATAGGTTGCCTACCCCTGGCGTAGACATTCCCATTCAGGCTGGAGCCCAGGCTCTGAAACCCAGCAAGAGGGTTGGGTCTCCAAGCCCGGGCCCAAATGTCTACATTGCTATTTTTATCCCCATAGCACAAACCCAGTCAGTCGGCCCAGACTCTGACTCTCTGCCATGGGCTTTGTTTTTTTCTGCCGTGTAGATACACCTTAGTGACAGAGCAGCAGACTGAACCTAGGTTTCTTGATTCCTATGCTGCAGCAATGAAGGGATGACTTTCAGGAGGTAGCCAGCAAGTCAGTCATGTAACCAAAATAGTTTGGAGACAGACTATTAGAGGCCAACTCAAAAGAAATCCAGCACTCCAGCAAGAGAGGGTTACAGCTGAAAGATGCATCCAAACCTGCCACCCAACACCCAAGTTGAAGGGCCCCGTTTGTGGCCAAAGGACTCCTCCTTGAACAACTTCCTATGTTGTGGAGATTCTAGAGAGCTCCCATGTTGTGGCATTTTACCCAGCAACACAGTTTGTGTGGAGGTCTGCATGACAGACCTTCTGTATTGCTACCTGGAGGGACCTGCATGCCAGGGTAGGACTACCTGCTCCAGTGCTAATTTATCCCAGATACACCACCTATTTCCCACCCGTGCCCAACTGCTTTAAGCAGTCATTGCTGTGGGTCTTCTGAGCTTCTAGTTCTGCTGGCAGTGTACAGGAAAGAGCTGCCAATGCTGATGGAGGGAATTTGGCAAGCCATGAACTCAGGATCCCAGAAATAGAACCAGTGTCTCACCTGGGCCAAGATCCAGAGCACTTGTGGGTTTGAAGGCATTTTAAGTTGGGTTCAACTTCCCTTTCATCTGAACTTCATTCCCGCTCTTGAGGCTACACGCCTCACTTTCTGGCTGTAGGTACAGCAGCTCAGTTTAGATGACTGGCCTGCACTCCCCATTGCTTCGCTTGGATGCATGGAACCTTGTTGCTTAGTTGTTCTTGCAAGGGGACTATCCCCTCATACCTGCAGCACTGCCCCAGACTACTTTACAATAAAGCTTCTCTGGGTATCACACCTCAAATCTCACACTTGAATGGCGACTCCTAGTGAAGGAGAAAATACAGTTTGTTGGGGTTAAGTCTGGACACGACCACTGGTAAACAGACAAACCTATGCAGGCTTTGAAGAAACAAGGTCTACAGAGCGGTGGCTAATGCAGCACCTGAAGAGGCATGCAGGTGCAGTTCTAGAATTGTGCTCTGGTTAGAGTCCTGGATGTAGCGGCAATAAGGACTTCTACTACTGCATTGATTGCCAATCCCTTCATGGCCCCCCGTTAAGCAGATTGGGATCCCCATATTAATGGCTGAGCAGGTCATTTAACCTCTGGGTCAGGGCAGAGCTGGGAACAGAGATCAAGAGTCACCACCCTACTCCCCTGCTCTGAGCATTAGGCAGTACTGCCTCTGGCTCTCTGGCCAGGTGACTCCCAGAAGTAGGTTAAGACTAAGAGGGAAGGACAATAGGAGCCCCATTTACAATTGGCATTTAGCTGCCAGAGATCAGGCACTAACCCACACCTCTCTCTGCAGTCACCTATTCCCAGTGTACTGGGAAGGCCAGGAGTCAGAAACCCCTCCGGAATTCCCCTTCCCCACAAGCAGCAGAGCTATAGATATCACTTACACTGATTGCTTATGCAGACTAGCTTTGATCACTGCTCATTTCCTTCCTAACCTCCCCCATTGCTTCCTGCTTCTGGCACACAGCCTGTAAATTCACTTGATGTTCCCTCAAGTCAACGCATGGTAGAAAATAGTATCATGCTCTGACAACACTAGTAAACATATGGAGGGGATAGGATGACCAGATTTTAAAAAGTGGCTGATTTTTCTTGGGGGAGGGGAAAGAAATAGTTGCATATATAAGAAAGTCTCTAATATCAGGGCATCTGGTCACCCTAGGAGAGGGAGATCACCCACCCACTCACTAAGGGAAGAGCACCATCACTCCCCGTGTCCAATAATTAAACAGGGAAGGGGAGTCCTGTCTGAAGGAGCCTCCCACAAACAGAAGAAAAGAACATCTGGTAAAAGCTCAGCAGCAGTGGGGAGTGCTCTCGCCCCAGGGAACCCAACTCCCACACAGGAGGCTTTGTTACAGCAGACCCAACATCCCCAATCCCAGAAAGAGGTAGTTTGTTTCTGTTTATCTTCCAAACCACATCTTATTGCTAACCTGAGATTACAGGCTGACCTTGATATTTGCATATGTGAGCGCCCTATTAACATAACCCCCCTCTCCCATTCCCTAGAAAGTACAGTCTGTCTCCTAGATAAACCAGCTCCTTTTGTGGTCTTGGCAGGCTTCCCAGGTAACTGAGCATTTCTTTTCCAAGTAGGCTAGTTCATTACACCTTTGTCTGTGATCTCACCTGCTCCCTAGGCAGACTCTGGGTTTCTAAAATAGCCTGCAAGCTGTTACCTGGGCATAATCTCTCTGGAGGCTTCGTAAATCAGAGAAGGAAGTAGACAAATCTAGATCATCCTCAAAAGAATTATACAGTCACTTCTTTTCCATGCTGCCGGCCTGATAGACCTGTTTGACTTAAGTTTCCAGCTGATCCAGCCATGACAGCTTCAGTGTCTAGGGTACATTCCTAAATCCTGACCGGAAAGAGGAGATTACCCTGTTCTGTGGCTCTTCAGGCAAGCCCTGAGGAAGTTTTTAATTCATCTCCAGGAAGGATTTGAAGCGCCCAAAGAAGTGGTGAATCAGAGCTGCCTTCCAATCATGAGGCTGAACTCCTGCCATCCCCTGCTTCCTGTCACACATCCCCACCCCTGGCAGACTTTTCCTTAGGTTAGTGAGGCATGAATCCCTGATGTTCAGGACTTCATTCCAGGAGGGACTGAGGGGGGAAGAAGAGCTCCTCCCATTTCCAAGTGTTCTCTACCTGAATAGAGTGGCAACAAAAGCCAAGTGATCTCTGCTGACTCAGCACTTGTTAGGCCTGTGTTCATTGATTCCAACTATCCCTGGGGCTACATGTGCTCCAACGTCAGGAAAACGGACAAGCCTAGGCAGTAGCTATTATAGCTCTAGCTGCAAAAGCTATCTGAACCCAGGAGCTTCTCTGGACTTCCTGTGGGAGAGTCTTTCCTTCCCTCCAGATACCCAGACACAAGAATCCTTTTCTCAGAGGCCCTTTAAGTCTATCCACTGTGTATCTAACTTCTAGTTAGGCCAGGCAGAGCCCAATTAGTGGAGAGGTAGCACTAACAAGGGGCAGATGCTAGCTAATCTGTGCTCACACCAAACTCAGTATTTTGGAGGGAGAAGGGGGAAAACAAAGGGTTTTCTCAACTGGGTTTGCCACACATGTTCTTTGCAACCTCACTGATGGTGGCGGGAGACAAGTCAGACCAACAGACTTTTCAGGGCCAGTAGCAAGTGTTCATTTAGGATGAGACTCCCCAGTCTTTTAGCCAGGTCTCTCAGAGCATCACCAATCTCCAGAGCATCCTCTCCTCTGCAGTATCAGACAGTAGGGACAGGCTTATCAGCCCAGTAAGGGAAAGGGCCGTCTAGGAAAGCCTCCCCTGGACATGTGTTTTTAGGTTTGTTTCTAATTAACCTTGGAACAGAGTGGTTCTACTGCAGGGGGAGGGAGAAACCAGCAAGGGATGGAAAGAACAAGCAAGTTGTGCCCCAGCTGAGCCTAAAGAGAAGCAGCAACTTCACAACTGTTCATTGCTGCTGCTGGCTAGGATTAACCAAGCGGAAACTGCTTGCCTGCCTGAAACACACTTAAAGGAGAGATCATATTGCAGCTAATTGCTCCACTGCTACCCATGACAGTCCTGAGAGGTGTGCTATTTCTTTCCCCTTTAAGGAGGAGACTGAATGAAGCTAATGCAAGAATCCAGACTAGAGTCCATCTGGACCCATGAACCCCCCCCCCCCCCCACCACCAAAGGTTTACACTTTGGCTTTTAACATGTGCTAGGAAACTTATCATGGGAAAACTCTCAGGGGAGCAAGGAACCTGAATTAACAGGGATAGCCAGTGTTTGGTCCTCTTGCTCCTGGTTCTTCCCACCGACCCTCTTCAAATTAAGGATCAGGCCGAGCAGAATGCCCCATAGACTCACTAGTCTGGGTCATTTGACCAGTTCCCACCATAGGTGATGGAGCCCACAGCCCCTTTCACTTCTTCCAAAGTGGATGCAAGTATTTTGAGGGAGGGAACTTGAATACACAGAGATCCCCCCCTTCCTGGGAAGACTCCTCAAGATTCAGACAGCTCAGCCACATTGCTTGGGCTTCTCCACTCATAGCCACATACCACACCCTGAAAATGAGCATTGTTCTTTCCACCAGTGCTGCAGGAGCCTTCCTAGGCTTCTAGGGAGGCATTCCCTCCCCAGCCTGCTGTTAAATGTGCCTCTCTGACCACTGCTGAATGCCTCCCCACCCCCACCCCCCCCACAGATACCACCCCTCCCGACATCTGCTTTTCCAATCCCAAATACTCCAGCATGACAAAAGACTGGAGGAGCAGCAGCTCCCCCGCCCCCCAATGAGCTCAGCACTAGCTATTCTTTCTGAACCACAAGCCCGCCCTTGTTCTCCTACCAGCCTCTCCATCCCCCCCACCACCACCGACCCTTTGACTGGACAAATACTAAATATCAGCCAAAGGAACAGTTGCTATTTTTTGGAGTTGGGTTGGATGTGGTTAAGTCAGTGAAGTCCCTGTAGCAGCCTGCGGCGGAGTGAAGACTGAGCAGGCAGCCATCCAACCATTACAGGCACTGAAAGTGAGGGGAGGTAGGAATCTGTGGGGTTGCACATCCATTTTGGTGATTGTTCAGAGAAGGGCTTAGACCAAATTCATTCCTCGGCCTTCACACACACACATGGCAAGCCAAGCGGTTACCATGTATAGCTGACCTGTATCACAAAGCCAGGCAGTTTGTAATGGACTGGCTCCCACCTACACAACTGAAGTATCTAAAAATCAATACCCTCTCACCCTGCAGAAGGGGGGGGGGCACCATTCTGTAGCTCCCGCTCTATTTTGTTACCAGCCTTAAGCAACTGGTGGTTAAACTTGTGGGTGCAGAAGGTGCAAGATGGGACTTGCATTAAATGCCTAACAGCACCGCTTTCGCTGAACTCCCAGTTACCAGTGAGCACCCATGGAGCGCTATGGTCAAAGCTAGCGCACCACCATGACATCCACACGGTGCTTTGCCCATCACACAAAGCTGGTCACCTCTGCACTATTCAAGAAAAACCTGGCTTCCAAAGGGGGCGGGAGGGGGGGCTCAGCAGGCCCGGCCAAAGCAGCGGCAGGCAAAGGCAATGCTCCCTTTGTGTGAGCTGAATGTAGGTCATGTTTCCCCTGCACAACCCAAATCAGCCGCTAAACACCCGAGTTTCAGTTAAAGCCCTTATATAACCCTGCCAAGTTCGGCCCTGCAGGGGGAAGACTATGCACAAGCCAACACGCAGCAAAGGGACATTGCTGGAGCGGGACTATGAGGACAGCATGCACAAGCGTGCAGGGGAGTAGCCAGCCCCCGAGCGGTACTGCCCGGCTTCTCCCCGCCCAGAGCCCCGGGGTAGAGGCTGCCCGTGCAATTCTGCAGAGCTTCGGGAGTACGTGGGGGAGGGGAGGTCTGAAGCAGCCCACCAGGTCATTTTAATCACAGCCGCTTTTCTGAAGGGGGGGGCGAGCAAAGGGGAGATGTGGCGAGAGGCCGTTTTGTTGTTGGTTTAAAGGAGCTGCCTTGGATGGGTGAGATCCGTTGCAGCAGCTGGTCGGGCAGTCAGTCAGGAAGCCAGCAGCTCCAGCAGCACAACGACGGCAGCGGGGACTAGGATGAAGCACTGATGCCAGTCCCTACCGCCAGCCACGAGGCGCATGCAAGGCGCTGGAACAATGTGTGTCCCGGGGAGGCGGAGCGCCATTGGACCAAACCGCAACACCTGCATAGGATGGGAACCACTTCCACGCCAGGGGGTGAGGCAGCCCCCCCAGCACCGATGGGCACATGCCCATCCCAAGCGAGGTCCCCCAAGGTACAAGGCCTGGCTGCGCAGAGCGATCCCCAGCCCTGCGGAGGCTGGGAGCTCGCCCGAGGATGCTGCTGGCAGGGAGGGGAGCGGGGGCAGAGCCGGGGGGGGCGCTTACCTTGCCTGGTGGACACGTTCCTCTCGTTGCCGGCTCTCAGGACCACCTGGGGGCAGCTCTGCTCCAGCACGAAGAGCTCGTCCTTGCCCACCTTGGTGCTCTTGCCGGCCTTGAGGGTGCCGCTGGGCCCGGAGGGGGCCAGGTAGCGTCCCTCGCCGTCCCGGAAGGCCACCTTGCCGGACCTGAACTCCAGCGTGTAGCCGGTGCCCTTCTCGGGCTTCTCCACCAGCCGGCCGTCGTGGCGGAGGAAGCGGTGGTCGCAGGTCTGGACGCTGTAGCGCTGGTCCTGGAAGACCAGGGTGATGAGGGAATCCACCCCCCAGGGCACGTCGCGGTCCACCGCCATCTCCTCCTGCTTGGCGCTCAGGTGGGCGTAGCGCTTCCTGGTCAGGCTGTAGATGTTCACCTGCGGGTGCATGGCGATGTGCACGCTCCACTTCTCGGCCGCCGACACGGCCTGGGCGAAGCAGGAGATGCGGTCCTCGGTGCCGCCGAAGTAGCGCTTGTGGGGCTCGGACTGCAGCGACCAGCGCCCGTCGTCGTGGGCCAGGATGACGAAGCGGCAGTCGGCGGCCGGCTGCTCCCGATCGCAGCTCACGTTGCCGTCCTTGTCGGCCGCCAGGTAGCGGCCCAGGTGGCTCTTCAGGAAGACCACGTTGGAGTCGTCGCCGTCCTGCTCCAGCGTCCAGATCTGCTTCTTCTTCATGCTGGGCGCCGAGGCGTTCACCTTGAAGCCGAAGGCCTCGGCCGTCAGGTACTTGTTGCCGCAGTTGATGAGCCCGAACTGGATCTGGAGCGGCGCCGAGGTCCCGTTGGCGGTCATGCTGGCGCAGCGACGGGGGGTGGTGGGGGGAAGCGGAGCCGCTGGGGCTGCAGGAGCCGGCTGGGCTGCAGCGAGAGAGAGCGCGAGCGACAACAGGGGGCGGCGGCGGCTGCTCGCCTGGGTTTTCTCCACGCCTCCCCCTTCCTGCCTCCCCCCGGCCTTTGTTCGGCTGGACCGCGCGTCCCCCCCGGCCCCCCTCTGCAGCCGCACAAAGCCCGAGTCACAGGGAGCGCCCCCAGCTGCAGCCTATATAGAGGGGAGGATGGCGGGGCTGTGCTTGCGGCCACGCCTCCAATTGAGACACCGGGGAGAGGGGTGGGGGAGCGAGGGTTTTGCAGCCACTAAAAAGAGGGGGGCGGTATGTTCCTTTCAGCACCCTAAATAAACGCACTGCAGGGAACGACCCCCCCCCCC
>QXTE01000040.1:9182091-9215230 GCA_003942145.1 Platysternon megacephalum
CCCCCCCCCCCCCCGGCAGAATTGAGGGGACAGAGAAAGCATGCTAAAAGCAGGCAAAACTTCCCCTTCCATATGTGCGGGCTCCCATCTGCATCCTGAGGTGGAGGCAACAAGGGGGCCTTGGGAGAGTCATCAGAAGCCAGAGTTCCCCAAATCTGAATGAACATTTCCAGGGAATGGGGGGAAATGAGTGGGAGGGTGTTGTGACTTTCCTGGCATCAGGAGTCCCTTGCCAGAATCCCCTGAGTTCTCTGGTGGCTCAGTGGCACCTCAAAGCCCTCCTCCCCCTATGAATAAATGTTCCATTGGGGGGGGGGTCTATAGCTCCACCCAGGGCATTCTGCTCATCACACCCTCAGATCTAACCTAGGTATGATTATGGCCTTAATCCTCCAAACGCTCGCTCAGGCCAATAGTCCCACTTATCTACCTTTGCCCCCCAACCCAAGCTATGCGTCCTCACCTGTGCTTCTGGGGGTTGATGCTCAGATACTACGCTTGATCTTAGCTCATAGGCTCTTTGTGCTGCTCTGGCAGTGTAAAAGGACCACAAAATGGGCATAAATGCCCCCCTGAGAACACCTCTTGTGCAGGGGGACTTCCTGGCTGGTGTGGAGCTGGCATAAGGACTCTTCCCTGGCCCTGCTCCTAGCCCCTGGGGTGGGGCATGTCCAGGATGCACAGCACTATGGCTATCCTCTGTTTCCCAGGCCCTGTAGGGGACCTTAAGGCTGTTCTAGCATGGGGGGGGGGATGAACAGACATTATGTGGCCCCAGAATACAAGAGGTGCAAAGGTCGCTTAAAGCCACCTAACCACTCCCTTCCCCTCCCACACACACACACTGTTACTGCCCCAAGCTCCAAGTCAGGGCCATTGGGTCAAATTCTGCTCTTGGGTGGGCTGCCCGTAGGGCACAGATCCTGCCAGTCAGTGCGGTGACCCCAGCGGGTTCTGTTGGGGCAGGATGGTGTCAACTTACTAGTTATTCCAGATTTACCCTCCAAGTATCTCCAAGCAGAGTTGGGCCCAAAATATAGACATATTTTTAATTTGGGTTCAAATAAGTGTTCTGAACTGATTAAAAAAATCCACCCACTGAGTAATAGCCAGTTTCATTTTATTTAGTGAACACCTTCCCCCCCTTGTCTTAAAGTGGTAAAAATCCACATGTCTTCTCACCAATCTGTTGTTTCCCACTGTCATTTGGACCCAATGCTGGTCTGTCAGTACAGGTTTAGGCCCATAGCTGTTGGGAGCTGAGGTCTGAATGGCTCGGCACGGACCGCTGGCTCCACGCGGAGTGCAGCAAAGCAAGGCCTTGCAGCCTGCAGACTAGTGTAGCTCGGTGTTAAAACTGAAAGCGACAGTGTCCAGTTAAAAATCATGGGCCAGACCATCCCTTCTGCCCTTTGATGATGGGAGAGGAAAACCCATTCCTTCGGCCCAAACAATGGCGGAGGCCCCTCTCTCTGACACTGAGAAAATCACCATGTGCGTGTTGGCCCAGACCCTCCACGGTACTTAGGCTCCTAACTTCCACTGACTTCAGGCAAAGTTAGGAGCTTATATACCTTTGAGAATCTGGGCTTCTGTGACTTGGGAGGCAGGGGAATGCATAGTAGGTGGGAAGAGACCTGGGCCAAGGGAAAGCTGCTCGTTATCCTCCTCTAAACCTGCCAGAATCTGGTACGGGCTCCAGCTCTGTTCTCTCAACCCCCTTGGCACAGGCAAGGAACCAATGAGAGCATGTCTTCTGAGGGGAGTTGTGCTGCCAGGATGGACTCAGGGGGGCACTAAGGGGGCACACAAAGGCACTGGGCCTTTATGTGTGTATTGGATGTACCCCCTCAACTGAAGACATTGGCAGGTCAGAGAGGGGAGTTCTGTTCTGCTACACTACAACAGGGCCGGCGCAACCCATTAGGCGACCTAGGCGGTCGCCTAGGGCACAAACATTTGGGGGGCGCCGGTGCCCCGGTCGTCGGTGTAATTTTCGGGGCGGGACCTTCCGCCGCCTAGGGCAGCGAAAAAGCTGACGCCGCTACTGCACTACAAGCTGCCAAGCTGCCCACTACACAGGAGGCAATGCCCTACCCCTCATGAGGAGATGATTCTGAGGTAACTCCCTTTTCCCAGCCCTCCCATGGGTTTTCCTGCAAGAGCCTGGGCTTTCGAAAGAATTCCCTAGAGGTGTCATTAATTGCTAGAGCTTTTCAAAGCATGGCGGGGTCACTTTATAAGCGTTTGCTTAAAGCTGCTGTGTGAATCACGCTCCCAGAGTGTCCAGTGTGAATAAACTCCAGACCCAAATTGAAAATCAAACCAGAGGGTGTTTCTCACGTATTATGCAAAAACATTTGTTTTGCCTGGAGTCAGTGCAGGAAACTCCAACTTGTCTCATGTTTGCATGACTAAATTGTTGTTAATTACTGGTCCACAATTCATTCAGAAAGTTCAGGAACTGTAGCCGAGCCTGGGATGGCCTTCGAGGAAGTAACATCACCAGAAACCAGGTGAGTTTTGCATGGGGGCTGGTTTTTCTGCAACATTGTGCACGGCTTGGTTGTTAACTCCAGGAATTATTTACATGGCTAGAATTATAAAAGTCTAATGTACTAGCCACTGTATATGCATATTGTTTATTTTTTGCATGTCACTCAGCTTGGACAATGAAACTAGACTAGTCCATTTAATTTTCTAGTTTCTGATCAGCGACATGGTTCTCGGTGGGTATCGAACTTGTGAGCTTTGGCACCTAAAACTACAGTCCTCTTTCATTATAGCTAAAGGAGAATTCTTTTAACTGTAAGTAGCAGGCTTTTTTCCTCACCAGGGCTAGCCAGTACAGGGAGACATGATCAGATTCACTAAGCTAGTCTGTTATCTATGCTGATGTCCCAATCCTTGTCAGCCATTTGTATCACTCATTCAACCCATGTGACTTAAATATATTTATATTAACATTAGTGCATAGCAATGTTCACCCTAGGAGGGGACAAGCTCTGGGATGTGCACACAGTAGGGGACTGGAAGGGCCTTTTGCATGAGGAAGCAGCTGGCCCTCTTCTCCTATCCATGCTCTAGAGAGAAGTCACCAGAGCACAATCTCTTCTGGTGTCAGCATTCCAGCGTGTTGCCATGGTGCCAATGTGGGTTTGGAGTTAACTCAGCAGATACAAACCTAGGGCCTGCTCCTGTTCCCATCGAAGTGACTGACAAGACTCCAGGATCAGGCCACCAAGCAGTTTTCCCATCCCTATAAAACGTCCCTTCTAGTGATCACTTCAGGCACGTGCTGTGGTCACTGTAAGAATTATACTGTATCCAATGTCAGCACTTTGCTGATCGGCCAAGCAGGGCACTGCGAAAGCAAGAACCAGCCCAGTCCTTCTCTTCAGGCTGCAGTGAACCATAAGGTCAAAAGCTTTTGAAGCCCAATTTTGTCACCCTTCCTCCTTTAACTGTCCCAGAAAAATCTCCTTCCCCCCTGGAATTTCCAAGGTGTAGTCTCTGTCCAGAGAAGGTTTGGGGAACTTTCCACTTGAGTTTTTCTCTATATTTGGATCAGTTTGGAATATATTTTGCTGTATATAAAATGGCAGACATCCACCGTGTTGATGGATTGTCATTCAAGCTAATAACGTTGCCCCACAATTGTACTCTTGTGAGCGTTCTGTTCCTTTAACACTGATCTGTGTTGCGGGGCTTCTGCTGCTCTGTGAAATGAAAGCTAGAGGGCGAAACCCAGTAGAAAAGCCTGCAGCGCCAGGCATTAAGGGTCTTTTCCTGCTCACAAAGGCAGTTTTGCTGCTGGCCTCCATGGGTTTGTCTACACTGCAATTAAAAACCCGAGGCTGGCCTGTGCCAGCGGCCGTGGGCGAGGCTTGGGCTAAGGGGCTGTTTAACTGCAGTGTAGACATTTGTGCCCTCCCACCTCGCAGGGTCCTAGAGCCTGGGCTCCAGCCGGAGCCCAAACAGCTACCCCGCCATTAACAGCCCCTTAGCCTGAGCCCCATGAGCTGGAGTCAGCTGGCACAGGCCAGCCACAGGTGTCTAACTGCAGTGTAGACATATCCCATTGGGCCAGTACTGGGCTCAATGTGTCTTCACTTTACAATTTAGGGGCCAGATCCTGAATGCTGTTGAGCACCTCCTCTGTGCTAGGCACTTTCAATTCCCAGCAAAGCCAGTGGGAGCAATTAACGGTGCTTCTCACCTTGCAGGATCTGGCCTGTCCTTTGATCCAGTCACTTCCCTATTCCATCTTACCTTCTGATGTGCCTCTTCTAGGTTTTTCTTTAACAAATGCGTTCCTGTCTCAGGCGCTCCTGTTAAAGTCTCCCGTGTCTTCACGTCCGTATTTCAGTGGAATGCATGGGAAACGGCTTCCTTGAGGTAGTCTGTTGGTGTCCCAGGAGCTGGACTAGCGGGCTCCTCTATTGCATTTCAACATTTTTCGGATTTCCTGTGGACCTCCACAGTAACATCTGGACAGGGAGTGCTGTGGGCCTCTGAGCCTCATCCCGGAGCCCCCGGATCCAATTACACTGCAGAAGCAAACCGCCCCCAAATGATTATCCTGTAGCCTCCACTCAAAAAGTGACGTGTTGCCAACCTTCTAACAAGGGCTCCCTGGAAAATGCTCTGCCTCCGTCAGTGTCACGTGTTATATGCCTGCGGTAAAATACTCTCCCTGCTCCTGGCAACCCCCGCGTCATCTCCATACTCCCTCCCCCTTCTCCCCCAAATCCATTTACTCTATATTTCTCCCGGGGTTGTGAGAACTCTGTGGCACATCCCACAGGCACACCTCCCGGCCCTAGTGCCCAAGAACAGCGGTCCCCTTGCTGCTGTCATTCCAGGCTCCCAACAATAGTGCGCTTGCTCGGACAACGGCTCGACATTTGGACAAGCAGAACTGGCCCAGTGTTTCAGGAAGGGTTGGAAGCAGTTTTGTGCCACCTGCCCATCTAGATGATGCCAGTTCCTCTCCCTGATTTGGAGCCCGCTGTGCCCAGGGCTGGCCTAAGGATTGTGGTGGTGGGGGGGGGGTCAGTGAGACGATTCCTTGGGGGTACGCTGACCCATTTGACGTTCAGAGCAGGGGTCCAGGGAGATCTTTAGCCTCCCACACTCCCCGTCAGGTTGGTCTGTTTACATCAGTTGCATTTTCAAGGCTCTTTGCAAGGACCCAAAAAAAGCTGCTGTTACCAACCCCATCCAGCTCATTGGTAGCAGCTGCATTTCCTCCATCTCATGTAGTATTTCTGCCTTTCTTCTGCGGAGCAATGCAGAGCAAGGGTTTCCTGTCACGCTAAATTCCTGTGTGAGGTTGCTTTGAAAGCTGACAGGTTTGGGGGAGGTGTAGGGGGGAGCTGCAAGGTGTGAAGCTAATGCGATTTGAAACTCACAAAATTGCTAATTGCAAAGTCAGGGCCAGGGAGAGGACAGCAGGTGCCCTAGATTCTTCAGCCCAGTCCAGCACTAATGCTTCCCCCTGCCTTGGGAGCAAAATGAGGCTCCCCTCCTATCCAGCCTGAGAACTGGGGGATGCTGGGACCGAGTCTGACCAGGACTCCAGGGGCCAAGTGCTGGCTCCCGCTGCAGCCTCTCTGCACTGCTCCGGTGACACAAAGGAGCTGTAGCCAGCTTAACCAGACAGCTGAGGATTCCTTAGCATGGAGGAGTACCTGGGTGGCACAGAACCAGCATAGAAGTTCTAGCCCATGCCACTTGCATTGCAGCCCCCTCCCTGCCCCAGTGTATGGCCAAGAGAAAGGGGCAAGGCCACAGTGCTTTGCAGTGCAGCCATCCCCAGCTGCTGTAATGGCTCCTTGGGAGTCACAGCAGCGAGCACAACTTAAAGAAGCCCTGAGGCTGCTCTACACTGTGTGGCAATGACCCATTCCCCAGCATCAGGGGGACATAAATGGGCTCTTAGCCCCACAGCATCAGGTGGGCTTAGAGCCACCTTGCAACCTACTCACATCTACACCAGACAGAACTCAGCCACAGCTAAGGACTGAGGCCCCTCTTTCTTATACTATGAAAAGTGAATGATAAAGGGCATGATCCTGTTCCCATGAAGGGAATGGGAGTTTTGCCCTTGACTTCATGGGAGCAAGACCAGGGACTCAATTCTAAGAACGTTTCATTGCTCATTGGTAGCTCATTTTATCTGTAGCTCTCAGAGCACTTACCTATGTAGCTATGGATGTAGAAGCCCTCTACACCAACATTCCACATAAAGATGGACTACAAGCCATCAGGAACACTATCCCCGATAATGTCACGGCAAACCTGGTGGCTGAACTTTGTAACTTTGTCCTCACCCATAACTATTTTACATTTGGGGACAATGTGTACCTTCAACTCAGCGGCACTGCTATGGGTACCCGCATGGCCCCACAGTATGCCAACATTTTTATGGCTGACTTAGAACAACGCTTCCTCAGCTCTCGTCTCCTAACACCCCTACTCTACTTGCGCTACATTGATGACATCTTCATCATCTGGACCCATGGTAAAGAAGCCCTTGAGGAATTCCATCATGATTTCAACAATTTCCACCCCACCATCAACCTCAGCCTGGACCAGTCCACACAAGAGATCCACTTCCTGGACACCACAGTACTAATAAATGATGGCCACATAAACACCACCCTATACCGGAAACCTACTGACCGCTATACTTACCTACATGCCTCCAGCTTTCATCCAGACCACACCACTCGATCCATTGTCTACAGCCAAGCTCTAAGATACAATCGCATTTGCTCCAACCCCTCAGACAGAGACAAACACCTGCAAGATCTCTATCAAGCGTTCTTACAACTACAATATCCACCCGCTGAAGTGAAGAAACAGATTGACAGAGCCAGAAGAGTACCCAGAAGTCACCTACTACAGGACAGGCCTAACAAAGAAAGTAACAGAACGCCACTAGCCATCACCTACAGCCCCCAACTAAAACCTCTCCAGCGCATCATCAAGGATCTACAACCTATCCTGAAGGACGATCCATCACTCTCACAGATCCTGGGAGACAGGCCAGTCCTTGCTTACAGACAGCCCCCAAACCTGAAGCAAATACTCACCAGCAACCACACACCAAACAACAAAAACACTAACCCAGGAACCTATCCTTGCAACAAAGCCCGTTGCCAACTCTGTACACATATCTATTCAGGGGATACCATCATAGGACCTAATCACATCAGCCACACTATCAGAGGCTCGTTCACCTGCACATCTACCAATGTGATATATGCCATCATGTGCCAGCAATGCCCCTCTGCCACGTACATTGGCCAAACCGGACAGTCTCTACGTAAAAGAATAAATGGACACAAATCAGACGTCAAGAATTATAACATTCAAAAACCAGTTGGAGAACACTTCAACCTCCCTGGCCACTCGATTACAGACCTAAAAGTCGCAATATTAAAACAAAAAAACTTCAAAAACAGACTCCAACGAGAAACTGCTGAATTGGAATTAATTTGCAAATTGGATACCATCAAATTAGGTTTGAATAAAGACTGGGAGTGGATGGGCCATTACACAAGGTAAAACTATTTCTCCATGCTTATCTTCCCCCCCGCCCCCTACAGTTCCTTATATCTCCTTGTCAAGTGCTGGAAATGGGCCATTTTCATTACCACCACAAAGACCTTTTTTTTCTCTCCTGCTGACAACTGATCACTCTCCTTATAATGTGTATGGTAAGATCCATTGTTTCATGTGTGTATATATATATCTTCCTTCTGTATTTTCCACTGCATGCATCCGATGAAGTGAGCTGTAGCCCACGAAAGCTTATGCTACAATAAATTTGTTAGTCTCTAAGGTGCCACAAGTACTCCTGTTCCTTTTTGCGGATACAGACTAACACGGCTATTACTCTGAAACCTATGTAGCTAAGGTATCACTAGCATTACCTGGGGTGGGGAGATCAGCTATGCAGGCAGGGCAGCCTGCTGCACTGCAGTAGGGGTAAGGTCAAGTTTTGAGTGACACCAGGGTAAACCTTTTGAAAAGTGTGATGGGAACTTCAAGGCCCATGCAGAGCAGATAAGACCTTGATGTTTAAGAAAACTCCCACACAGCAAACTGTATGATAACCCAAAGAAACCTTAGCATCAGTTGGCTGTATACTATGGAATGTGTCTCAGAGAAGAATGTAAGGATATCATCAAATCCTTCCCCAAACAACTCCAAGAGAGAGTCTACAACCTTATCTTCCATTAACCCGTCCCAACGGACCTTCTACATGCTTCCCGAGATGCACAACCAAGGGAACCCCAGCAAACCCATCATCTCTGGCCATGGCACTCTGACTGAAGGAATATCAGGACTCATAGAAACCATCCTCAAACCACGCACCGCACCAAGGGCCAGCTTCCTCCGGGACACAACCTACTTCCTCCAGAAACTCTGCAACATTAACAACCTCCCTCAGAACACCATCCTTGCCACCATGGGTGTCACCTTGCTGTACACCAACATCCTTCATGATGACGGCATCACTGCCTGCCTCAAATATCTACAAGACAATGGACAACCCTCAGATATCCACCCCAAACTCATCGCCAAACTCATCCATTTCATCCTCACCCATAACCATTTTATATTCAACAACAAACACTTTCTCCAAACCATGGGAACAGCCATGGGTACTAGGATGGCTCCCCAATATGCCAACCTCTTCATCTTGAGGAAGAATTTCTGGACAAATGCACCATGAAACCAATGGTACACCTGAGATATATTGATTAACTTTTCATTCTCTGGACAGATGACCTAAATGCCCTCAGAGAATTCCACCACAACTTCAACAACCACCACCCATACATCAAACTCTCTCTAGAATGCTCCCACACCACCATCAGCTTCCCTGGGCACTTCCATCAACATCAGCAATGGAACACTACAGGCAACTACATACAAGAAACCCACAGATCTTCACACCTACTTTCACAGATCCAGTAACCATCCCAAACACACCAAGATATCTGTTGCCTACAGCTAGGCACTCAGGTACCACCGAATATGCTCTGAGAAGAAAGTGTGGGATATACACGTCAGAACATTTTAACTGCCTTCACGATACAAGGAGACGCCACCAGAGAAGTAGATTGCATCATGGAACAGCCCACCCAAACACCCAGAGAGAACCTGCTTCAATATGGAAATTCCCTCCATCTGATTGCACTCCCCTAGCTGTCACCTACCACCCCACACACTGGAATCCATACGGGGCATCATTAAATAATTACAATCCATATTTGATGGGGACCACATCCTTAAATAAATGTTTCCAAAACCCTCTCCTCTGGCCTTCAAACAACTTCCCAGCCTCACCAAACTCATCATCAGAAGCAAGCTCCCCACAAATCAGGACCTACCAATTGAAGGCAGCACTAACCCTGCCATAACAGATGCAGAACCTGCAGACATATCTCCACTGCTATGCCTATGATGATCAATACCGTCCACAGCACACCTTTCAAGATCCAGGGGTCCTACACACGCCTATCACAACATGTGGTGTACCTCGTCAGTGCACTAAATGCTCCAATAACAACTGTGTGGGTGAAACCAGATCATCACTACCCTCTCGAATGAACTCACAGAGAAAAATGATAAAAGACAAAACCACCCTATCACCTGTAGGCCAACACTTTTCACAAAAAGAACGAGGAGTACTTGTGGCACCTTAGAGCAGGGGTCGGCAACCTTTCAGAAGTGGTGTGCCGAGTCTTCATTTATTCACTCTAATTTAAGGTTTTGCGTGCCAGTAATACATTTTAACGTTTTAGGAAGGTCTCTTTCTATAAGTCTATAATATATAACTAAACTATTGTTGTATGTAAAGTAAATAAGGTTTTTAAAATGTTTATGAAGCTTCATTTAAAATTAAATTAAAATTCAGAGTCCCCCTGGACCAGTGGCCAGGACCCAGGCAGTCTGAGTGCCGCTGAAAATCAGCTCATGTGCCGCCTTCGGCACACGTGCCATAGGTTGCCTACCCCTGCCTTAGAGACTAACAAATGTATTTGGGCATCAGCTTTCGTGGGCTAAAACCCACTTCATCGGATGCATGGAGTGGAAAATACAGTAGGAAGATCTATATATACACAGAGAACATGAAAAAATGGGTGTTGCCATACCAACTATAATGAGACTAATCAATTAAGGTGGGCTAGAAATGGGCCATCCTGATTATCACTACAAAAGTTTTTTTTCTCCTGCTGATAATAGCAGGAATCCATCAGTGCCAGAATCCCTAATGCCGTCTAGCGCTACAACTGCTCTGTGGCACACTCCTCTGCTGGCCGCCCTAGAGACCTGCGATGCTTTCTTAATCCCACTTATGCAGCCCGTCGCTGTACTGCCTCATGCAAAATAACCGAGCTCCCACATCTCAGCCCACGGGTGCACTGATAGCCTTGGATGACCTCCTCTCACCCTCCTCCAGAGCATTTGCCAGGCAGTCGAGTTGGCCTTTCTGCCTAGTGCTTTGTGGGAATTTTTAACATACCAGTTCCCAAGATGCACTGAAGCTATTTGATTGATAATTGGCAGTTGCCCTGGTCTAATTATGACTGTATTAGCTGGAATAAAAAAGGCATAAGCAGAAACACAAAACCCAACAAAAGCTGACCTATTAATAGGAGGGTTGGCACAGCAAGGCCTTTGAGATGCAAATTCTGCCCCAGAGGGTTTTCCCTCCCTGAAGGTTTTTCTGTGGTGTAACCTCCAGGGCTGTTTAGGTTCTCACTGCACCAGCCAGCACACCGTGGTCAGGCAGCATGGGGAGGATGCAGAGGAATTCAGCCTGCCCTTATCCTTCTGCAGTCACAGCCTTGCAAGGACAACAGTCTTGTGGTTAGGGGATAGGCCTGTCAGGCGCTGGGTTCTATTGCTGGCTTGGCCACAGGCTTCCTGTGTGACCTTAGATAATACACTTGCAAGGGCTGGTCTGCACCTCGTTTTTGTACCACTATCACGATGTCAGTCGGGGGCTGATTGTGTACTAATATAGTTAGGTTCCTTGTCTCAGCTGCAGGGTGAGCTGCACCCCGTCAGACCCTGGGCCTTTCCCTTTCTCCCAGGATGGAATTTCATAGTTCCCACTCTCAGAGCATCCCTGGACGACGGTACATTGTATCGCTAGGGTGCTTCCGAGTCGGTCCGACTGAGTTCAGGTCCTGCAGTTTTTCCCCTCAGGAGTCTGTGACCGGTGGGGAGTACAGTGACAAAACAGTCTTCTTAGAACCAAGGCATTGCTTATTTTAGCAAGGGGAACACAGCAATTCGAGGGAAAGGATTTGAAACCAACAAACGCCCCCACACATCTTTCTTCCTCAAAGCCCTGCCATCCTGTGATGGTGACCTAGCTTCTCCAGTCACCCCTACCAGGTTCCCGTGTCTCATCTGGTTTCCCCCCTCCCGCTCCAAATAACTGCTGTCTAGCTAAAAGTCACTCCCCATTGCCATCTAAAGAGGGTCTGTTTGATCCTGCCATAGCTCTTTTGTTCTGTGTTTGAGGGCCTTTTCCAGTCCTGGTCCAAACCAGTTTTGTTGATTGGCTGGAGAGGAAGCAAAATCATCAAAACTAATAGCTCCGGCATTGTCCCTTAACAGCTCTTAAGTGTTTGCTGAGAGGTGGCTATCTGAAGCCATTCCTTTTCCATCATGCCTGAGAGCTCTCTATTGAATTAATCCAATATATTCATACAGTAAACACCCAAATAACCAGGCCAACATAGAGTCGCCATAAATTATCACAGGGCAGCTCCACATCTATCATACTGGTACAACCCATTGTGTGGACGCCGTATATAAGGTGTCCTATACTCATCTAGAGTGTTTCCCTTCCCATACTGGAATAAGCTAGACTGGTATCACTGCATCCACACCGGGGGCAGGCGGAGGGGGGGGGGGTTGTCGTGCTTTAACCGTACCACTACAGTTAAAGTGGCACAACCTTTTTGTGTAGACAAGCCCCAAGTGATCTACAAAAGAACAACACGGTTGCCTGCAAAGGAAATAAAAAGGTTTTGTGCCCCTCTGCGCGTCTCTCCAACATATAAATGTGAGCTGAATGGTTTTTGGCGGGGAGGGATTATGTTTTTGGTCAAGTTTATTCTCCAGCTTGTTTTGTATATTAGAGGTTGTGGTCAGGTCTGCCCATTTTTCCTGGAAGACGCTATGGCTGGCTGGAGAACAGGCAGGGTTAGGAGATCCCATCCTAGTGACATCTGATGGAGATGGGGAGTGACTTTTAGTTAGTCTGCTTACAAGGCTTTTCTTTAACACTTATTAACTCCAAAGGGGTAGGAAACAATTGAAGAACGGTCTTTGCTGAGGATCCAGCAGTCCCCCATTCCTTCAGTTAAAGCACTAAGAAAGCTGTCCACACACAGCTGGGACATCCCAGGAGTCCTTCCGTAAAGCCTGGGAACATCAGACAAGGACACACCTGATCATTCAAAGGAAAAAATTCTTGGGAGAGGGGGAGAACTTTCAGGCCTTTTAAAAATGATACACCCATTGTGTTAAATGATACACCCATTGTGTTCTCTGCAGGCTCTCTCCATGCAGTATCCCTGACTCCAAAACCAGGGCAATGACACTTCCCCAGGTTAGTGTTCGCCTGGTGCTTTGGGATCCTATGGGCTACAGAAATATGTTGCTAGGCCGAGCTGCATGCAACGAGCAGGAAACCGGCTGCCCTTGTTCCGAAGAAGCCGTCTCACTGTGACGGCGGCAAATCCCCCGTTTATCTCGTTGCCCCTCTCTTCTCCTTTCCTTTCCCAGGGCAGGCTGAGGGGAGCGAGGCAGCTGCAGTGAAGCAGCTATCGCAAGAAAGGCAGGGAGGTAGCGGGCAGGGTTTTGCTGGCTGTTTGGTGGGGTTTTCATCCTGCCAAGCTGCCCACATGGAAAAGAATGACAGTTCTCGAGCCTGTGATGTGGCTGCTTCGCCCTGCCCTGCTGGCCCAAAACAGCCCTAACTCCAGGAAGCACATCTCCGCCTAAGGGGATCATGGTCTTTCCAGCTGCTGGTGGAGAGAGCCAGAGGTTCCCTATGCCCTGGCAATCCATGGTTGCTGTATTGGGCCATTGGGGCCATTGGTATCTGGTGCAGTGGAGCAGCCTGAGAATATGCAGACAGGGGTGCAAAGGTGACTTAATGAAATGTGCGGTGGGCTCCTGTGTGCAGTGTGTAATCCTGCCCGTGCACTAACGAGAGCGTCTCCTTGCCTGGTAGAGCCAACATCCCATCCCCTGCTGTGAGTCCTGTTACTGCTCAGCCTCCCTGGCCAGGGGGATTAGGGGAACAACAGGCTTGGGTGGAAATGAAAATCCAGAATCCACAATTAGTTCTCTGCATTTGTCAGGAGGTGAGAGCAGCTGGTTCAGCCCCTGGGGCCATGACCTTCCTGGGCAAGGGCATGGCTGGCCGTGAATCCCAGCCTGGGCAGACACCAGCACTGGCTGGTGGATTGAGGAATGTGTCTGTTCCAGCATTGTGCCAGGTTCCCCTGCTGGAGCTGGGCATCCCAGCAGGCTGGTCAGTGGAGCCTGGCAGTGCTTCAGGGGAGCGTGGGTTTTGCATTCGTATCAATCTCTGCCAGTCAGTGAAGGAGCAGAGGGGAGAGAGGTCCAGGCAGGTGCCATAAAAGGAAATGTATTTTCACTCCTTCCCTCCTCCCTCAACTCTAGAATCCCTCAGCACTCTGGGGGTCCCTTTGCACCCCGCTGTATGTGCTTCATTGTCCAGGCCCCCCTCCCGATGCAATGCATAATAGTCACGACCCTTCCAGCCAAGGAGGAGTGGATTGGACTTCCACAGACGCCTTGCAACACTCAGTTCTCCATAGGGGTCACTGTTGCGCATCGCGTGGCAACTTCCTCCCCACCAGGACCTGAAGATACTCCACCCGCCCAGCTCAGGGAGCCAGAGAGTGGCTGTGGGACTGGTGCCCATGTAGTGGCTGGCATTCCTATTAGACCACTAGCTTTTTGCCTTGGTTCTCCACCTCCACAGTCAGCTGGCTGTTTACCCAGCTCCTGTCTTTGTGGCACACTCGATACCGCCTCCATCGCCAAAGCAGCTACCAGATCAGAGCCCGTCCTGCAGCACGGGGCTAGCACAGCCGCTCGGCTCTACCGCACCCGGGGGATGAACAAAAGGGGGAACCGGAGCTATAAAATATACATGGATTTTAGAAAGGGCTGCGCTGAGGGAAAAGGCAGCAGGTGGCTGAGATGAGAGAGCAACCAGCCCTTCTGCAGAGCAGTGTGCTTCGGCTCGCTTCACTCCCACCCACCGCCCCCCACGCCGTGTCCCAAATATACCACACTCCCCTGAGAAGAACAGGGGATAATAATCTTAGCTGTCAGCCAAAAGCAGAAGCTAGAATCCCAGCCCTTCCCATTCCAGATGGATTCAGATTCTAATCCCAGGCTTTGAACCGGCACTGGTGCACTTGGTTCTGGGTCAGAGCTAATACGGGGTGGGAACGGTTTCCTTCTTCCTTTTGGAGTGAGCCTGAAATATTCCTAGAACTGGTGCAGTGTTGATCCAAAGTGTCAGAAAACTCCCCAGAACAGCTGAGCTAATGGGATTTCCGCATTATTGAATCCAAAACCCCTGCCTGAACCCTATCCCCAGTTCCCCCTTGAACCCAAACCCTGACATAAATCTAATAGGGAGCAAAACCCCACCATCTTGTCCGCTTGATCTAGCTAACGTGTGGGAGTGTGTGTGGCACCAAAGGTGGCCAACATTTCCATCATAAACCCTGGTATCTGGGAGTGACCCATCCATAGAACTTCAGTCTGAGCTAAAAGTTGGCGTGTGACGTCTGAACAAGGAAGGAATAAGTTACTTTAAAATGACTGATCCAATTTAAACATATACGAAGGCCAAATAAAACCCCAGCCTTAGAAATGCTGTGGTTTCACTGCTCTGTGTTCTTATAACTCAAAAACAGCTTTAATTTAAAACATGACATTTCCAGGACAGAGTAAGCCAAGCAAAGCTCTCCTTCCAGCTGAGAGAAGTTTATCAACGCTCCTACTGGCTTGGGCAAGGTGGAGCGGCTGTATAGCTCCTGGCAGTGCAGTTGCTTGGGCCCAGAAGGGTCCTGATTCTGTCGTAGTGATGCAGGATGCACACAGAATATACCAAATTCTGTCCTTATTCACCTCAGTGTAACCCTGGAGTTCTTCTGCACAGACGTGTATAGAGTTTCTAGGGCGTCACGCCAATGTACTGAGAACAGAGTTTGGTCCAGAGAAACCAGCTATTGGATGGTGGAATATGCTGTAGTGTCTGGCAGCTGTAGCAGGCCTCATATGGACCAGTTGATCTGACATGCTGCCCTGTGTTTACAGATGGTCCAAGGAGATGTACTTAAGGCGTATGATTTCCCAGGGGGTGGTGTATACTACAAATGTGTCCCAGTAGTCAAGGATTACACTGCTAACTTCCCACTTTGCTCATTGTATTATAGGATTATCCAAGAGATGGGTGTCACAGTTCAGGGCAACTGCACCAGTATTCCCCCTCTGTGGTCCAGTTAGGGCACCCTTTCTTAGGATCCCGGCTCCCCAGCCGTCACCTTTCTTGGGTGGATACCTGCATCTCTCTCCCCCTAACCAGGGTATTTCCAGGCTGCTTGGTTCCCTACGTATACTGTGAATTCCCCAGCAAGTCAAACTGCCTCCCCACTCCTGCTTGGCCTTCCTTCCTCAGAGGCTATAAGCAGCGTAATTGCCCACAGCTGAAAGTGACCACACGGCTCTTTCCAAGCAAGCACATTTTTTCTTAAGGTGAAAGCATTACAGAGAACACATTAAACCCAACAAAAGCACCTGCACACATGCTAATAAGCTTACCAGAGATCACCCCAACTCCAGCAAGGGCCCTGGCAGGTGATCAGTCCTTCACAGCCCACCCAGGCGTTTTCCCGGGTTACAAGTTCATAACCCCACATTTGGCTGAGAACAAGAACCCCCCAGGAAGCTGTGAGGTACTCCTTTCTACAGTTTGGGCCTTTGATCCTGGGAACAGGTAATTCGTAGACAAAGGCACCTTCTCAGGGTGAAGCGCCAAGGCTGAGTTCTTGCATAACGGGAGGGGTTACATCTGCTTACACCTGCCCTAGAGATTTCCGGAGAGATCCACTTACCTTCAAAAGTTCACATTGTTTCAACTAGTCCTTTGATGCTCATAACCCTTCCCAGGGTTTACATTAGCCATGTCTCCCCCCTAGAGCCATTACATACAATCCCACAACAATGCCATAGCTGTCACAATAGGAACAAAGGGTCAGATTCTCAGTAACATCCGTGTAAATCTGGAGTCACTCCACTAACTTCGGAGGATGAACTGCAGCTTTACACTGGCACGAATGAGATGAGAATCTGGCCCAAAGCCCCTTAAGGAACCTGGCTCATTGATCTCACCATTCCAGTACAAAGGTGTAAGGAGGGGTGCTTAGAATGAGGTAGTGCTGGTAAAAGACCAATCAGTTTCTGTTTGCAGTGGCTCACGTGACAGTTACTGTCACATCTCGCCAGCCAGGCTCTCTCTCCCATCAAACGGACAAATCCGCAAGGTGAGCAGCTCAGAAGATGATTCCCTTGCAATAACTTCAGAGAGAAACATTCTCCAAGGTCACCTGTCAATGTCAAATCCTAACTGCAGGGCCTGCTTTCAGTGCAGGCTTCGGCTCAGGCTTCATCAAACCCCTCCTGGTACCACCAGTGCAGTACAGCCGGAACAATGGCCACAGCTTCAAATGGAAACGCCCAGTGCTTGCGAATTTCTTCCAGGCCTGGGAGCAAAATATGGCCGGGGAAAAGCAAACTAAAGGAATCCACCCGTGCTGCTCAAATGACAGTGTCAGGGAAGAGTGGGCCCTGCAGTGGATCCACGCTGTCCGGTTAGGAGCTGTAACGAATATGCTAGTGCTTAGCTCAAGACTCACGGGTGAGGTAACCTGGTTACAAATTAAGGACTCATCAGTATTCAGTACATTGGAAACTCTTTTCTTGGCCCGAGATGAGGATTCTGGCATTGAGCTAGCACTACTGCCTACCTAGGAAATGTGTCTGTTCCCAGTGGGCAAAAACCTGAAGACTATAAACAATCCAAATTCTCACAGGGCCAGATCCCAAACCCATTTAGGTCAGCTGGAGCTTTGCATGAGGAGTTGGCCCCATATAGTTACTATACATTCCATAACAGGCCTTGCACCTATATGTAAAGTATAGGGGACAATGAGAATATTTCAAAAGTAGCCATGGCAGGGGTTCAGTTGCGTATCTACCCTGGTACGCTTTGCACAGGTGCCACTAGCAAGGTAGCAGGGAATCAAGCCCAGAGAGACAAGCAGTGAAGAGGAAGAAATTGTACTGGCGGCCGTCTCCCCACACACACCTCTCCAAACTAACCTGGCCCACGCCAGTCAGCAGTGACAGACAGAGCTGGCGATGTGGCTTTCGACAGCATCCCCTTTCAGATCTGAATCTTGGATTAAATGGTGGCCAGTTTTAGCTGCCTGGAGTTTCATTTACTTCTGCCACCTATGAGCTGCAGCTGGGCCAAATGCATGTAACTGAGTCTGTGATCCCTCAGGATTATGCATGAACAGGAGCACACGGGCCATGTGGCTGTGCAGAAGCTGAGTGAGGCATGCTTAGCACTGACCCTGCCTTTCCGGCACATCTGGTCCATGTGCTGGCTGTGAACCATGAGTCCCCACTCACGTCTCCGCTAGGAACACAAAGCTAGTGGGGCCAGCCACTGGGTGGTTCCGTATGCGCGTGCGTCTGGCCACCTGCTGGCAGACACAGCCATATGTTCTGGTGACACTGCTGACTGTGAGCGCTGAACTGGAGCATTGCCTCGCCCCTGAGATCTGGAGACATGCACATCCACCCAGGGCACACTGAATGAGGTGCAAAAATCAGAGGAAGGCGCTTACTGCTGTAGGCTACCTGTCCCCACCCGTCTGCTAGCGCAGCGCCAGGCTACCAAGCACAGGTGTGATGGTGCAAATCCGAATTGTGATATGAAATCCTATGACCATAGGAACTCCCCTCCCAGATTGGGCCAGACATCCAGTATCCTGCCTCTGACAGTGGTCAGAACCAGATGCTTCAGAGGAATGTGCAAGGCGGCCTGTAGTGAACAGTTATGGAATAACCTGCCTATAGAGCTAGATTCTTCCTATCCCCCTTAGGTAGTGGTCATCTTATACCATAAAGGGGCTCTATCTCTTAAACTACATTGTGGCTGTGGATTGTCTCACTCTCATTATTACTTCTAATCCCTTTCTGAATTCTCGGCCTCAGTGATATCCTGTGGCAGTGAGTCCTGCAGGTTAATGGTGTGTATTTCTTTTTCCTGGTTTTCACTTTGGTGCAATGTCCCCTTCTTCTTGTGTTCTGGAACAGGCTGGCTGGCCCTTGAAGGGAGGGCTCAGCTCACCCTGTGATGGATGAGCTACCCCTGCCTAATCCTGATCAGCTGGGGAAGAGTTGGTTGATTTCAGAAAGAGCTGGGCAGAACTCAGGTGGGAAAAATTGTGCTAGGAGAGGGCTGTAAATGCTCTTGTGGCAGGTGTGGGAAAAGGCTAATCTCCCCCTCTTCTTCCCCCTGGCAGGTGGGCTGTACACTAGACCTAAGGAGACCATGTAGGGGATGGACTCCAGGAAAGAAGTCCTGATGGTCAGTGGCTTGGCAGGAGCTGGGGCTTGAGGAAGAAAATCCAGGTCAGTGCTCTATGAGTGAGGGGGGTGGGCAGGCCGGCCCAGCCGGGGTACAATACCCTTTTGGTTTATGCTCTTTCGACTAGAGAGTGCTACTCGATGGGGTCTCCCTGAGGGAAGGTCGGCCTGTTGCAGGACTAGCCTCACGCCTAAGATGGAAACTGAGGTGGAGCTACTGTTGCAGTAGGTTGCAGGAGGGCCTGGGGTGGGGGCGTGCTGCCATGCGTTGTTTCTTATAATGCTATCATGTCGCCTCTCTAAACTAAAAGGCCCTGATCCTTTCAGGCTCTATCTCCATAAAGGCTCCTAGAGCTACCTGGAAAAATTCGGATCCAAACAAACCTGCACAATTTGCTACTTTGTCAACCTAGATGGTGCTGGTTTCACTTTGAAGTTCCAACACAGGGTTTGGAAACCTGTCTGGTCTCTTGCCCACCTGGCTCCTTGGTAGCGCGCCTGCTGGACTGCCTTGGAGCTGGGGTGGAGCTTCAAGGGTATGTGACTCAGGACGGCCTGCCAGGTGGATTGTCCCAGTGCTGGGGTTCCATTTCCTCTTGGGGAGAACGTCAACATTTTTTGGGGGGGAAGGGGAGTGTTTCAAAAGAGGCTGAAACCAAACGTAGAAATATCAAAGTCCTCTGCCAAATGGAACTCCCTTTCTCAGCCCGGCTCTGCAGGCTAGCTTTGAAAATGGCCCCTCTGACTTCTTCTTCAAGTGATGGTCCCTTGTGTGTTCCACTGAGGGTTTACGCATGCGCACCATGCATTGGGAGCCGGAGAACTCGACAATAGTGTCTGTTGGTCTGTGGAGGTACCCCGACTTGCCTTGTCTGAGGTGATAAAGGGCGGGGCAGGCGTTTCCCATTCCTTCTCACCGCCGCGTGGTCCAGGTCAGAACTTTCAGCGTCCTCGTCTCTGACACCCCTTTAAATACGTAATTGTAAATAGCGCTAGAATTTTAGAGGGTCTTTAGCGGTTTTATTGTAGTTTCAGTGATTAGCATAGATAGTTTGGGGGTTTTTCTCTTTGAAAATGCCCCTCACATACTGTGTGTGTGTGTATAGGACTTCATGAAGAAACAGCAAGGTTCAAATCCTGCCCTAAACTCTGTGGCTGTGGAGGGGTCCCTGGCTGCAGAATGGATGCCGTTCTTCTGTATTGGGGAATGGGAGGGGGAGTTGAAGGGGCGTGTGCAGGGTGCATAATCCCCATTCACCTCTGTGTGATGGAGAACTCAGTTCTGTGGTAGCTTCCTGCTCACCAGCATGCAGAGAAGGAGAGGGCCAGGGCCAGAGCCCCAATGCTACAGATTCCCTTCTCTTCCCTCCAGCCCCCCAGTTGAGAAGGTAAACTAGGGGCACAGGGCAGCCTCACTGGGATGGCTGCATGGTGTGTGGCGGGGGAAGGACTGCTCCCCTCCACATCTCCTCTGTGCCCAGGCTCAAGCTGGACACTAGGGGGTGGATTTGACCCATGGCGCTGCAGCATGGTCCGATATTGATTGCATCCTGCTCTAGCCACGGAGACCAGCACTAGGTGCAGAATGGGCCACATCTGAGTACATTATCCGGTTTATCCTGCTTGGGGTGAAGTGGGGCCATGGAGCACTGGGCAGGATGCAGGCGCAGTGCTGACACCAGCGGTCCCCAGGGCACAGGCTAGGGAACCTGACAGCACTCTGTAGCTCCAAAGAGGCCTGTCTAACACCCTCCCCATGCAGCCCAGCTAGCACAGGGCAGCAGGGGCTGGAGAAGCAGCTGTCAGCAGGTGGAAGGAGGGCTAGACAGCACACTCCCCACCGGGCTCTGAGTCTTTCTGTCCTGCCCAGAAGAATGCCTCAGCACCTCAGCTTGGCCAATACAGATCCTCTCCTGCTCCAGGGAAGATCAAGGACACAGTTTGACCCTATAATTACTAAGGGCGGGCGAGAGAGGATGAAGACGGAGGAAGCAATGTTTGCCGATGACAAAAAATTACTTTGCTTAGGCCAGAGCAGGGAGGATTGTGAGGAAACCCAGAAGGCTAGAACAGACCCATGGGCTGAATTCCACCCTCAGGAACTCCCAGGCAATCCCCTGTTCATTTCATGGGGTATTGCATGAGAGCAGGAGGAGACAGCAATGGAAATGAGGGATGGGGAGGAGGGACTCAGCTGCTGCTTTACACAGAGACATTAAAGTCTAGGGCTAGTGAGTAGGGAAAGAGGAGTGAGAGGAGATTAATATGGCATGAGAAGGCCATCTGGTGCCTTCTGTTTACCCTTCCCAATAATACAAGGTCAGGGGAGGAGTGCTTGATCAGATTACAAGGTACCACATTTTAACACCATGTGTAATTAACCTGTGAAACTCACTGATGCAGGATGTAATGAAAACAAGTGCCTCAGAAATGTTGGCCGTGGATAGACATTTATAAGAGTACAAATAATTAGTTAGGATACAGTTAAAAACGCTATTAACCCTCATGCTGCAGGGCATCTAGCAATCACTAACTGGGGTTGGGAAGAAATGTTCCTCCGTGGTAGAGAGCTGTATAGCCAAATTCAGGAGCATTATGGGTTTTGCTGCTGCTTTTGAAGCCCCTGGTATTGGCCCATGTCTGATGTGGGATACTTGACTAGAAAGATCACTGGTGTATTCTGGGGATGGGTTGGTAACTAGACTTTGATTTGCCTGTAATCCAGCCCTGGTCTGTTCTGGTAAGGCAGTGACATGGCGAGCCTGATTCTAATGGGAGATTGTCAGAGGAGAGAGGTTTGTTTGCTTTGCTGCTGAAAGGCGCCTGAGAGAGAACACAAGTTGGAGTGTCTTCCCCAAACAATGCCCTATTCAGCTCTTCTCCAGATCCATGGCAGCAGCCTTGCAAGCTAAGTAAACAGCGCAGCTGCTCCAGATACTGCAGGGCCTTCCAGATGCTGCACTGCTCAGAGCAGGAGACAACAGCACAGGTGGGCGTAGGAGCCTGTGGCTGCTGCACCTGCCAAGTCCCTCCACCACTTCAGGGCTCCTGCCCTCCATAAAAATCATGCAGCTCTAGCACCCTCCTCAGTCTCACTGCTGGTGTCTGATCCCGGGAGCTGGCCTGGGTAACAGGGGCAGATGCTCCTGGGCTGAAAGCACCTTCAGGTGTATTTGATTGCAGTATCTGTCAGGGAGCCAAAGGCCAAGGCAAAGTGTCCACTGATGTTCCAGCTGGGTACAAGTTGCTCTTGGGCCCCAAATGGGATAAGGAGAAAGGTCTGGCTGAGTGGGACAAACAGAGCAGACATCTGACGGGAAAGCATGGCCGAGCCCCAGCCACTACGAGATAGGACGGGGTAGTAACCCGGGAGTGGATTTCAGTATGACCAGCAGCTTCTCCACCCATTTAAAAAATGTCCCTTAAAGAACCAACTAGCTGGACTCTGCCCTGGAGAGGGAAAAAGCCCTTTGCTCCAAAGCTGCTCTAGCGGTTGGTACAGCCCATGTAGCTGCACCATGCTTTCTCCACAAGCCGCAGAAAGGACGGGGGAATCCATGATTGATCCACTGATGCTTTCCCAGCCTGCCTGGCTCACAAAATCTCCCCGCATGCAGGCCCAGCGGGGTTCTGGGAACTCACAAAGAGCTCGGCTGCAGGGTGTGTGGAATCCTGCTCCCATCCTGTGTCTGGCACCCCTGCATTAGTTCCTCTGCCTGGGGGAGGGGTAGACAGGATTGGGCCGAAAGCATGGAGTCTCTGGCTCTTCTCAAGTCCAGTAGAGACTTCGCTGTTGCTGATCTAGTTTAGATGGGAGGTGGCCTGATACTAAGGTGAAGGACGGCAGGCTAAAACCCTCAGAGAAATCAAGCTCCGTGCATATTCGTTCCTGGGCTGTTACTTTATGAGAGGCTTAGAGTTGAAAGTTGACTCGCTTCATCAAAAGGGGAACGTCGGGGGCTGCAGCTCCTCATTTATCCACACGCTGGGGAGGGCATCCTCTCTGCAACCCACAGCAACCTCCTGATCCCAGCAGGTGGGCCCACCATCTCATGCACTGTGCAGCCAGCTAGAGAAACCCAGCCAGGTGTTCCTAGGAGTGCCGAAGAGCCCTGTCCTCCATAACCTAGAACCTGCACCCCATGGCTGCAGAGGGTGTGTCCATCCGTCACCATGAACCCTGCCCTGGGGCCCAGCATCCGCCCCTTCCCCCCCTTCCCCCCGCAACTCTGCCCCTTACTTTCATGCCTATGTCTGATTCTAGAATGCTGGCAACAAGGGGAGATTTCCCACTTCATTGGCATGCAGATCCCCGCAGTACCTGGCTCCCCCTTATCTCCGGTTCCAGATGGATGGCTCCATTGTCACCAGTGAAAAGAGTCCATTTGTCAGAATTCAAAACAGGGCCTCTCGGGTTCCTGTCCCACCTCCCCCACCCCTTCCTCCGTCCCAACCCAGCCCTCTGGACTCACTTCCAGCACAGAATCACAACTCTGCTAAGCCATGTCAATAGCCAGGCGGGGCGGGGAAGGGTGTGGGGGACGACTCTCTGGTTCATTTCTCCTTCCTTTTTGATTTTCTCTCCCCGTTGCTTTGTTGCAGTGGCATGTTTCTGGATGTGAAAGCGTGTGTCTGCATCGAGCACGTACCAGAGAACACACACACGTACGTAGACACAGACCCCCTACAGAGAACGTGTGTACACACACGCGCAGCATACACACGCGCACAGAGAGAGATGTGACTCTTATATAAGTGTACTTCCAAACCAAAACGGTGCACATACTTCTGCAGGGATAAATGTAGGCAGAAAGATCAAAATACATATCCAGGTATACACAGGTGCACACGCCTGCTCAGACACAGATGTGGTTATTTATTTTGATTGAAAATGCACCCAGCCAAGGCAGAGACTCCTGCCATACACACACAGGCAGACGTACAAGTGCGCACACAGATAAACACCCACCAAGGGGTGCTTATGGGGAGAGGAAGGATGGTCTCACAGTCAAAGCACAGGCCGGAGAGCCAGGAGCTCTTGGTTCTGTTCCTGGCTCTGCATGGTGTCAACACCATCAGGTGGTCCAGAGACATCTACATGGAACACATCACGGGACACCGCCAGTACCAGATCGAGTAACCGAGGTCACCGACCAGGGAAATAACCCACTTCCTTCCCTGACGAACCAAGGGACGCACCCCAACCAGGTACTTATTCACTACACTGATACTGACTTGGACTCTTAATACATTCCATGGGTGGCGTATCCGAGCCCACTTATCCACTGACGCTTTAAAAACTCCCCCACCCCAATCTGGGTCTCTGCTGGTTATGTGTTATGTATGTATCTCATGAACCTTGTAACTGATACCTGTAATCCCTCATAACTCGAGCCTGACCCCAGATGTACAGCACCTTCCCTCTTAACTTGTGTCTATTTAATTTTAAACATTAACTTTCATAAAATAAAATGTTTAAGTCCTGCTCAATCACTGAATGACCGTGTCTCGTCTTCCCCAGCTGCACTAGAACCGGTATGTTACGTGAATCCTGGCCATAAGCAGAGAGGATGGGCTGGATACTGGGAGAGGATTTCTATGATAAATACAGTGTTAGCTGCAATGCAAGCCCAGCTGCTGCCATATAACAAAGGGCTTTTATAGTCAAACGTGAAGAGAGGTGAATTATATTCCTGAAGTGACTTGATATCCCCCGAAGAATTTCTGGCTGTTAATGTGCAGTGGTATTTTCTTGTAAGCCTGTCAAACTCCCTGGCAGCAGCAATTGTCTTTCCAAGGACCAGCTGTGTCATTACTGCTCTCGGTTGCCTCAGGCCCTGCTGGCTCCTTGCGCCTGGGAACTCAGCACATCTTTAGAGAGTGGTGTCAAAGGAAATGGGGCTGCCTCTCCCACAGGATACGCCAGTGCTTCCACTAACACTGCATTTCCTCTGCACGCACAGCCCCCGCCTTGTTTCCGTGCCTAGCCGGCAGGCAGACCTCTCAGGGCAGTCACTGATGTGCTGCTCCGTCACATGCAGAAACAGCTACGTGCATGTCCTAAGACTCTTGCTGGAGGGTCTGGTCTGAGCATCAATCAGTTGCTCGTATGACTGTTGTGTAAGTAATGTAGCAATCTACATTTCTACAGGGCTTTTTCTCCACTAGGATCTCAAAACTATATGGGGGCAGCGTGGTCTGGTGGCTAGGAGTTAGGAGAGTTGGGTTCTGGTCTTGGCTCTCCCACTGAGTCACTGTGTAACCTTAGGTAAGTCATTTAACCTCTCCAGGACTCAGTTTTGCCCTCTGTCAAACGGGCTGAGGCTGCATGCTCTCGTGAAGCCCGATGAGGTCTATGGATGGAAGCACAAAGAAGGAAAGAGAGCAGATAGGAGTTATCATGTGAATATCAGGCAGTTTATTGGGTTTGAGTCTTTTGGATGAACCTTAAAATCCAAGGCCAAAATTTTCAAAAGTGGGTGTCTAGAGTTAGGCGGTGCTAGGCTTCCCAGGTACCCAGCGCTGGGAGGCACCTCGCTACCACCTGCCCTTAGTGGGAAGAGGCCTTGTCTGTGCCTGCAGGGGGTCAGCTCCCTGACTCCACCAACCACAGGCCACACAAGCGCTCCCCTCTCAGTCTATGAGGCCCTGTTGTGCGTCTGCAGGTAAGCAACAGGCTCTCCTCTGAGCGTCCACCCAGGGCATGTCCAGCCCCGGTTTCACCAGACACCCTCACCAGACCCAGCTCTGCCGTTCCCAAAGAACAGTGCGCCACAGCTTACCACTTACTCCTCAGGATCCCTGCTCCGCTCAGCACTCCGCACTTGGATTTGGTTACAGTGAAAACAAGAGCAGAGATTCAAATAATAGCAAGTAGGTCTAGGTATCGGAACCAGTAAGTTATGTCTACCACAAAATCTTAACATGGCTTCTAGAGTCTAGGCTTAACTGGCAAGATGCTCCGTGTCCCATAAAGATTAGCTCACCCAACGTCTTTCTGCTAGAGTTTAACAACCAGACCAGCATTGCTCCTCCAGTCATAAGACAAGCATGCCGGTTGCCTGTCCCCATGGTCAGTAGTTCTCAACCAGGGGTCCAGGGCCCCCTGGGGAGTTGCGAGCAGGTCCGGGGGGGCTGCCAAACAGGGCCAGCATTAGACTTGCTGGGGCCCAGGGCAGGAAGCCGAAGCCGCACCACATGGGACTGAAGCTTGGGGCCCTGTGCCCCGCCACACAGGGTTGAAGCTGAAGCCTGAGCAACTTAGCTTCATGGGGCCCAGGCAATTGTGCTGCTTGCTCCCCCCGTAACGCTGGCCCTGGCTTTTATATGCAGAAAATCCCTTGTTGCAGCACAGGTGGGCCGTGCAATTTTTCTAGCCTGTTGTGGGGGGTCGGAAGGGGGTGTCAGAAAGAAAAAGGTTGAGAACCCCTGCCCTAGGTGAAGGATACTCTGTTCACTGGCATGCTCCTGATACACCATCCTAATTCTTTGATCCTAGTGCTAAACAATGCATCCCCTCCCCCCTGCTGTGTGTTCCTTCCTGTAGATTTTGTGATCTCTTGTGGACTTGGCAATCTTGATTAGCTGGTGGCTCCCTATGCAAAAAGACTTGATGGTAAGACTCACAATACACAATGGTTAGCCAGGGAGATAAGTGTCTCCTACCCCCTGCCTGAACAGAACCCTTTATCATCTTCTGGTGACTCCTCTTAACTTACCTACCTTAAGAACATAGTTTTTAGCAGGGACGGGGATAGTAACTCCTTAGATATCATCTGTACATACACCTTGCGAGGATTAGGATGAGGAGTGCGTTATTGGCTGTTGGTAGAGACCTCACATCCACCCTTTAGCACACTGTATGGAGACATCAGACCCACTGTGAGCCCCCATGCACCTCTGCCGGTTGGCACCAACATGTCCCTGGGTCACAGGTATCTAAAGCCATATTTAGTCACGTTTGCTTTTTTCAAAGGGCAGTGACAGCTGCTCTGGCCCTGCAGCTGTGCCACACGAGGCTCTGCACAGGTCCCACCGGGCCGACAGTATCTGAACCACTCGCCTCTAGCACAGAACCGGCCGACAATGGGTAGTCCAGCAAGAGTCACATACACCTCCCAAGAAAAACAGACCTGTTGCTTTGCCAGGCCTGCCACCTGAACGCTCAGTAGCTTTCCAGCACTGTTCACTGTTACCTGTTAGTCAGCTAGATGACAGTTAATGAGCTTGAGGGGCGAATGCTCCTTAACCCACAGGCAGGAAGATGAGGTGAGCAAGAGCTCTAGGCTGAGTCACACGCACCCTTTGCTGCACCTTTCTTTGCAGAGGTTGCAGTCTTCACATGTAGGAAGGAACCGGGCTGTAAAATGTCTCTGCTGATTGAGGATGATTCATGCGGCGTACTGCAAGATCTAGGAAATGTGTGTGTCTGTAGCTCTCTATATCTTGATCTCTGTATCTACTGAGCACTCAGAAAAATCAGCCGTAAAACAGTCAACTAATCTCAATCTGAACGACAGTGGTGCTATCTATCACCCCCATATCCTCTCCCTCATCAGCTGGGGACCCAGAGAGCTACAGCTCAAGAGTCACTCTCCTTAGCTGTCCCATTCCTACCTCTAAGGACTGCCAAAGTCTGCGAGGCAAGAGGGAGTAGTTAGGACCTGTTATTTCTAATGTAAAGAACAAGGGGGAAAAACCATGTGAAATGACTGCATGAGGCTGTCTTTGTGTGATGTGTAAAGGGCGTGTGTGTATATATATTAGCTTTGCTGTTGAACCCAGAACATATTGGAGAGTGAATGGGAATTAGTTATTAGATCAGGAAAATACAAAGTCAACCCATTTCCTTCTATGTATTATGGCACTCCGAAGGGTGTTTTATTTCCCCTTTCTGAGGCTTGTTGATTACCCAAGATCTTCCTTTATTTGCCCCTGAGACGCTGCGTGTAAGGGAGCAGGTAAAAGTAACAGTAGTGGGAAATCCGTTGGAAATAGCCAGGATGTCAACAGTCCTTGCCTTGGAGAAGATCTGGAAGCCCAAGAAGTGGGTCTCCCAACTACAGCTCCAGCATTTGGATCCAGGCCCAAACTTCCCAACGCTCTTGGTGTTTGCTTAGGCCTTTCTCTGCCATGGAGTGAGCAACCCGGGTTAGACAGAATCATCCTTGTAAGCAAGGACGGGCAACGAGTCCCCTCCCCTGGGATAGGGGGGCTAGGCCTGAGCCTTCCTACCTAATCCATCTCAGGGGAGAGAGATCAAAGAGCAGCTAAGAGAGGAGGAAGGTGGTTTGCCAGGCTGCAGAATTCCATGATAAACAGTAAAATGTGGTAATGGTCCTCCAAGGGTCAGTGGCAGCACAACACAAAATGCTCCCTGCACTGCCCAGCTCAAAGCAGCACTGGTGACCGGTGAGGAATCCACCCAGCAGGAGGAGAAGCATCAAAGTCAGCTCTGCCAGGGGGGCTGGGCTAAGGAGGAGGATGGGCATGGCAGCCCAGAAGGAAGGGGGATGCTACCACTCCTGCTTGGGCTGGACTTGTTTTTTGTGTCCTTGTCCCAGGCAGGAGTGTATCCTCTTGGGATATGCCCTGGTGGGCCACGGATGAAGCAAAGGAGGACTGGGGCACCATTGGAACCAGAAGATGACAAGAAGATTCCCCACCAGCTGTTCCCCCCAGAGATACCAGCGTCTGCTTCGTGCTTCCAGATCATGAGTGACTCACAAACAATGAACAGTGAACACCATTTGAGTGAGGTCCGTGACCCTGCTAACCTCCTTCCCCCACCCCCATATGTCACCTTCTGGGCTAGGGTGACATATGGCCCATTACCAGCCGCTGGGTTATTTAGGATAATCCATCATTTTCTGCCACCCGCCCGGGATCCTGTGTAGACAAGGTCATTCCTGATGGGCCTTGCTCACATCAACCTTAAAACCCGGAGTCACCGCAGGGTCTATCCCATCTGCCTGTTCTGCCCCCCTGGCTGCATTAAGTGGCTAGCTGGTGATCCTAAGGGACAGCCCCAGTGTGTGAAAATAGCCTCTTTGGGGCTGATTAAAAAAGCATGTTCTCCTGCCCTGGGGCAACTAGAGCTATTGGCTGGGATGGAGCCAGGGACATTCAGGGCCTGATCCACAAAGGTATTTAGGCTCCTAACGTCCACTGGAATCAATCTGGGCCTTAGGGCCGGTTGCAAAGCTCTTGGAAGTCAATGGAAAGAGGCCTATTGACTTCAGTGGAGATTAGCTCAAGCACTTAGTAGTGGGCACCCCTTTACCTCATATCTGCTGCTTCTCCTACCTCCCTCCTTTCCTCCCTTGGCTTGTGAGCCAATGGCGACCAACAGGCCTCTACTCCCAGGCCTAGCGCAGGACCCTCTGCGGCTCCATGCGGAAGGATAGTCCTACTAGACACCTGCTACGTTTTCACCATGGAAGTACCTCTGGGCTCTAGCTGTTGTGCTAGGAGCTGTGAGGATCAGAACAGGCGTTCCATGAGATGCCATGGGCACAACATCAATAGCATCTGTCTCTGATTTGGATCCAGGCTTTTGGGTGAAAGGTTCAGTATGACCAAGAGACCATTTGTGCATCTTCGAACAGACCGATCCATGGTTCATGAGGTTGGTCTGGTCCAGCAACAAAAGCATTTTCTATCCTACTCTGCGTCGTAGAACAGGTTCTGTGAAGTAGGTGCCCCGACTCCCATTGAACATGTGGAGAAACTGAGGCACGGATTGTTTCAGTGACTTGCTCAAGGTCAAATAGGAAGCTTATGCCAGAGGTGCAGGAACAGAACCTGTGAGTCCTGACTCCCAGGCTGCTCTCACCACTAGACCGCCCTTCCTCCTGTTAAAGCAATCCCATTTAGAAAAGAGACCATGTGTCCGACACACACCTGTCTTTCCCCCTTTGCTTCCCATGCCAGGATCTTGCCTCCCTTCTCCCAGGGCGACCCAGTCATGCCGCAGGAAACAAGTTGACATTCACTGTTAGGCGTCGGTGATTTCCTTTGTGGTGTCTTGGCTCCTCCAAAGACAGGAAAGGAGTCAGCATTCCTCATGCCAAAACTAAGAGGTAGTGGCCATGGCCCGCCCTCTCCAGAGCTTCAGGGAAGGAATGGCTGATAGACGGAAGCCCCAAAGGCAGACAGACAGACACACTGAGGGCCTGATTCTGCATCCCAGAAATGGACTGAATGACTAGACAGCCCCCATTTCCCTCATGCAAACGGGTCCCCGACGCAGGCATCTGAAGAATTAACTTTGGCAACACATTCTTAGCTTGTCAGGCCAATAATGTTATTGAAACGGACTGTGACTAGAGAGAAACAGAGGGAGGCCGAGATTGTGATGGCTCCATTTTCCACTGCACTCAGCAGGGGGAAATTCCTCTAACCCCGCAGAGGCTTTTGTGCCCAGAACACGCGTGGCAGGGACCAAAGTGCTTGTTCTGCTGCTGAATCGCCCTGATTTCTCCTGCTTTCTTTCGCCGACGTCTTCGCGTGCGGGGCCTGACTGGCCTGTGCTCGCAACGCGCCAGATCCTCTGAGCATGAAGCTGCTGCTTAGACGCTCAAGCCAGGTCGGGCGGTAAATCTTCAGTGAGGATTCATACCTCCTGTCCGAAGAGTGGCGCCCACAGCCATATGCACGGTGCGTCCCAGTGGCAGGGGCGGAGCTCAAGAGGGCAGCGCTGCAGGGGACGCTGGGCTGGAAGGCTGGGGCTGAGCATGGCACAGACCTGGTGGGCGAGACTCTGGGCCAGCAGCTGCAGATGGGACGGCTCCACAGGGGGTGACACCAGGGATCTCCCCAGCAGCCCCTGTGCTGGACTCAGCGGCTGCCAAGCCTGGGCATCACTCCACTCTGGGCGCGTGACTCCGTTTTGTTCCCTTGCTCCAGGCAGGCGACGAAACGTTGGGCTGGAGCCTGCAGTGGCACCATGCATTGTGCGTACCGTGCGAAAACTGTCCGGGGCCAAGGCGTGCAAACAGAGCCAGACGTCTAGCACCGACTGGGTGCAACGAAAGGTCTCTCTGGTGTGTCTGTGCGCGCGGGTGCCTTTCCTAGGTGTCCGCTTGGGTTTGTGTGTGCAAGTGTGAAGTCTTGCTTGTCTCCCCTTCTCTGTGTGCACGTGTCAAATCTCCGTGTGCGTGTCTTTGTGTCTCCCGCGGCCGGCTGGCTGCGTTTCTCGGTGAGGTGTGCAGGGCCGTCTGGCTGCGTTTCTCGGTGAGGTGTGCAGGGCCGTCTGGGGGTTCGCATGTTAGCGGGGGGAAGAGCAACATGCTCGGGCGCATCTTTGTTACAAACAATGTGGAGCCTTCTGAAGAGATAGACACCCCTCTCCACCAACCAAAGCCCGAGCCCTGGACCCTGGCACCAATGAACGCTGCAGCGAGGGCCCCCGTGTGAAGGGGAGGGCAGGAGAAGTCTCCAGCAGGAGTTGCATCATTTTGGGGAGAAACGCAGCTGGATTCGATTCCCCCCTTCTCCTGCTGGGAGGGCCTAGTGGGGACTGCACTGCTCAGAGCGGGGTCTAAATTCAGGGCCCGCACTCCTCCCCCACCTCCTGCGAGATGCAGGGCGATTAAGAAGCCTGGAGAAACGCTAAGACCAGCCAATTTCATGCTCCACCGGCTCCTCGCTGCTGCTTGTCAAAGAGAATCTCAACCCCTCCAGTCTGACAGCATCTGGCATTCGTTATCCAAATCAACCCCAGGCTGTCAGCAGGGGATGGAGACCTCCACAGCATCTCCCAGCCCCTGCAAGCAGAGGGAGGGGGGCATACCCTGGTCGATCTCAGCTCTCTGAAGCAGTCGCTCATGTATTGGGGGGTGGGAGGGGATGAGGATGGGATACAGCACCCACCCCTTCCATTCGGGGGTCATTGTCCCACCTCATCCGGCTCTGCTCCTGCTCTTTTTAGCTTTGCCGCACCCAAGTATGATCTCCAAGAGCTGCAGTCCTTCCCTTCCAGCCCCTAATAAGGAGAGCATCATTTGCATGAGGACCAGAGTTGGGTTGCATGACCCCTGAGGGCTAATCCTCTGATGTGCTGAGCATCCTCCCCGCCCATTGTGGTCAATAGCTCTCAGCACCTTCCAGGAGCAGGCCTCTTTGACCTATTGTCCTGCTACAGGAGCCCTATACAGCAGGGGGAGAAAAGGAGCCCAGGTTTTTTGTTACATGAGTCAGTGGGGGATGGAAGAGCAATAGAAAAAACCTCATCAACACCCTGTCTCTCTGCCATAGATGCTCACGCTTAACCCATCCCTAGTTGGAGTAGCTGGCCTGTGGCATAGCCAGCAGGTCACATGTGCAGCTGTGAAACTCTGGCAGCCAGACAGCTGGGAATCCCCTGGAGTCCGGGTACTCGCAGCTGGTGTTTGCGAGCCGGCAGCAGCTGAATTACAGAGGGGAGAGGCAGGAAATCACCCATCAATGTGGGGTTTTGTAAACATTTTATTATATTCAATTGTCCTAAAGAACAAAGGAAAACCAGCTCCGGGGTCCCATGAGACTAGCCACCTGCGATAGGGCGCTGGTCCTGGAAGCGCAGGTCTGGCTCATCACAGCTGGTGTAGGGCTTCAGTCCTTTAAAGCTGGCACTTCTAGGGCCTGTGGTCATATGACTGATCATGTGAGCAAGTTTCAGAGTGGTAGCCGTGTTAGGCTGTATCAGCAAAAAGAACAGGAGTACTTGTGGCACCTTAGAGACTAACAAATTTATTTGGGCATCAGCTTTCGTGGGCTAAAACCCACTTCATCAGATGCATGGAGTGGAAAATACAGTAGGAAGATATCTATATCTATATCTATAGATAGATAGATAGATACGGAGAACATGAAAAGATGGGGGTTGCCATACCAACTCTAACGAGACAAATCAATTAAGGTGGGCTATTTTTTTTCTCCTGCTGATAATAGCCCACCTTAATTGATTTGTCTTGTTAGAGTTGGTATGGCAACCCCCATCTTTTCATGTTCTCTGTGTATGTATGTGTATGTGTGTGTGTGTGTGTGTATATATATATATATATATATATATATATATATGTATATGTATATATATCTTCCTACTGTATTTTCCACTCCATGCATCTGATGAAGTGGTTTTNTATTTGGGCATCAGCTTTCGTGGGCTAAAACCCACTTCATCAGATGCATGGAGTGGAAAATACAGTAGGAAGATATCTATATCTATATCTATAGATAGATAGATAGATACGGAGAACATGAAAAGATGGGGGTTGCCATACCAACTCTAACGAGACAAATCAATTAAGGTGGGCTATTTTTTTTCTCCTGCTGATAATAGCCCACCTTAATTGATTTGTCTTGTTAGAGTTGGTATGGCAACCCCCATCTTTTCATTTTCTCT
>QXTE01000040.1:9216083-9317711 GCA_003942145.1 Platysternon megacephalum
TATATATATATATATATATATATATATATGTATATGTATATATATCTTCCTACTGTATTTTCCACTCCATGCATCTGATGAAGTGGTTTTTAGCCCACAAAAGCTGATGCCCAAATAAATGTGTTAGTCTCTAAGGTGCCACAAGGACTCCTCGTTCTTCATGTGAGCAAGGTTGACCATAAAAGGTAGGGCCTGGTGGTTGCCCTCCCAGTGACCAGGAGGACGAACAGGGAATTGTTTTGCTAGGGATACTGGATGGGGTTGTTCCTGTGGGAGGCAGCTCAGTGGGAGTGGCTTTCTGAAATGCGACAGGCCCCTCAAGCTGTCCCTGAAGGAGAGGGGTGCGCTCATCCTGTGTCAGCTCACCTAGACATGCCCCCCATGCAAATGAAGAGCCCGCTCCTGCAAAGAGCTGAGAGGCTCCTGAGTGCTCCCACCTACCCCACTGATTTAACCAAGAGGGGAGGATGCTCAGGGAGAGGCCCCCAGTGAGGATGGGGAGCAACCAGAGATGGACCAAGTGGCTGTGTGGGGATCCTGATAAGGATCAGTTCAGGGGTTAGGTTCAAGGCCACTTCAGCACTGGGGTTTGAGTTCAGCTTTGACGCTGCTAAGATGCAGCCAGCCCTTGAGATTTCCACTCTCTTGAGTTGTGGCGACCTCACGAGCTCAGCTCGTCCTGTGAGACTTCCATCATCTCCAGCCAGACTCCTGAGGTCGCAGCCCCAGTCAAACTTGGTCCAAAAAGTCCAGATCTGGGGCTTCGCATCCAAAATCCCTGCCCAAAGGAGTTCAAATGGCAGATACGGTTTGGCTCCATCTCTAGTGACAGTAATTTGTAAACACCTGGGTAGCACGGATGGGTCCATAGGCAGTGTCCTTCCATCTCTGGTCTGCTTTAGCTTCTGAAGTGCTAGAGAGGCTGACGTCCCATGTCTACGTGAAGTGCTCAGTACTAGCTGCAGAAGCCGGGTCCTTCCATTTGTAGCAGAGCAGAGTCCTGAGCATGAAACTCTTGGGTATGTGTCAGATCTCAGGGAGAGCCCAGTAACTCTGCTTCGGCTGGTCCCAGATAACGGCTTGGATCCTGGTGGGGGCGGCTTGACACCAGCGTGTTTCTGTCATGATGGCTTGAGCTCTGCTTCCCACTCAGAGGTGGTGAGGGACAGGCCTGACCTGTCCCTATTAATGCTCTATTGCACCCTCTAGGGGTACACTCGGCAGTAGCGTGAGTGCACAGGCTGCTCTGCCTGACTATCCTAGTGCTCTGGGCTCTCACTGGCTCCTGGGGGATATTGCGTTTGCACTCCCGCATGTTGCTGCTGAATGAACTGTGGGAAGCTGGAAGTGAAAAATGTAAACAAAGGATGAACAGGCTGGGTCTGTCAGCTCCTCTGTGTCATGCAGCTCTCCCTGCCTGACATCCCCTTGTGTAACAGGGCACAGCCGGTGACTCGGTAGCACCGCTTGTTTTGAAAGCTGCGCCGAAGAATTTATGTTTAGAAGAACAGTTTTCTTGTCCCCTCTTCCCCAGTTCCAGCAGAGCCATGTGAAGTGGGGCTTTTAGTACAAATCTGGCAGAACCAGGTGATGTGCAGTGGGGATGTAGCTGTGTTGGTCCCAGGATAGTAGAGAGACAAGGCGGGTGAGGTAATATCTTTGATTGGGCCAACGTCTTTTGGTGAGAGAGACAAGCTTTCAGGAAGAAGAACTCTGTGCAGGCTCCAAAGGTTCTCTCTCTCTCTCTCTCTCACTAATAGAAGTTGGCCCAATCAAAGATATTACCTCACCCACCTTATCTCTCTAAGAACCAGCTGAGGCAGAATTCCTGTCACGTTCTCATGTTGGCCAATGTTTAGGAATTAGAGGAAACCCAGATTCCAGCAAACTTCAAGCTGACAAATCCCCATTGACGGGCTTTGTGTATTGCGAAAGCCATGGCTGCAGTATGGCTGGGGAACGTGTGTATTGTCTTAGCTTGCTAACAAAACCTACTTGTGACTTGAGGGCCTCTGTTTTTGTGCCTGCTGTTTTGGGGACACACAAAAATTGCCTGGCCCAATCCAGGCCACTTAGATAAGTTTTTACACCTGCCAATCAGGTGTTTGTACTTAAACAGCTAAGTGGTTTAAAAGATGCCCACAAATAATTGTAGGTGTAAAATTGTGTCTGAAAAATTTCAAGGGCAAAAATGGAGGCCAGCATTTGACCACCTGGGCCTACAATTTTCTCTCACACTCTCACAGCCATCCTTCTATTTTCTATCAGTGACCTTACGGCTATAGACTGAGGTTGGTGTGGGACCAAATTGACCATAAAATAAGGTATGGTGTTGAACCAGAATTGCCTGGGAGAGGCCAGGCTGAAGGGGAGCAGCAAGGAGGGGAGGGAAGGCCGGTCAGTTGTCACAAACAGCCAGCTTTCTTCCTCTGAAGGATCCACTGTCTCAGGATAGAACCATTCACTTCTACGTGGCTGGCTCAAATCTGAGCCAGACTGGTAGGGAGCAGAAGCCATTGCAGCTATTTGGTAGCCTACATGGAATGACTTGGGAGGCCTCAATTCTTAGAGGGCGAATACCCGTATCATAGAAAGCACAGCTGGCATTAATTACCACAGTTACTGGCACTCTCAGCAGGACTGACTGGGCAGTTGGAGGAAGGCTTGTCAGCTCAGGCCTGAGGCAATGAGGCCGTATGGGGATGGGAAAGCGTGTTGTTCTCTGGCCAGTTTGATGGGTAAATAGTCAAAGTCTTTACGATGCTCAAACAACCCGCACTGAAATTCACTCTCCTGGCCCAAATTCTGCTGATAGGCATGACAGCCAATCTGGTGGCACTCCAGTGAAGGCGGGAGTTACTCCAGCCTCACACCATGGCAAAGGAGAGGAGAGCTGCTCTCTCTAGATGTGGAATCCTACCCTGGCTGTCCCCTGGGGCTGAGCTCTATTGAAATCCTCTTGCAGGCTCTTCCGGGTTGGTGCTACACTGGGATGAACTGGCCAGTACACCGCTGAGCCTGCCTACCACGGGAGCCCCAGCAAGGCCCGGCAGTGGTATCAGGGGATAGCACCGACTGGCGTGCATCAGTTAAAGTCAGTGGGAAGCCTGAAAGCTGGTGGGATAGACAAGGAATGAGAATGGGGAGAGGGGAGGAGGGAGCATGGCCAGGGAGGGGGAAAGAGGAGCTGTAGCATCGCCGGGGAGGGGAGGGGCTCTGAGGCCAGGACTGAATGGAAAGGGGAGTTTCCCTTGCTCCACATTCTCAGTTCAAGCCCTGGGCGAGGCTTGGCACAAGCCCTCCAGCACATAAAAGCGGAGTGACGGGCGCTGTGAAATCAGCCGTAACTGGAGCTGGGGGGTGCCTCTCCCCTCCCCCAGCCCCTCTGTGCTGGCCTGGCTTTTCACCATAGGGGCTGTACTGCCGGGCAACTGGCTATTGAAAGACACAATGGCCTGGGGGGAGCGTACACGGCATAATGTAGGGGCGGTGTAGCCGAGGTTGGGCCGAGGCTGGCCCCCGGGATAGAAAGAATGTGGGAAAGGTGGGGCGGCTGCTGAAACCGAGACCCAGCTCGGAGAGGCCCTGAGTCTCGGCATCCGGCTCAGGAGGTTGTTGCAGCTGGGGGAGGCCCCAGCACATGCTCTGCACCAGGACCAGGCTGAGTGTCCAAAGAGACCAGCTTGGTGGCCTGAAGGGGGGAGGTAGGAGGGGGGGGATTGTTCCATCAGGCCCATGAGAATCCAGCACGCTAGGTGCTGGTGATGCAGCAAACCATTAGCACTCACACAAAAGGGCTCCCTTCCAGCCACAGAGGTTCCCCTTAGTAGCTGATGGCTGGTCCAGGGGCACCTAGGCTGGGAATTTCAGGCCATTGGCAAGGGCAGCCAAACCCTGACTTCCATTCTGCAGCACGCTGGCCACCAGGCTGGTTCTCCTGACTCCAGCGAGGCGCAAATAACTGGTCCGCTCCCTTCCCGAGAGCCCTGCTGGGAGGGCTGCAGGCTCATAGGTAGGGAATGAGCTGAGCATATGTTCTCCAGGTGAATCCTGGCTCCAATCACTGGAGCTGAGGGGGACTGAGGCAGCTCGAACCCCAGCGCTCCTGTTCAGCTCACCTGAGGGCCCCGGCTTGACAGGTGGCTCCTGGAATAGGGTATCCCCGTAGGAGATAACCATGGCACAGCTTGTGGCAGGCCCAAGGGGAAGGCAGCAGGAGTGGCTTGCTCCTGGGGAGGGCATGACCAGTCGTGTTGTCTACCTCACCCTAGCTGCTGTGGTGCATCCATCTCCTTCCATCTCCTCTCTATGCTCCATGGCGCCTCCTGCAGTTCCGGCTCCCAGAGAGCTGGCACCCCATAAAGCCCTGCCAGGTTGTGTGTGTATCCCTGGGCTGCAGCTCGCTGTGGACGTGTCCGTTGGTCAGTCGCATGTGATGAATGGCTGCCTACGGGCTGGCCAGGTGCCAACCTAACAGCAGCTGCCCAGCTGCCCCGTGGAGATGTTCTCTTTGGACATGCGGCCAGGCAAAGTGAGGAGATGGCACCAAACACCCATGCAGGGCTGAGCCCCATCCACTCTGAGCAAACAACATGCAGCATCAGGAACCGGCTGCACCGTGGTAGGAGGGCAAACGCAGCTCATAACCACGGAGGCCCAGCTCTCCTCTCTTCTCTACTCAGCGTATTGATCTGGGGCCCTTTAGCCACTGGTAGATAACCTTCCGCTCCAGAACTCTGAACCCACCTTCCGCTCCAGAACTCTGAACCCACCTTCCGCTCCAGAACTCTGAACCCACCTTCCGCTCCAGAACTCTGAACCCTCGTCCTACAAACGTAACAGTCCTTGCTGGTGCGCCTTTAAAGCATGTCCCTGCTCGGATGCTCACTCCGCTGTGCTGTTGGCCCAGCTCTTCCCGCCCTCTGGTTTACCAGCTGAGCTCAGTGGGCTGTGCAGATACCCAGCTCCACCGAAGTCACTGGCCAGCAGAGAATTTGGCCCCTGTGGTTTTGCTGTGTGCTTATTTCGTCCCCTGTTACACTGCTGGGATTCCCAGGATGTAATACTGGGGAATATTTTACACTCCAGGGGAAAACGTGGTCTTTTTAGATCGGGTAGAAACCATGTAGCCTCACTTGCTGCGGTGCCCAGACCAAATGCACCATTTGCTGGGCTGGGCTGGCTCGGACTTCCGTCATTTGCTGCTCTGGCTCTCAGGGCGCGTCACAGATGCTTGGCTCCAGCCCCACCATAGTTCAGGCATGGTCAATGCCTCCAGTTTGTTTCAGGTCGGCCTCTAAAAATGCTGGCCTTGGCTGACCCAGGCGCCTTCTCACGGGAGCCATGCCCGGAGGGGGCAGGCAGTGATAGGTGTCACCCTCTCGCTGGTGTTCCCCCACAGGACCCAGGGGATGAACTGGAGGTGTAGCTTATCTGGCAACACACCTGCTCCCCTGGGCAATAAACTAACCCCTCAGGATCCCACTGGAATCCCTTCCCAGCTCTAGTCCTGGCAGAGGAGCGTTTGGCAGGACTGTCTTGTCTGCATCTCAACACTGCCACCTAGCAGCGTGATCCTGCATTGCAGCTAATCGGTGGGGGCATTTTCTCTGCAGAGTGAAGGCTGCAATTTGACCGGATAGTCGCCAATAGCACAGCACCCGTTTGGGGCCCCATCCTGTGCCCCAGCAAAGCTCCCAGTGACTTGAACGGTGCAAGGTCGGGGCCGTCCGGAGAACCTTGGGGATGTTCCAGGCTGCGTAAGGCGTGTGACTGACTGGCACAGCTTGCAGGGACGACCCTTCGGCAGCCGTGCAGAACTCACCCCTTGTGGGCATTAATTCCGATGAAGGGCCCTTAGATGCAGGCTCTGCACTGTAACACAGCACTTGACCTTGCTGCTGTGGCGTGCCGGGGCCGTACTCTGCCCGCAAACAGTCAAGGCAGGATTCCTTGGATGCAGGCATGTGTCAATGCAGGCAGCCCTGCACTGCCCACCTGGTGCAGGTAGCATGCCAGGAATGGGTGGGTCCCCATTGCACGGGGCACCATGGGAATTCTGCAAGCTCAGGCGCAGCCTGAGACGGGGGTTCTAATTTACGCCGGGGCCATTTCAGCCCTTGGAGCAGCCCAGAACAGAAGTGGCTTAAAAAAACCTTCGCTATCCCCTCCCCGAAGGCCGTCCTGGTTGGGCTACCTCTCTAGCAGAATCCTCGCCTGGGTGCGCTAGAGAGCACGGTGTGGTATTCACACCAGCACAGCTCAGGGGGCCTGTACAAGTGAACACGAAACTGCTTTGATCCTGCCCCTCTCCCCCACCTTTGCTAAGCGGCAGCTCCTCTTAGACCAGGGGCGGGCAAACTTTTTGGCCCGAGGGCCACAGGGGTTTGTAAATTGTATGGAGGGATAGTTAGGGGAGGGGGTCGTGGCCCGGCCCCCACCTCCTATCTACCCCCCCCGGGACTCCTGCCCCATCCAACACCCCCCCCCCGTTCCCTGGCAGCACCCCCAGGACCACTGCCCCATCCACACCCTCCCCGCTCTCTGTCCCCTGACCGCCCCCGGAACCGCTGCCCCTGACTTCCCCCTGCCACCCCATCCAACCCCCCCTCCTTCCTGACTGCCCCCCTGGGACCCCTGCCCCCATTCAACCCCCTGTTCCCCCCCGACCGCCACGATCCCTAGCCACCCCCCCACCCCCTGACCACCACCCCAAACTCCCCTGCCCTCTATCCAAACCCCCCTGCTCTGTGCCCCCCTTACTGCGCTGCCTGGAGCACCAGTGGCTGGCTGGAGCCGGGCCACGCCGCCGCCGCCACCACCACGCACCACAGAGACCGGGTCAGGCCGGGCTCTGCAGCTGCGCTGCCCCAGGAGCTCACAGCCCCGCCGCCCAGAGCATTGCGCCGGCGGCAAAGCGAGCGAGCTGAGGCTGCGGGGGAAGGGGGACAGCAGGGGAGGGGCTGGGAGCGAGCCTCCCAGGCCAGGAGCTCGGGGGCCAGGCAGGATGGTCCCGCGGGCGGTAGTTTGCCCACCTCTGTCTTAGACTCTACCTTCTTAGGGGAAGGGACAGTGTCGTCTTGTGTGTGTTTGTACAGTGCCAGACACAACAGGGCCCCAAGGCCGAGCCGGGCGTCTGGGTGCTGTCACANCCCCTGACCACCACCCCAAACTCCCCTGCCCTCTATCCAACCCCCCCTGCTCCGTGCCCCCCTTACTGCGCTGCCTGGAGCAGCAGTGGCTGGCTGGAGCCGGGCCACGCCGCCACCACCACGCAGCACAGAGCACCGGGTCAGGCCGGGCTCTGCAGCTGCGCTGCCCCAGGAGCTCACAGCCCCGCCGCCCAGAGCATTGCGCCGGCGGCAAAGCGAGCGAGCTGAGGCTGCGGGGGAAGGGGGACAGCAGGGGAGGGGCTGGGAGCGAGCCTCCCAGGCCAGGAGCTCGGGGGCCGGGCAGGATGGTCCCGCGGGCCGTAGTTTGCCCACCTCTGTCTTAGACTCTACGTTCTTAGGGGAAGGGACAGTGTCGTCTTGTGTGTGTTTGTACAGTGCCAGACACAACAGGGCCCCAAGGCGGAGCCGGGCGTCTGGGTGCTGTCACAGTGTAGATCAGGGGTCGGCAACCTTTCAGCAGTGCTGTGCCGAGTCTTCATTTATTCACTCTCATTTAAGGTTTCGCGTGCCAGTAATACATTTTAATGTTTTTAGAAGGTCTCTTTTTATAAGTCTATAATATATAACTAAACTATTGTTGTATGTAAAGTAAATAAGGTTTTTAAAATGTTTAAGAAGCTTCATTTAAAATTAAATGAAAATGCAGAGCCCCCTGGACTGGTGGCCAGGACCTGGGCAGTCNTGGCCAGGACCCGGGCAGTGTGAGTGCCACTGAAAAACAGCTCACGTGCCGCCTTCGGCACGCGTGCCATAGGTTGCCTACCCCTGGTGGAGATGATGATAATCTCTCACTGCTGTCAATGAAGAGAGTTTCCATCACTGGTTATTCTCCCCCCACCCCATAACTGCAGTGACTTTAGAATAGGGAAAACGAAAAATGATTCCTTCCTAACAGTTGTTTTCCTCCATTGCCGTTGTCGGGTGGCCCCTGGGGGCTGCTGTGCACCACGGTTTGTTGTCGGGTGCCCCATGAGGGCTGTGTTGCTACAGATCACCAGATCATTCACTTGTCCCCCTTCACTGCTGGACTCTGCTGCAGCTCCCCTGCAGCAACATTTTGGGAGTGGCAGGAAGTGCCCTCGGCCCGGCTAATCTTTGGCATTGGAACATTAGCGCTCCAGAGGTGATACGCCTGGCGCCGGCTGGAGGGAGTGGGTTTGACCCCATGGACTGGGTATAGCAGGCAGCACTACATTGGGAGTCTCCAAGGGCTGAGGGCAGATGCCCTCCCTGACTTGCACAGCAGCAGTTCAATGAAGGAGCCTCTTGGCTAGCGGGATACAGAGCGTTATCAAATTCCTTCAGGCTGCAGCGCAAAATTCCATTCACCCAGGCTGATTCCTTTTGTTGATGGACAAGCAAACGCAGTCTATCCTGGCGGGAAGGGTGGGCAAGCAGATCTTGCGCATCGGCTAGTGAGTTTTCACGGCGCTCTTGCAGGGCTCCAATGGGGGATGTGCAGTTGCAGGAAACAGGACAGATGAGGCAGGCCCCCCCTCCCTTTCCAGCCTTGCCCTCCAAAAGGGCTAGATGAAGGAAGTGTCCAATAGATCAGGGAGCAGAGAGAACAAAGGGGATGAGGCCTTGCTCTGGATAGCCAGGCTTGGCAAGCAGGGGATTCAGGAAGCGAACGAGGCAGCCGGACTCTCCTGGCTTTTGCAGCCAGGCGTTTTCCAGGCTCTGGAGGAAGCAGGGCGCTCTGCTCAGCTTCCTCGCCCCAGCGACCCCCGGGCACGCTTGCTCAGGAGTTGCTGTAGGTCGGATCCCAGCTAAGGGTGAAATCCTGCCCTTGCTGACAGCAGCTGCACGGGGGTAGCGGGGGAAAGGGAACGCTGCGAGGCTGACATTCGTTACAGGGCAGGACAGCTCAGGCCGCAGCGTGGGGCGGCTCTTAGCACGCACAGCAGAGCGGGGAGGAAGCAGGAGACTGTGGCTGCATTCAGGAGACAGCCAGGGGCAAGTGCAAAGCTAGGTGAGATGTGGCACCTTCCTTCCCCCTGCACAGTGGTTGCCCCTTTGGCTCTAAGTGCCTGGGCCCTCGGCCAGGCCTCTAGCAGGAGGGGGCATTTCCTTTGTGCCATGGTGCACTGGCTGACGCGGTAGCAGTCACCACCCAGGTCCCTCGAGCACTAGGTAGGAATGGGCAGAATCCTGCCCTGCTACTGCCCAGGGAGAGACGAGAGTCCCTGCGCCCCCTCTGGCCTGCAGAGCTGCTCAGAGCAGGACTGATGCGATCTGCAGCTCCCTGCTCTCCTGCACCACAGCATTGTCACCTTGGGCAATAATCCCCTCCCCCGCCAATCTCCAGCTGTCTCTGATAAGCTTTGTTGGGCAGCCCTGATGAATAATATTAGCATTTAAATGACTTACACATTAGTGCCTCAATCAGCAAATGGGGCAAGGAGGTTGCACCTTTACGGTTCTTATTGTTTTCCAGGAGACAGTTTCCCCATGGGGTTCTCTTAAGATGACAATGGCAAATTGGCTTATATGCCCCTTTGTCTCCCCAAAGGCTAGAATGAGTGGGGGAGCCAATGTCGGGAATGCAAAATGTCTGAAGATGGGACCATTTCCTTCACCACCAAAACCAATCAAAACAGAAACCCCCTGAGGTTTCTATTCAGCCTGCAATAAACAGACTAATACCAGAGCTTCTCAGCCAGAGATCTCTAAGTGCTTTATAAATGGGCTGGTTTCCTTATCCCTGTTTCACAGACGGGGGGAACTGGAACATTGAGACTTGCCCAAGGTCACCCAGGCAGTCGTTGGCAGAGCCAAGAGTAGAATCCAGACCTCTTGATTTGCAGTCCAGTGCTCTACCCATTGGACGACACTGCCCCTTGGTGAATTGGATCTCTCTCCCCCCCTTCCCTTCCATGTCAGGAGAATGCTCCTCTTTCATGTCTGTCCCCCTGCCCGAGGGGTAGGGATAGGGGGTTCATGTAGCTGTCTGCCAGCAAACGGCTCTGCTAGCTCTGGTTCGCTCAAGCTTCCTTGCACTGGTGAAAGATCCGGGAGCACCCCTGTGATCTGTGCCCTGCTCACTCATCCTGAGCCCCAGTCATGGTGATCAGATGCCCAAATCTGCATGGTTCTTGACTTGTTTCTGACCATCTGACAGACAGCCTGTGTGTAACTGGTCGCTCGTCCCCCGTCCAATTTCCACTGCCCAAGTGCCATCAAAAAATCTGTCATTACAAGTAGCATTCTCTGGCCCCGAGCTGTCAAGCCTCAGCTGAAGTCCCATCACCCAAGTCTTGGGCAAAGTCCTTTTGTGTCATCAGCTGTGAGGAAACTCGCAGCAACAGGGCGGGGCTGCCCCATCACAGGCTTGCCAAGGAACCCAAAGGGACCTGGTTTATTTATTAGGTTTCCTTGCCCACTCCCCCCACACCCCAGGCCCTGGCAACAACACACAGGCAGGGCCGGGCCCTTTTCCGACTCATTCCTGCTGCAATGTGTCATCAGAGGTGGCTGGCTGGCTGCCTGCCTGGGAGGACTTGCCTGGTGCCGGGGCGGCTGCTGCATGTGCAGTGTTTTTACAGCTGCGTGGAAATATGGGCAGACATCAGGCGAGTCGACACCACCACGCTCCGGGCCATGCGGCTTCTTTCCAGCGCTGCTCTGTGTGCACGGGAGCAGAGTCCCCATCTCAGCGAGAGAGCTCTTGTCCAAGGGTCACCGCGTCTCCCTGGAGTGTACATCAGCGTCCCTCTGTCCCTGCCTCTCTGAAGCATGTTTGCTGGGATGCCCGTTAGGGGTGGCCCCGGCCGGAGCTGGGCCCCTCTGAACTTTGGGGTAGTTCACATCCACACTTGGAGGAGCCAGATCATAGAATATAAGGGCTGGAAGGGACCTCAGGAGGTCATCTAGTCCAACCCCCCGCTCAAAGCAGGACCAATCCCCAACTAAATCCAAACTTCCTAACAAGTCTCTGTCTCAATGATCCACTGAATCGAACCCCTTGATCTGGGGCGGGGTGGGCGGGGTCAGGCTGAAGTGGAGTAATTGATTCAAAAAATCTCTATCCCTGTGTCTGTCTGTCCGTCCAGAGCGAGATGCTGCTGGCTGCCCATCTGGAGTTCAGTGTAGCAGCATGCGGCTTGAGAAACAGCATAAGGATTTGGGGGAGGAAGGGGGCTGGCGAGGGGTCAGGAGCAATGTGAGGGTGATTGGGGACACCCAGCTACAACCATACAGCCCCAGTGAGGTGATCCGGCTATAAACAAGGGAAGCATCTTGAGAGAAAGCAGCTGTGGCCCGAGCCCGCTGGCTGCTCCTCTCACTGGCAAGTTGAGGTGTAGAACTAGAGATCTCTCTTCATCTCAATGTCCTTGCTCTCCCCTTCCCCCCAAGCTGGCTCTGGGACCACCCTTCCCCCATAAAGGGGGATGGTCTCCTGCTAGGCAGCTTGTGGAACAAAGTAGGTTTGCCTGTGATCATTCAGCGTTTTAGAAAATGTGCTGAGGACAATTAACGGCCACAATAGATTTGGACCAAGTGGGGGGCTGGCTTGACACCCCCCCCCCCCAACTCCCATAAGCATCCAGGCCTTTGATGCGCTGAGCTGCAATCAGAGCAATTTCCTAGGTCTTTTATCGCTCTGGTGAATCACTTATTGGGGCTGGNTGTGCCGAGTCTTCATTTATTCACTCTCATTTAAGGTTTCGCGTGCCAGTAATACATTTTAATGTTTTTAGAAGGTCTCTTTTTATAAGTCTATAATATATAACTAAACTATTGTTGTATGTAAAGTAAATAAGGTTTTTAAAATGTTTAAGAAGCTTCATTTAAAATTAAATTAAAATGCAGAGCCCCCCGGACCGGTGGCCAGGACCCGGGCAGTGTGAGTGCCACTGAAAAACAGCTCACGTGCCGCCTTCGGCACGCGTGCCATAGGTTGCCTACCCCTGGTGGAGATGATGATAATCTCTCACTGCTGTCAATGAAGAGAGTTTCCATCACTGGTTATTCTCCCCCCACCCCATAACTGCAGTGACTTTAGAATAGGGAAAACGAAAAATGATTCCTTCCTAACAGTTGTTTTCCTCCATTGCCGTTGTCGGGTGGCCCCTGGGGGCTGCTGTGCACCACGGTTTGTTGTCGGGTGCCCCATGAGGGCTGTGTTGCTACAGATCACCAGATCATTCACTTGTCCCCCTTCACTGCTGGACTCTGCTGCAGCTCCCCTGCAGCAACATTTTGGGAGTGGCAGGAAGTGCCCTCGGCCCGGCTAATCTTTGGCATTGGAACATTAGCGCTCCAGAGGTGATACGCCTGGCGCCGGCTGGAGGGAGTGGGTTTGACCCCATGGACTGGGTATAGCAGGCAGCACTACATTGGGAGTCTCCAAGGGCTGAGGGCAGATGCCCTCCCTGACTTGCACAGCAGCAGTTCAATGAAGGAGCCTCTTGGCTAGCGGGATACAGAGCGTTATCAAATTCCTTCAGGCTGCAGCGCAAAATTCCATTCACCCAGGCTGATTCCTTTTGTTGATGGACAAGCAAACGCAGTCTATCCTGGCGGGAAGGGTGGGCAAGCAGATCTTGCACATCGGCTAGTGAGTTTTCACGGCGCTCTTGCAGGGCTCCAATGGGGGATGTGCAGTTGCAGGAAACAGGACAGATGAGGCAGGCCCCCCCTCCCTTTCCAGCCTTGCCCTCCAAAAGGGCTAGATGAAGGAAGTGTCCAATAGATCAGGGAGCAGAGAGAACAAAGGGGATGAGGCCTTGCTCTGGATAGCCAGGCTTGGCAAGCAGGGGATTCAGGAAGCGAACGAGGCAGCCGGACTCTCCTGGCTTTTGCAGCCAGGCGTTTTCCAGGCTCTGGAGGAAGCAGGGCGCTCTGCTCAGCTTCCTCGCCCCAGCGACCCCCGGGCACGCTTGCTCAGGAGTTGCTGTAGGTCGGATCCCAGCTAAGGGTGAAATCCTGCCCTTGCTGACAGCAGCTGCACGGGGGTAGCGGGGGAAAGGGAACGCTGCGAGGCTGACATTCGTTACAGGGCAGGACAGCTCAGGCCGCAGCGTGGGGCGGCTCTTAGCACGCACAGCAGAGCGGGGAGGAAGCAGGAGACTGTGGCTGCATTCAGGAGACAGCCAGGGGCAAGTGCAAAGCTAGGTGAGATGTGGCACCTTCCTTCCCCCTGCACAGTGGTTGCCCCTTTGGCTCTAAGTGCCTGGGCCCTCGGCCAGGCCTCTAGCAGGAGGGGGCATTTCCTTTGTGCCATGGTGCACTGGCTGACGCGGTAGCAGTCACCACCCAGGTCCCTCGAGCACTAGGTAGGAATGGGCAGAATCCTGCCCTGCTACTGCCCAGGGAGAGACGAGAGTCCCTGCGCCCCCTCTGGCCTGCAGAGCTGCTCAGAGCAGGACTGATGCGATCTGCAGCTCCCTGCTCTCCTGCACCACAGCATTGTCACCTTGGGCAATAATCCCCTCCCCCGCCAATCTCCAGCTGTCTCTGATAAGCTTTGTTGGGCAGCCCTGATGAATAATATTAGCATTTAAATGACTTACACATTAGTGCCTCAATCAGCAAATGGGGCAAGGAGGTTGCACCTTTACGGTTCTTATTGTTTTCCAGGAGACAGTTTCCCCATGGGGTTCTCTTAAGATGACAATGGCAAATTGGCTTATATGCCCCTTTGTCTCCCCAAAGGCTAGAATGAGTGGGGGAGCCAATGTCGGGAATGCAAAATGTCTGAAGATGGGACCATTTCCTTCACCACCAAAACCCAATCAAAACAGAAACCCCCTGAGGTTTCTATTCAGCCTGCAATAAACAGACTAATACCAGAGCTTCTCAGCCAGAGATCTCTAAGTGCTTTATAAATGGGCTGGTTTCCTTATCCCTGTTTCACAGACGGGGGGAACTGGAACATTGAGACTTGCCCAAGGTCACCCAGGCAGTCGTTGGCAGAGCCAAGAGTAGAATCCAGACCTCTTGATTTGCAGTCCAGTGCTCTACCCATTGGACGACACTGCCCCTTGGTGAATTGGATCTCTCTCCCCCCCTTCCCTTCCATGTCAGGAGAATGCTCCTCTTTCATGTCTGTCCCCCTGCCCGAGGGGTAGGGATAGGGGGTTCATGTAGCTGTCTGCCAGCAAACGGCTCTGCTAGCTCTGGTTCGCTCAAGCTTCCTTGCACTGGTGAAAGATCCGGGAGCACCCCTGTGATCTGTGCCCTGCTCACTCATCCTGAGCCCCAGTCATGGTGATCAGATGCCCAAATCTGCATGGTTCTTGACTTGTTTCTGACCATCTGACAGACAGCCTGTGTGTAACTGGTCGCTCGTCCCCCGTCCAATTTCCACTGCCCAAGTGCCATCAAAAAATCTGTCATTACAAGTAGCATTCTCTGGCCCCGAGCTGTCAAGCCTCAGCTGAAGTCCCATCACCCAAGTCTTGGGCAAAGTCCTTTTGTGTCATCAGCTGTGAGGAAACTCGCAGCAACAGGGCGGGGCTGCCCCATCACAGGCTTGCCAAGGAACCCAAAGGGACCTGGTTTATTTATTAGGTTTCCTTGCCCACTCCCCCCACACCCCAGGCCCTGGCAACAACACACAGGCAGGGCCGGGCCCTTTTCCGACTCATTCCTGCTGCAATGTGTCATCAGAGGTGGCTGGCTGCCTGCCTGCCTGGGAGGACTTGCCTGGTGCCGGGGCGGCTGCTGCATGTGCAGTGTTTTTATAGCTGCGTGGAAATATGGGCAGACATCAGGCGAGTCGACACCACCACGCTCCGGGCCATGCGGCTTCCTTCCAGCGCTGCTCTGTGTGCACGGGAGCAGAGTCCCCATCTCAGCGAGAGAGCTCTTGTCCAAGGGTCATCGCGTCTCCCTGGAGTGTACATCAGCGTCCCTCTGTCCCTGCCTCTCTGAAGCATGTTTGCTGGGATGCCCGTTAGGGGTGGCCCCGGCCGGAGCTGGGCCCCTCTGAACTTTGGGGTAGTTCACATCCACACTTGGAGGAGCCAGATCATAGAATATAAGGGCTGGAAGGGACCTCAGGAGGTCATCTAGTCCAACCCCCCGCTCAAAGCAGGACCAATCCCCAACTAAATCCAAACTTCCTAACAAGTCTCTGTCTCAATGATCCACTGAATTGAACCCCTTGATCTGGGGCGGGGTGGGCGGGGTCAGGCTGAAGTGGAGTAATTGAGTCAAAAAATCTCTATCCCTGTGTCTGTCTGTCCGTCCAGAGCGAGATGCTGCTGGCTGCCCATCTGGAAGTGACCACTGAGTTCAGCGTAGCAGCATGCGGCTTGAGAAACAGCATAAGGATTTGGGGGAGGAAGGGGGCTGGAGAGGGGTCAGGAGCAATGTGAGGATGATTGGGAACACCCAGCTACAACCATACAGCCCCAGTGAGGTGACCGGGCTATAAACAAGGGCAGCATCTTGAGAGAAAGCATCTGTGGCCCGAGCCCGCTGGCTGCTCATCTCAATGTCCTTGCTCTCCCCTTTCCCCAAGCTGGCTCTGGGACCACCCTTCCCCCATGAAGAGGGATGGTCTCCTGCTAGGCAGCTTGTGGAACAAAGTAGGTTTGCCTGTGATCATTCAGCGTTTTAGAAAATGTGCTGAGGACAATTAACGGCCACAATAGATTTGGACCAAATGGGGGGCTGGCTTGACACCCCCCCCCCCAACTCCCATAAGCATCCGGGCCTTTGATGCTCTGAGCTGCAATCAGAGCAATTTCCTAAGTCTTTTATCGCTCTGGTGAATCACTTATTGGGGCTGGGCAGCCTTTTTACAAAACCAACCCCACTAAAATGCAGTGATTACTAAATCCAACTAAATACTACACCGGGCCTAGGGTTAATCCGTGAGCCGGAGCCGTTTGCAGTGGTTGAACAGTCTCTCCCCAGAGCTGGGTGTTGCATAAGTGGGGTTGAGGATACAGGGCGAGTCTAATCACGGAGCTAGGGTGAACAGATGTCCTGATTTTATAGGGACAGTCCCGATTTTGGGGTCTTTTTCTTATATAGGCTCCTATTACCCCCCGCCCCCTGTCCTGATTTTTCACACTTGCTGTCTGGTCACCCTGCACGGAGCCCCTACCTATAACTTAGGCCTGTTGCCGAAATGGGATCTGTCAATGTAAAGATGGGACTGGGCCAAAAGGGTTAGACTGGAAGAGGTGCTTGCTAAGGGAAGCGGTCAGGGCTAGTGAATAGGGCACTGGACTCGGTCAGGAGACCTGGGGTGAAATCCTGGCTCATGGCAAAACTCCCATTGACTTCAGTGGGGCCAGGATGCCCCCCTTAAATTCTAATCCCGACCTGCTGGCTATCACTTCACACCTCTCTGCCTCCGTTTTCCCTCCCACCCTTCGCCTGGCTAAGTCTATTTCGACTGGAAGCTCTTACTGTGTGTACACCACCTAGCACACGGGTTCCCAACTTCAGTAGGAGCCTCAAAGTGCAATTGTAATAGAAAGAGAAGAAGAATTCCAGAGCCAGGATATCCCCCATGGCCCTCCATTCCCCTGGTGAGCGGGGAAGGGGACTCGAAGGCGATGCAATGATTTGGGTGTAAGGAGCAAGGCACGGGAATTTTACCTCCCTCTTGAAGCCAACCAGACCCCAGCAATCAGCTCTGTGGCTCTAACCCAGCAGCGATTCCGCAGGCGCAGAATGCGTTTCCCCCGCGCGCTCTCCGGAGGTTTTCTCGTAGCTTCCCTAGCCGGGTTTGCGAACTCTGCTCTGCAGGGCTGTCCCCGGGAGGAATCACTGCCGGTAAGTAACGTACGGGGGGTGTGTGTGTGTGTGTGTGTGTTACACAGCAGATACTGCACAGCGATGGAGGATTTACGGCTGCTCGTGCTCTCTCAACTGCCAAGGCCTGCCTCTGAGCCTGTAACCGTTCTCAGCTGGTCCCGTCCCTCCCTGGGATTAGACAGCCAAAAGCAAGACCGCTCGTTACAAATGGATAGCGAGCATGCTGGGTACGTTTGAGGCGCACTAACGCATGGGGCCCATTCATTCCCCAGCTGCAGAGTTGTAGGGCCCAGGCCCAGCACTCCAGAAAGCTGTCATGGCACAGGACCCTGCTACACTCGCTCCTGATGCAGGTAAAACATGCTGCCGTCTGGGTCTGGTAGAGCGGCTGGGTCTATGTTTCCTGTTCCAGGGCAACCCTCCCTCTCTCCCACCCTCCACCCCCATCATTTCTCGCTCTCTCTCCTGACAAAGCAAATGGGCTGCCCAGAGACAGTCAGCAGAAGGGGGAAAGTCCCAGTTTCCTGGCTGACTTCAAAGGGCCCCGGGGGCTAGATCATGCAGACTCACTGAGTTACAGCCTGGGTTCACTCCAGTGTTAATTGCCAAGTAATCAGCAGGAGCAGGACCCAGGGAAGCGTTACTGGCAGGGCTGAGTGCAGATGGCTGGTGCCTGTGGTTGCCCAGCTGCTGGTGTTACAGGATTATCAGTCACTGTCGGCAGCCTGGGGCCTCGGGGCCTGCGCCTTGTTTGGAAGATGTGAACCCAGGCTGGGCTGTGGGCAGCGTGGGGCCTTCGGGCTTCTCCTCCTCCGGCCTGTTGCAAATTCAGACCAATAGCAGCAGCAGATGTGGTTGCCTGGCTTTATTTTTCTGCCTCTCTCTCTATCCCGGCGTCTCACGTCATACCCCTGCGACATCTGTCTAGGGAGCTTGTGCTTTCGTCGGTACCCGTGCCAAACCCGGGGATACACGCTGCAGGCGCTCTGCTTGGCTTGAGCGAAGGAAGCGGTCCTGAAGCCATGCCAAAGTTCATGAGGAAGTCAAGGCTGTTCCTGGAGCGGGCGGCACCTCCTGGCTTTCCCGACTAGTTTCCACGCTTTAGGAAGTCCCGTTATGAGTGAGGGCTCGGGCCTTTGCTCCTGTGACGTAATCCCGGGCAAGGTGGTTCCCATGGGAACGATCACACAGCAGCTCTAGTGAGGAGCGGCACTACGACCTAGCACAGTGCACTTTCAGAGCGCCTCCCAAACGTTCTCTAATTAGCCCTGGGAGGTAGCTAACTGTTATCCCCATTGTACTAATGGGGAAATTGAGGCACGGAGGTGTGAGGGACTTGCCCAAGGTCATTGAGAGCTACACTCAGCTCTGGTGGAGCCGTAGTGTAGACAAGGCTCGGTCGTCTTGACCGCTGGGTCATCGAGTGGGGATTAGACAACGTGCCCGTGAAACTGCCTGAGCTCAGCTGAGTCTGGTCTCCTGTGAACGGGCTGTGTAGGGTCTGGAGAGCAGCCCAGCTCGAACGACCCCTGCTTCAGGCAGGTAGCATGCCCCATCCCCTCTGCACTACAGCTTCCACCCCTTGGGCCTGACTCTGGGGCAGACGTGGAGTTTGTCCTTTCCTAGTCAGGTGCTGTGGTGGCTAATTTGGCCTCTCTTGCAATTGCCACTGTGGGCCACTTCAAGGGTGCAGAATTGCTGGGGCACAGGTGCCTTCCCACTCCTGCCCAGCTGTGGCACACTCCCTGTGCCGGAGCTCCTGCAGAGGCAATAGCACCAGGGGGAGATTCCCCGGCGTGGGGTTTAAACCTGCCCTGCAGCCCTGTTGGGCCAGCCTAGCTAGTGCAAAGTACCCATAAGGCAATGGGAGTCAGGCCCTAGGCACCAGAAAAACCCTAGTGTAGACCAGAGCAGGTGCCAGGCATAAGCAGACTAAGCAATTGTTTAGGGCCCGGAGCAGCTTAAAGGGAGCCCCTAGTCATTATTAGTATGTGTTGTGTCGGGGGGGGTGGGGGGAATATTCCTGCTTAGGGCCCACAGTGGGCTAGCACCAGACAGGGTCCTGGTATGAGTGTGGTTGGAGGTACCTGGTGACACATCCTGCTCAGTCACTAGAAACCCAGGAGAAGATATTTGCATGTTCTGGGAGGAGTTAAATAAGCCCTGGACCCATATAAGGAAGCAGTATCTCAGGACTCCTGGGCTCCACACCCAGCTCCCTCCAACACTGACTCACGGTGTGACCTTGGGGGAGTCACTTGACTTAACCCCTGCGTCCCTGCCCTCCCTCACAGGGGCAGTGTGAGGATTCAGTCAGTCATATTCAGTTAAGAAATGAAGAAGAAGAAGAAGGCGGCTTTGAAGCCGGAAAGCGCTATGTAAGCGCAAAGTGTTATCAGCCTAGGGGAGTCATCCCTATCTGATCTCCCAGGGCTGAAGCAATTGCATAGCACTTGGCTGGAAAGAGCTGCAAAAGCACACTGCATTTGGATGGTGGCGTGTGGGCTGGGGAAGGTAAAATACACGTCAGCCTCTGTGCTTTTTATTTGTGTCAAGAACTGCTACGAATTCCCCCTCCCCGCATCCTTCGGCAATACAGAGCCTGATCCTTCAGTGCCCAGCACCTTGTGACGCCGGTTACAAAGTGTAAACGCCACCAGCTGTGTAAGTGAGCAATGGCTTCTGAGCCGGCAGCGTTTTAGAACCCCCTTGGCACAGCTGTAAATGACCATGCAAGGCAATGAGGAATCAAGCTTTCCAGCAGTGCCCGCTGCTTGGCTGCGCAGCGCTGGGAACNGTCCCTGCCCTCCCTCACAGGGGCAGTGTGAGGATTCAGTCAGTCATATTCAGTTAAGAAATGAAGAAGAAGAAGAAGGCGGCTTTGAAGCCGGAAAGCGCTATGTAAGCGCAAAGTGTTATCAGCCTAGGGGAGTCATCCCTATCTGATCTCCCAGGGCTGAAGCAATTGCATAGCACTTGGCTGGAAAGAGCTGCAAAAGCACACTGCATTTGGATGGTGGCGTGTGGGCTGGGGAAGGTAAAATACACGTCAGCCTCTGTGCTTTTTATTTGTGTCAAGAACTGCTACGAATTCCCCCTCCCCGCATCCTTCGGCAATACAGAGCCTGATCCTTCAGTGCCCAGCACCTTGTGACGCCGGTTACAAAGTGTAAACGCCACCAGCTGTGTAAGTGAGCAATGGCTTCTGAGCCGGCAGCGTTTTAGAACCCCCTTGGCACAGCTGTAAATGACCATGCAAGGCAATGAGGAATCAAGCTTTCCAGCAGTGCCCGCTGCTTGGCTGCGCAGCGCTGGGAACAGGGAGTGCTCCATGCAAGGGCTAAGCGTGAATTGTTATTAGTCATGCCCCCAAGCTGCAGTGCTTCCCCCTAGCTCGGGCCCTGAGCTTCCCCAGAGCCTGTGTGCATCTGGGGCACTGGTTTGAGCCCGTCTCTAACTATCAGACGTGCTCCTCCAGAACCATGCAAAGCGGCGGTGAAGCTGGACTCGTAACAGCAGGCACCTCACCCCTCCTTGCAATGATTCTCATGCTCCCCCCAATCTCTGGCTGCTGCAGCATCCCAAGCAAAGAGAGGCGATGAACTGGACATAAATGCTGAGAGGAGAGGACAGAGGCATTTCGAAAGAGGCAGGGCCACACCTCTCCATCCTTCGCCCTCCTCCCCCCCCCACCCCCTCGAAAGGGGAAGTTCAGGGAGGAAATTGCTGCTGACTGGGCTGTGAGAGCTCTGGTCGACTTTGGATGACTAAGTTTGGCAGTGCTACCTGCGGGCTGCTTTTCCTTTTATGGAGGATTTGAGAGAGCCAGTGGAGAGAGGCTCCTAGAGAATCAGTAGGGATCCACCCTGCCTTTGTGATACAGGAACTGGCCTGCATGGGCTCCCCGCGTCTGTGCTGCGGGGGGAGCAAGGAGGGGTGTGGTTCTCCCTTTGCATGAATCGCCATGTATGTAGGCTAGACGGCTGTTTGTGTGAGGACGTGTCACCGTACAGCACGTGTGTGTGGGTCTGTGCGCACCCCGTCTGAGTGTCCATGTTTGCTGGGGGGTGAAGCATGAGTACGTGTCTTGAGTGAGTGTAGATCTGGTGTGAGTGTAAATGGGTGTGCGAGGGCATGTCCGCCGGTGTTTCTGGGTGCAAATGGTGCATTTTGGAATGAGCATGTGCATATGGGGGTGTCCCCAGCACACTGTGTGTGCCCGCGGGGGGAGGGGCCCAGAGTCCAGGCTCCAGCCCTAGCCTGAACGTGTACAGCAGTGGTTCTCAACCAGGGTACGTGTACCCCTGGGGGTACGCTGAGGTCTTCCAGGGGTACAGCAACTCATCTAGATATTTGCATAGTTTTACAACAGGCTCCATAAAAAGCACTAGTGAAGTCAGTACAAACTAAGTTTCATACTGACAATGACTTATTTATACTGCTCTATATACTGTACACTGAAGTATAAGTACCATATTTATATTCCAATTGATTTATTTTATAATTATATGGTAAAAATGAGAAAGTCAGCAATTGTTCCGTACTAGTGGGCTGTGGCACTTTTGTGTTTTGATGTCTGATTTTGTAAGCAAGTAGTTTTTAAGTGAGTTGAAACTTGGGGGTATGCAAGACAAATCAGACTTGAGAGCCTCTGCTGTACACTGCATTTAAACAGCCCCACAGCCTGAGTCCCAGAAGCCCGAGTCAGCTGACACAGGCCAGCTGCAGGTATTTAATTGCAGTGTAAACCTACTCATGTGCTTGGGTGCACCTTTTGTCCCTGAGCAGATGTGTATTCCCATGGGAAGAAATGCTACAGGTGACACGTCTCACCTACCTTTACCATGCACGCTGCATTTATAAAAGCCGGATAGTGTGGGATGCTGAGTGGCCGCAAACCCCATTGATTTCTGGATCAGGTCTTAAATGAAGAAGGCAAGTGGGACTGGACTTTACAAGTTCCTCCGAAATATTTTCTGACTGATGTGTCTTTTCATGGAGGTTTTCATTGCTGTGTACAAAAATCACTAGTGTCCTGCAGTGCCTCAGTTTCCCCTTCTCTAAAAGGAGTGCCACACCATAGTAACCTAACTCACCTGGGTGCTTGGGAGACTTTGGTGGCAAAGTCATCAGAGGTGGTGTTGTTAGTCCTTATCATTGTCTGCTCTAGAGCCTGTTTGTTTGCAGTGGTGGTGTAACTGTGTTGATCCCAGGATATTAGAGAGACAAGGTGGGTGAGGTAATGTCTTTTAGTCATTAATGTCAGTGGGGGGTTTTAGACACAATGTGCTAGAAGAGTAGATCCCTGGCCCAAAAACCTATTACTCTGAGACGGGCCTGAACCAGGCCCCCAGATTTGAACATCCTGACCTTTGGGGAGGTTTGAACCCATATCTGACTGCTGCGGTCCACGCCCTGTGGCCATGTCATCCCTTCTCTATGCTGCGATGAAGATTTGTTCTAAAGATGGCAGCCCTGGAGAGGAGGTAGAATGAGAGGAGCCAGAGGCTAGGAAAGATGAAACTGCCCTTCTCCTAGTGCTGGGCCTGAGCGTGGGGTGGGGTCGGGAGATTTCACCCCTTGGCTCCTTCACGCTGGATCTCAGGAAGGCTGGAGGGGCTTTCCTCCTTCCAGAGACGGGCTCCTTTTCTTTTTCACCCCGTCTCTCAAACCTAGCAGGAGGGAGGGAACGTTCCCGTCTCTCTGGCTGCCCTGGCCCGGTTCACGGGTCCCAGCGAGAGTGCACGGGGGACGTGGGAGAAAAAAGAAAACATTCCAGAAATGGAGAGGGGGGCTAGAGCCAGGCAGAGCCAAGGGGAAAGCAAGCATGAGCTGGGGGTGTTGGCAGGGGGGAGATAGCGCCGCAGGGAGAGCACAGGCTCTGGAAAGTCCCAGGGAGATCAGAAAGGAAAGAGAAAGAGAAATCAAAGGTGCATGTTTTCACTGGGCCTCGTGGGGCACCTGAAACCCTCCCCACCCCCAGCCCAGGGTGCTGCTACCCTGCTCTCCCTTGCCTGCCTCTGGGGTGCTGCGTGGACTTTTCCCTCCCTATCTTCCCCCCTGCAGGCTGATGGGTTGGGACCATGCTCCTCATGTTATGTCCTGCATTCCTCGCATTCCCCTCCCCTCCTCTCCCCCCTCACCCCCACCCGGGGGAAGCTCTCACAAATGCATCCATTTATGGCCAGGAGGTTAGGTCAAGTGGGCAGGGTTAAAAGGAGAGCAGGGATCCTAGGGGAGTGGGGAGCCAGGAGGAGGGGGGGGGGGGGAGAGCGCTGCTTTACTGGGGAAGACAGGGAAACTGGAGGGGGAGGGAGGTGAGTAGGGTTGCTGGGCAGCAGGGGAGGCAGAGATACTGGGGGAAGAGGGAGGAAAACAATTAGCTACTCCAGGGCACACAAGAATACCCCCCCCCCCGCCCCCCGGGTGATTTGAATACAAGGCATGTCAAGGGGATGACCCAGAGCCAGGACTTGCCAGCCTGGGCGTTTATCACCAGCAATAAAAGCCCAGCTTAGCTGCCCAACCAAGGGACAGCTCAAAGTCCCCCTCCCTGCCTGCGGGTCATGTGAATATGCCACATGCAAATCTACAGGCACCACCCAAAACCGGGCCAGCTCAGGCCTCGCCTGCGCTGCGATCCCAGCCGCTGGGGTAGCTGCACCCGTGCAAAACCCTCGTGTAGACACGACTCACCCCTGCGCTGCGTGACTTGCCCTGGTGAGCTGCCCCAGTGCACAGGGTGGCTACACTAGGTGCAGCTAACCTGCTGGCTAAGGTACAGATCCTCAAAGGTGTTTAGGCACCTGTCTCCCATTGCCATCAATAAAAGCCTGGTGTAGACAAAACCTGGCAGGCAGTAGCTTGCGGGGGGGGGGGAGGGGGGCCCTTAATGCCTCGGTCTTAACGCCTTAGGGAAGGCTGTCACTGTGGCTTCTGCCTCTCTATTCCTTGAATGATGGAGGCTAAGCTGGCTGTGGACTGTGCTAGATACCCTGCCCCTGACACAGAGCACTACCCGCCTCCTCTGGGACCCTGTTTGTGCCTGGAGAAGCACAATAGCATAATGACTAGTAACAGAGCAGTGCTGAAAGACCATCAAATACCCCTGCCTGCTGGAAGGGCCCATGCTAGCTGGCCTAGCCAGACGTGGTGCTTGAGCTGATGCTGGGGAACCAGCCACCCAGGAAATGGATTCTGGACTTTATGCAGTTTCACACCACCCATTTCAAGCCAGTTCCTCTAATGCTCAAGAAGGGTTGGTGCCCCAAAGCGACAGAGAAGCAGTAGCTTCCTGCCCACACGGTTTGCAATCTGCAGGAGCTCAGACGCCCAGCAGTGACCATTTCCCAGTGGCTCCCACTAACTTGGGGGGCAGGGTGGGGGAGAGACGGTGCACTCATGTAAGGGAGGGTCACATTTGACCCCACCGCTCTGGCACGGGTGCAGGGAAGATGTGCACAGGATAAGATGAATCAAAGGTGGCTTCCCATGTTGAAATGTCCTGATTAATTTGAATCATTATAAAAATGATTCATCCGGTAGCACCCAGCCCTTGCGAGGATTCAGCCGTTGCTCAGGGGGCCTGATTTTGCCTAGACTTATTCATACCCCAAGGGAGCTGGCCTGAAATAATCCCAATAATATAGACCTTGGGCAGATAAAAAGGGTTCAGAAATGACTTCAATGGGCTGAATTTGGCCCCCGGTTCTGATCCTTGTTGCTCTCTGCGGTGTGTTTAATTATCTACAGATGCTCGAATACATGGTGTGTGGGGAGGGGAGCGGAAATGGGCTAGCCGAGGCCTTGTCCACATTGCAGCTGCCCCAGTGCAACCCTCTCATGTAGACACGACGGTCAACAGGGCAGCTCCACTCCAAACCATGTTGTGCTAGTGGTTGTAGCCATGTTGTGCTAGTGCTTGTAGCCATGTTGTGCTAGTGGTTGTAGCCATGTTGTGCTGGTGGTTGTAGCCATGTTGTGCTGGTGGTGAAAGTCCCAGGGCCCGGTTCTCCTCTCCCTCACACGGCTGTACGGTGGGAGCACAAGCCGAGGAGTTACTTGGCCAGCCCAGGTACCAAAGGGCATTCACTTCAGCCCCGGTATTTCAGTCCCCTTCAGCGCTTCGGTTTCATTTCTCCAGAATAACACACGTTCAACACGTCACTTCAGTCCCTCTGCCCCGGTCTTCTGCAGGGGCCCTGCAGGATTACACTCCACAGGCCGTCTGCCTGGGATGCAGGTCAGCTCCCTGCCCCCTTGTCTTCCCAGCCTGCTCCCTGCAGGATAACACCATGGCCGGAGAGTCACATATAAACTAGGGTCTTTCCCCTGCGTCAGGGACTCCCCCAGGAGCCTTCCTACGAACCTGCCGCTCTCCAGCCCAGCTCAGCGACTTGCTGGGTTTTATTTCCTGACTTCATAGAGTTTAAGGCCAGAAGAGACCGTTAGATCATCTAGCTCAGAGGTGGGCAATCTACGGCCCGTGGGCCACATCCGGCCCGCGGAACCGTCCTGCCTGGCCCCTGAGCTCCCGGCCGGGGAGGCTACCCCCGGCCCCTCCCCTGCTGTTCCCCCTCCCCCACAGCCTGACCTCACTTCACCTCGTCTTGCCGCCAACGCTATGGGCGGCGTGGCTGCGAGCTCCTGCCATTCTGAATGGCATGGTAAGGGGGCGGGAAGCGGGGGGTGGGGGTTGGATAAGGGGCAGGGGGTTCCAGGGGGCAATCAGGGGATGGGGAACAGGGGGGGTTGGATAGGCGTGGGAGTCGGGGGGGCTGGCAGGGGGCAGAGGTGTAGATAGGGGTTGGGGCAGTCAGGGGATAGGGAGCGGGGGGGGGGTTGGATAGGGGGTGGGATCCCAGGGGGCCAGTTAGGGGTGGGGGGTTCCGGAAGGGAGCAGTTAGGGGACAAGGAGCAGGTGGGGTTGGATGGGTCGGTGGTTGTGAGGGGGGCAGTCAGGGACCGAATAGGGGCTGGGGACCAGGCTGTTTGGGGAGGCACAGTCTTCCCTACCCGGCCCTCCATATAGTTTCGCAACCCCGATGTGGCCCTTGGGTCAAAGAGTTTGCCCACCCCGATGTAGCTCAACCTCCTGTATATCACAGGCCATTAAACTTCACCCAGCTAACCCTGTATCGAGCCCAATGACTTTAGTCAGACTGAAGCATTTCAGTCCTCAGGAGACTAAACTGGTGCATGCCCGAGGCAAAGAACAGGAGAGACCAAGGTGCCTCGGATGCAGTGGCGTGGAATTGATTGGGCGAGGTACACCCGAGACGAGCCCAGCACGGGATCCATACTCCATGCTGCGGAGGAAGACAAAACCCCTCTCAGGTCCCTGCCAGTCAGACCTGGGGGGAAATTCCTTCCTGGTTCCCAAATCTGGTGATCAGTTTGCCCCTGAGCATGTGAGCAAGACTTACCAACCAAGCCTCTAAGAAAAGGAATTCTCTGTAGCATCTCAGAGCACTGGTCCAACCTGTCCAGCACCCCGTCTCCAGTTGTGACCAATCTCGGATGCCTCAGAGGAAGGTAATAAAACAAAAATCAAAACCAAACCAAGCCACTAAATCCATCTGGCCAATTGTGCATCAAGGGAAAGGCTTCCTTGCTGACACCCTGAAGCATAAGATTTGATTATTGTCATTGGGTTACTGCAGAGTTGCGAGGGTTATGAGCAATCTGTTTTCCCTATTGCCCAGAAAGGGGATAAACGGGGGGGGGCTCCCTAAATTCCCAGATTTCAAAGCCAGGAGGGTCTATCACAACCCCCCCAGCCCAGCCCCCTGTGCACACAGGTCACAGACTTTCTCCCAGAAACTGGATTAAATCGTAATATTTTAGAAAGCTATTTAATCTCGCCTGAAAAACCAAGCAAGGGTGAGCCCACCGCCTCCTCCGGTAAGCTGTTCCAATGTTTAATTACCCACATGGCTAGGACACTGCGTTTCAACTCCCAGCCATTGGTTCTTGTGCCACAGGATTCTTTGCTGCTGTTATGCTGTTGTCAGCCAGGCTGAAAACCTCTCACCCTCCGATCTCTTTTTCCATGGGTTAGGGCCTATTCACAGTGGTCGTCACCTCTCAGCCTTCTCATCGAGAAGCTCAACACATTGAGCTCCTGAAGCCTCACATCATAAACCTTGTTTTCCAGCCCGTGGACTATTTTTCTGGCCCTCTTCCAAACTCTCCAGTGTGGGGAGGCCAGAACTGGACACAATCTTCTTAGAAGTGGTCACTTCTCTGCTCCTGCTTGATGTTCAAACAGCGACTGCATTAGCCATTTTTGCCAGTGTTGAACAGAGAGCTCATGTTAAAGTGACCTATGACCCCCCGCCCAAGGTCCTTCCATGGTGTAACCAGGTGGTTCACATCATTCTGTAACAATAACCTGTCTCTTCATTATTCATTACTCCACCAGCCTTTGTGTAATCTGCAAATTTTAGCAGCAAAGAAGCAGTGGTTCTCAACCTGGGCAAGCAGCCCAATCAGCACACAGCTGCAGCCCATGTGACAACCTCAGGGCCATACAGGTAGTATTGGATGCAGCCAACAATGGTAAATAGGTTGAAAACCACTGGTAGATCATTGATAAAAGTATTAATTAGGGTTGGACCAAGAACCAATCCCTGGGGGACCCCATTAGAAACCACCTCACTCATTGATACCTTACTGTAAACAACTTCATTTTGAGATCTGTCAGTGAGCCATCTTTAATCCAGATAACATGTGTTTTTGAATCAAACCATCATTGGTACTAAGTCAGATGCCTTGGAGAAATCCAGATGAATTAGATCAACATAAAAAGGAATAGGAGTACTTGTGATTTGTTAGTCTCTAAGGTGCCACAAGTACTCCTATTCCTTTTTGCAGATACAGACTAACACGGCTATTACTCTGAAATATATCAACATAGTTGTCTTTACCAACCAGACCTGTCAAAAACAGACAACCAGGTTTTTCTGACAAAACCATGAGAACCAGGGGGTCTTCAAGCTATCACTCGATCCCTCATTTCACTCCATCATCTTGGAGGCAGCTGGTCAGTCACAGATGAGCACTCTGCCCAGCTCCCACCCTGTGACGGGGGTAACTCCATTGAAGTCAATGACCTTACACTGAGGTGAGTGAGAGGAGAATCAGACTCCCAAAGGAGATAAAACCTGAGCCACAGACTTTGGTCCTGAACTTTCACACAGTTTGGGGGTGGTCCGATCTGGGGTTCTGATTCAGGCCCCTCCTTCACTAAACCATGCTCTTAAAGTCCTCTTAACAAACACTGCTACAGAAGCAACCTCTGCACTAGATTCTCACAGTTGGACTGTGCTGAGTGACTCTGATGCTTTGGATTCCCAAGGCTTCCCTAGACTCCGTAGATCAAGATACTGAAGTAAATAAGGAAAAGGTTCAATAATCCCAGTAATTAGTGTGTGTGCTAATTACAGACCAGCCTCATGAGAATCAATCAACACTGGGTGTCCTTAATCAGGGTGTGTCCCTCTCATAAGACACTGCGCTGCTCCTCCTTCAAGAAGGTGAAGGTTTCCAATGCAGGGGATTATGGGCAAGGCATAACCATGTTTACAGAAAGAGCACCAAGCAATCACTAGGCACCTTCATTAGCACATGGCGCTGTACAGCTGCTGATCTGAGTGTTTTGCTTGAGGGCAGGGCTTGGTTATCCATAGGTCAAGAAAGAGGGAGTCAGGGAAAGACCGAGCCTGAGCAAATGGTGCTATAATGAAACTGACAGAGGAATAATATGACCCAGCCTTCTCAACCTCAGAGCGGCTCCTGGGAGCAGCCAATTGAAAAATAAAACTAAGACAGAGTAACTATTAGTCATTTTCATCTACATGATTGTATTCCTTGGGAGAGGGTGGAGCAAAAGGATCTCTTTTGTTCTTGCACATGAAACTTGTCCATTAGTGGCTCCATGCATTTCCATTGAGCGATCATAACTGGTAGTCTGTGGACCACATCCTCAGCCCTGGTCTTTCATGTGTCATTGGTTTGTCTTAAAAAATGGCTGCATGCTCCTTTTGCAGGTGCAAAGATTTATCTGCCCATGTGCATCAGCTGCCCGCTTTACAAGTGCAAACACAGGGTCACGCCCACTTTTGTGGGCATGATCAAATGCCGGTGCTAAACTGGAAAATGTGGTTCTACTGTCTCCCAGTAGGAGGAGTGGGGGCAAACAGCCTAGTTAGTTTTAAGATGCAGGTTAATGAGTCTATACATGGGATTGTATGACAGGGTAGCCTGCGATAGCAGGGGACTGGAATTGATAACCCTGTAGGTCCTGTCCAGTCCTCTAAGTCCAGCTTTCCCTAGCATCTTGCTAGTGAAAACTAGACAGGAAAAGTGCCAAGCACACTGTGTCCCTAGCAAACTAACACAACAGTTACAAATCACAGGAATCACAGGCCCTTCATCATTAAGGACTTTGGCAAGGGTCCAAGCCTTTGGTTTCATGTCACCAAGACTGGCCTTTGCACCCTTTTTGTAATTTACTAGTGATGGAAATATCACTGTAGTCCTGATACTGTTGATGTCAGGTTGATCAAAGATCTGTTTTTCAGTGTATATGGCCCCTTGCTGTGCCTGATCCACAGAGATTTGTCTCCCACAGCTGTCAATGAGGGGAGTTAGTCTTTTAGCTCAAGCTGTAAAAGTTCATGCCTTTAACTCTGGAGGTCCTGAGTTCAGTTCCCACTGATGGGCAGGATGATGGTGGTTACACTCATCCCAATGTGCTGGTGCACAGCTCTGGTGTATTAATAGGAGTGTAATGATCTGTTCAGAACTAGTGCCAGTCCTCATTCTGGTGTCTCCATGGCCATCGCTCTGGTGTATAAATGGAGCTAACACCAGCATATCAATTCTCTCTGATGTATCAATGGAGCCAAGTCTGGTGTGTTAATGGTCTTAACCAGAGCACCGATGACGCTCATTTGGGTCTATCAACGGCGATCTCATCTGTCCCATTGTGTGAAATATCTTGCTGAGGAAAATAGGTCCTGGAAAGGAATGTTGAGAGAATGGTTCAGTTCCTTTGGCTGGAGATTTATAATGGAGCTTAGTGTATTGTCATTGAAAGCCATGGTACAGTAGCTTTACATACAAACGGGTGAACCCGTTCAGATGAAATAAGAATTGGTCTGACCCTTCACCCAAAGCTCAAACTGAACCTGGGCTGAACTTTTTTTCTGATGGTGAAAAAAGTTTGCACAATGTTTATTTCATGTTTACTTTTCAGTTTTATGGCTCACTGAACTGGAGGTGCCCAAATACCTCCAGAAAGGCTGCACATGAGAGGGAGCATTTTCTTATGGGCGAGAGAGCACGGTCTAGTAGCTAGAAATAAGGCAGAGTCGGGAGGAGACCTGGGTTCTAGTCCGGCTGTGACATGCCATGTGACACTGGGCAAATCCCTTAACCCCCCTGTACCTCATCTGTAAAAGGGGGATAATACTTACCTATTGTACAGATACTAGGAACTTTGGCCTAGATCTCAAAAATATACACATGCCTCAGTCCCACTGATTTCAGTGGGAGTTAGGCACATGCATAGCTTTGAATATCTGGCCCTTTGTGATTGTCACTCAGCTATGCACCAGACCTTCATAGCGAAAGTAACAGGCACAGAACTCAGATCCTAAAAGCACAGGCCACTACCACAGGCGCTACAGGGGAATCTCAGCTGTTGCGAGTATGACACACAGCTCTAATGCCAGCCAGTGATCTGATACATCAGTCAAGTGTGGTTGCTGAGGTCAGTGATGATAATAATTATGACTGATAAATAATAATTCTCATCCCAATCAGAACCAGGAAGTACAGGAAAGCTCTGGTAACTTTTGCAGCCCAATTTTGCAGGCCCAAGAGGTTTGTCCAGCATGGGGGGGAGGGATAGCTCAGTGGTTTGAGCAAGAGGTTTGTCCAGCATAGGGGGGAGGGATAGCTCAGTGGTTTGAGCATTGGCCTGCTAAACCCAGGGTTGTGAGTTCAATCCTTGAGGGGGCCACTTAGGGATCTGGGGCAAAAATTGGTCCTGCTAGTGAAGGCAGGGGGCTGGACTCGATGACCCTTCGGGGTCCCTTCCAGTTCTAGGAGATTGGTATTGATTGGATAAAATATGGCTTGGCACCATCAATTTTGGGTGCCTCTCCAGCTTGGGCCACTGAGTCCCTGTTAGGTTCATCCACCAATAGTTTATACCAGAGAGAGGTTAAGGGAGCGTTCCAATTAGGGTGACCAGACAGCAAATGTGAAAAATTGGGACGGGGGTGGGGGGTAATAGGAGCCTAGATAAGAAAAAGACCCAAAAATCGGGACTGTCCCTATAAAATCGGGACATCTGGTCACCCTAGTTCCAATGCTTTACAACAAAGATGCCCTCTCTGATGAAGGAATCTGTTCAACCCAGAAAGTATTTTCCATTATTTAGGAGTGAAAATAATTCGTAAAGAACTAGACAAAATTCTCAGAAGAGGATATCAGGTGCGATTAAATCAATCCAACATCAACCTCTGAGTCATTTTTGTATTGATCTTCAGTGATAAAATGCTCCCACGTCCATGCAACGAGATGCTCCATTTAAGATTCACCTTTCATATTCCTAGACCGGGTAGGGTCCCCAGAATACAGAATGAAGTTGACTGGAAAGTCCTCATCCCTGGGCTGCTCTTTGGAATACAGTCATTTTCATGTCCATTATCATGACAGATTTAATGAGCTCTAGAGGGAGGCATCTGTCTGCCACAGGCTGTTTCGTTGAGTGTTTTTTAAATAATCTCAGCTTTATTGTGATTTTTCATTTCTTGTTACCTTTTTTATCCTGGCTTTCCCTTTTCTCCCTCTAGCAAGGGGAATAATTGTATCTGTAGCCCTAAGTAGGCAGATCCTGTCCAATCAATTTTAATTTTCAATCACTTCCCTCAATACCTCTCTATCCTACCCCAGCTGTACATGCATTTGATCCAGTACAGTGCAAAAACTAACTAAATAAAAAAATCCAAAAATATTTGGCAAAGAAGTTGACTTTGATCATTTTCATGCTCCCTTGTATGTTTGCTTTACTCATATGTTCAAGAGAGTGAGTTTACTGCAAGAATGTCCACAGAAACGACACATTTTAAGACAATGTTGGAAAATGGTCACAAAATGCAAATGTAAACTTTGGGATCACAGGTATTTGCACTGGACCGCTGAATCTATCCAGTCAGGGACCAGAAGCAATACAGTCTGATCTATGTATCCAGTCAGAAGAGATTAATTTCTGAATATCCAATACTTGTAGTGAACAGCTCACTAACCATCTATTGACCAATAATTATTCGGTGACACTATCCACATAGTTTTGAATAATGAGGAAGGGCAAGAAATTTGTGTACAGAAAAAGAGACCGAAGATGACAAGTAAACAACCCTTTGTGATTTGTTCATCCAGCCCTAGTTTGGATCCTCCACTTATTGTTGTAAGAGCTACATTGTGGCTGGATGCTAAGGCCCCTGGGAAATCCAGATCTAGGTCTTCTCCTTCCATGGAGTCCTCTCTTTCAGCTTCTCCTTATTCCAACTGAGTTACAGGCTGCGGGAGCCCTATGCTTCTCAGACACTGATGCAGATTTTGTTACTTAACACTTTTTCTCTGTTATAAGCAGAATCCTGCATAGCCTTTTTTTTGTGCCCATATGAATTGGGCTCAGACTAGAAAAACTGAGCATCCTGTTCTCTGCTAAAAGACCCTGCCACACCTGGCTCCTACCTACCTCTGAGTAGTTATTACTGGTTAATGGTAATAATTCATGAAGACAGGGGATTAGGCTATATAGGTGAGGGGATGCAAAATGGCGGACATTAGTTTTACTAGCTGGCCCTTTCCCAGCCTTTAGATTTTCATGCTCTCACACTTTGACTGTTGTTGCGTTTTTGGATTATACCATGTGGTTCTCAACCTGGGGGCGGGGAGTTGTGAACAGGTTTGAGGAGCTCACAATCACTTTCCATTTCTTTATGGGAGGTGCACCCTGAAACCTAGTGGAGAGGGATGGTCCCAAACCTGTTCTCAGTTGTAACATAGGGTCACAATATGGAAAAGAGTGGGGAGCACTGAATTGTACTAATTATTGAGTAGATAACGTTACTCTGAAAATAAAAACTGGCCTGACAACCAGTCACCCAAGCCAATAGCACCTAGTGTTTTTCTGTTGTCCCCTTCCTTTCCCTTCCTTCTCCACCAAACTGACTAACCTAGAAGAGAAATTGCCCCACCCCCCGCTCCCCCATCTCCCCCGGAGTCATGGTAAAACCATGAGGGCAGAGGGAACGAGCTCATATTGTGCAGTTCATGCAACAAAGTGGGGGGCAGGGGGAATCCACCAGCCAATTCTGAGAGGGGAAAATGAGGAAGAGGTGTATTTTTAATGTCAATTCCTGGCAAATGTACAAGCTTGTCAAGCAAGAAAGGGAGGGGGGAGCTTCAGCCGCTCTCTGGTTTCCTGTTTCCGTTAACCCATTCGCTGAGAGAAGCTCAACGTCAGACCCTATTGGCCAAGCAGGGCTGTAACCAGGTTTTGCCATTTAAGGCTTATTTCCCGGACCAGTTAGGAAACAGGCTCCTGGCTGCGCTGACAGAGCTGCTGGTTAGGTTTGTTAATTGGTGACAGCTCACATCAGTTTAGTCTCATGCTCCTAATGCTGCAACTGTAGGTCAAAGCAAAGGGACCCCTGATCTCTGTTAAACACTGCTGAACGCTGTCTGCAATACATTACAATGGAGGTGTTGCTACCTGATTCATCTGGCGACAGGCGTGGTTTAAAAAAAAAAGGGTGGAGGGGTTGGAATTTATTTTCTCTTGTGATGGGTTGCCACCCATGCTGGAGTGGACCTGAGACACATTTCCACAGCCTGCCAAAACACAACAGAACAGAGCTTTGCTCTGCCTAAACACTCCCGAATCCAGGCACCGGGCTGTGATACAAGCTGGGCGTGGCAGAGTGGCGCACCCACCCAAAGAGGTTAAGCTCTGATGCTCTTCCTGTAGCTCTTGTCAATTGGCTTTGCACCTAATCCCTTGCAAATATTCAGTAGCTGGGTCTGAATGAGGCCTGGGTAATTGGTTGCTGCCCAGGTAGGCCTGGCTAAGGTTGGGAAGGATGGGGGAGAGGAAGCAGCCGAGTTATCTCTGGGAACCACCCCCAAGGCAAGGCCAAGGCACGTGCTGTGGCTCTATTCCCTGCCCGTCTGACGGGACTGGGCCGGATCTAGTTACACTAATATTCCAGGCAGTAACTAGGCTGCTGTGGTCCATTGAGAATAAGGAACTGGGGTGGACTTTAAAAATAGATGGACAAGAGCCAGCTTGTCTTGTTTACCCCTCGGTCACACCCTGTGTCGCCTTTACAAACTGTTGGGAAGCCTCAGAGGCACCAAAACCGATGGTCCTGTGGCGCAGTGCTTCCCTTCATGCCCTCCAGCTGAGGGGATCTGGCCTCTCTCTTACTCCTTCTCCTACCTGTCGTTTTCTAGAGCTGTCTCTCTGTCTTGGCCTTAATACTGGCTGAGGCCATCACAGTGGCCTGTGGCCACCTCTTTCGGTTAGATCAGGGGTCGGCAACCTTTCAGAAGTGGTGTGCCAAGTCTTCATTTATTCACTCTAATTTAAGGTTTCGCGTGCCAGTCATACATTTTAACGTTTTTAGAAGGTCTCTTTCTATAAGTCTATAATATATAACTAAACTATTGTTGTATGTAAAGTAAATAAGGTTTTTAAAATGTTTAAGAAGCTTCATTTAAAATTAAATTTAAATGAAGAGCCCTCCGGACCGGTGGGCAGGACCCGGGCAGTGTGAGTGCCACTGAAAATCAGCTGGTGTGCCGCGTTCGGCACCCGGGCCATAGGTTGCCTACCCCTGGGTTAGATACTGCCTCTAACGTGGGGTTAGCTAACCAACCCCTGTAAGTTGTGGCTCGGGGCCCTTGTCCGTAGGGAGGACACGCTGAGCATGGGAGCCCTAATGCACAAGGTGGAATGGAGGAGGGTTAACGGCTGCAGCAAAAGCCACTGCGTGGGATAACTGGAAGGCAGGTGAAGCTGTACAGGGACCACAGAGTGCGCACCTGGGGGTTGTGAATGTGCTACCCCAAGTCACCTTCAACCTTCATCCATCAGCAACGCAGTGTTTGTTCCACAGGATGTGTGAGAGCCACAGTCCATCGGAGAGACATGGGGCGTGACCGCCCCAGCTCGCAGCAAACTCCCCAGGGCAATAGCTTAGGGACTCCCCAGCCCACGGCCTCCAAGGAGCTGCTCACTCACTGCTGAGTGTCTTCCTCCTCCTCCTCAGTCTTGCTGAGAACTAGGTAGGTTTTCCCCCCTTTGTATTGAACAAGTCAAGGAAAAAGAATGTGCAGTGAGTGCGCATAGTGTCCTCAGCAGTGGACGGTGCATTGGGACCACACCCTGCAGACAATATCTGCTGGTTTTACCCAAGGGCTTTGTTGAACTTGGCTGGGCAGACACACACGCGCGTCGGTGCCCAGTAGCTGGAATCATTGGCTGTTACTACCCTAGGATGGCGGCTGTAGTGTCAATGGGACTGAGGGATTCTGACCAGTATGTTTCCCCTCTCTGCTCCGATCCTGCCCAATTATTATCCACATGATGTTTGGCCTTCTAGAGCTGCACAGCTTCCTCCACCACCGGGGCTGTGTTGCTGACTTCAGCAATCCGGACCCTAGTTGCAGAACAAAGGAAGAGGCCTGGAGCGCGGATAGGGCGCCAAGGGGGGGGAGTATCATCTGAGCACAAAATGCCTCCTCTGCACTTTCTCTGGTGACTTGAGTCCTGCCACAAAACTAAGGCTGGGGAAGTGGCTGCATTAACCATCCAAACGCTCAATACTCCGCACTGTGACGTGTACGCGCCGGCGTGAAATAACTAGAAAACAGCACCCGTGCTTGGAGAGTCACAGTCCCGGCCACTGGAGAGGAGGGACGAGGGACTACAAAGGGGAGGCGAAAGAACTGGCGCTTTTAGACAGGAGGAGCAATGGGCGGGGGCGGGGAGATGAGGGCCGAGCCGGGAGGCAGGAGCAGGACAGTCTGGAGCCTGGGCAGGTTCGCGCCGTTGTGCATTTAATCTCGGAGCGTGCCCGTTGGGGCTGGGTTCTTTTGTCGCTGACATTCAACATGAAAATCAAAGGTGCAACCCCGCCAGGCAGATCTAAGCTGCATTTCTCCCCTTCCCAGCTCCCCTCTCGCTCCCCTGGCTCCAGGGTATTAGTTCGGCTCTAGCCCAGCTCTGAAAGGAGCGCGTCTCCAGCTGTGCAGAGGCCTGTGTGGAAGGAGCTGGTGATCTCAGTCCCATTCGGAGTGGCTATTGACACTCACAAGTGCCTCTTGCAGGTGGTCTGGGCAGAAGGGGTCGAGGGCTGAATGCCCTGGGGTGACTGAACTCTCCTTTCCCTCCTAGAGGTCCTTTCCAGGTCAGGGCTGAGTCACATTAGCAGGGCAGCATGGGGGAAGCTTGCACGGCTGCTGTCCATGCTGTGCATAAGGGGGCCGCTCTCTCCGCTGCTGTCAGGCTGGTAGTTTTGGGTTCCAGTTTTCAAAAGGTGGCCTCCATTTGGGTGAGAGCCCTCCCTGTGCAGAAGGAGAGGGTTAGCTAGCTCCACATTGAAAGCAGTTTCTTCTGCCAGATGCGAAAGCAAGCCACTCTGCTACCATGGAGGTGCTCACATGCCTCTCTGGGTATATGTACACTGCAGTAAACGACAGTGAGATGGTGTTTTATTGCAGTGTAGACACACCCTGAGATGAGCTCAGGCAAACAGCTCTGGAGATTGAAGCCCCCCGGGCGTAAGTAGGACTTAACTGGTGCTGGCCCTCTCCCCAGTGGTGAAGTTCATCCTGTGTACAGACACAAAGTACATCTTTGGATTATTCTCTCCTGGACCACAAATGATGGGACTTGATCACACATGTGGGCAGGGGGCATAATTGACACACACTGACCTCATCCCCTGTGTGTACAGATTATAGCATCTGTGCACACAGGTATTGGTGCAGAAAACTGTGCACCATAATGTGGTTGTGCAAAGTTGCCTTTGCACAAATGGCAGGCAGGTTCCCAACTCCCAACCTGCCCTAAGACAGGGCCTCGACCCAGCCTTTGCACAAATGGAGGCTGGGTCGAGGCCCTGTTTTAGGGCAGAGTGACTCTAAAACTCACTAGATAAATTTCTCTGAACCTCTACAATTTAAAATCAAGCGGTGAATCTGTTGGCAAAGCTTGTGCTTTCTCCTTCTGTGTGTGCGCGTGTGTGTATGTATGTGTGTGTGTATATATATAAAGACTCTTATTTATAACTGCTTGTTATCTGAGTATGAGGGCCTCTTTACTGATCCCAAAATGGAAAAATTAGACCCATATCTGGTGGAGAACAGGACATAATATGCTAATGGATCAAGGGAGTGTCGATTAACACAAGATGTTAACTGGTTTTGTTTAGCTTTCTACTAAGATCTTATCTTCTGCCGGAAAGAATGGATGGAATAAGCCAAAGTGGGGTCTAAACAAAGTGGAAGATAGGAACTTCTGGGGACATGATCTGCGATGAATGATAATAAAATGCAGTTGTTTTGGTTTAGCAACCCAATATTGATGTCTAGACACACACAATCTGTAACAGGACAGATTTATTTAATCCCAGAATTTGTTTGCTAAATGGACCATTAGATTGTCTTGGACGGCATTCAAATACACAGCAGGCCCACCAGGTTCCCATTGAAGTCCATGGGAGTTTTGCGGTTGACTTCAATTGGAGCAGCATTGGGCTCTTCTTTGGAGCAGTGTTGCCTAGAGAGAGATAAGGCCTGATTCTGTTCTCACTAGTGTAGCTCCACTGATTTCAGTGAGTTACACCTGATGTACACGGGTTTAAGCAAAATGCCCATGTACCTGGCATTGGGTGAAGGTCCCACTGCTCTCCTAGAGTGAGTCATAGTGTGTGTACTGCTTATAGGAAACAAGTTATTGGCATTGAGGGGTGTTAGGTGGCGTTCAGTATCATTGGTTCCAGTAAAGAGACCAGTTGGTGGACACTGAATTGTCCCAAACGATTTCTTTCAAAAGAGAGATACTAGGGGTCTGAATGCAGGACTCGGACACAAGAACACCTACATTCCATTCCTCTGCCACTGACTTTGCAGCCTCAGACAAGTCACTTAGGGGGGGATTTTCAAAGGCACAAGGGGAGTTAGGCACTTAACTCCTATTGACTGTTAAGTGCGAGTTGGGAACCTGCCTGCCCTTTGTGCCTTTGTTATCCTCCCCTCTTTAACCCCTCTGTGCCTCGATTTCCCCATCTGTAAAATGGGGATAACAACAATGTCCTGCTCCACAGGGCTGTGACTGAGTGGATAGATTTTCATGGCAGTTGAGAACTTGCAGCGCCACTGTGTTCAGCACCTCTGGAAATCACACCACGTAGTCAGGCGTCTCAGTGTAGATTGAGATGCCTATCTGTGGGCACTCAGATTTGAAAAGGTGGGTAGTAGTCACTTGCCCAAAGACAATGGCAGGGCCAGGAAGAGAGCCCAGTTATCCCAAGTCCCCGTCCTTTGTACAAACCACTAAGCCATCCTTCCCTCCCCTAGCCCGAGTTAATTTGAGATCAAAACCACCACATCAAAAGCACAATAGTGCTTAGCAATTATATAGCCTTGTGTATTTTCAGGGCACTTCACAACTCTCAGAACACCTGGAGATGTACGTTTTCAAATGCTGGCTTCAACCCCTCTGCACCTCCATTTCCCCATCTATAACATGAAGAGAATGCTCTGTCCCTAAGCCTGCCAGCAGTCCTGTGAGGTCATCGTGTCATCTTTGCAAAGGGCTTTAAGATCCTTGGAGGGAAGGTGCTAAAACCCTTGTTATTGTCAGCAAGTTGAGAGGAGATTAGACTGAATCCCATTTTGAATATTCCAATATCTGTTTCATTTCCCATGTACACTGATAGCCAGCAGAGAATGCCATCGAGCATTATAATGCTTTTTACAACAGAATTTGCAAAGTAATTAGGAGGAAAAAAAAGATTTAAAAGATACTGTATGGGATGAAAGAATCAATTTTCACATCTTTGTGATACGTTTTATGGGCCACATAACAAATCCATGGAGAACATACTGTATGAGAAAGTTTCCAAGCAACTCTGATACTACTGTGGCAGACTGTTGTTTAACCCTGACTGGGGAGACGCAGGGTTTGAGTTTCAGGCTGAATCACTGGGTGATGAATAGTTCCAGGGAGCTGACATATTTCAAAAGAAGCCATTTAGCATTACCCTCTTGTTCTCTCATTCCCCCTATTTCTAGATGGAGGGATGTCCCCTGAAACTCAGGCTCAGGCTAATGTGAGGGGAAATTTACCAGCATAATTATACTGGACTAGGAGGGCCTTTTTCTGATCTAGCTCAGTGGTTCTCAACCAGGGGTCCGCGGCCCCCTGGTGGGGGCGGTGAGCAGGTTTCAGCGGCTTTGCCAAGCATGGCTGGCGTTAGACTCACTAGGGCCCAAGGCAGAAAGCTGAAGCCCCACCATGCAGGAGTGAAGCCCGAGGCCCTGAGCTCCAGCACCTGGGGCTGAAGCTGAAGCCTGAGCAACTTAACTTCGTGGTGCTCCTTGTGGCATGGGACCCTGGGCAATTGCCCTGCTTCCTACCCCTTAACGCCGGCCCTGACTTTGATATGGGTTGGAATGGGGGGAAACAGTAAATAATGGTATCCCCAAGATCTAACTGTGTTAGGATGAGAAACTGTGTAAGCAAAACATACACACATTTAAAACCTCTCCTTTTTTCTAAAAAGGGATACCGATAAAACATGTATGCGACGGGGACTCCTCTCCTCTGAGAATGCTGCTCTCCTGAGTTGGGTGAATGGCTGTCACACTTGGCCAAACATTTGTTGGTCCCCATCGTTACTAATGAGCTGGAAATAAGGGGATAAACAGTGCAGTGATGTAATTCACAGATGGAACTAACCTGAGAGGAGCTACAAACCCCAGAGAGGACAGAGAAGCTTGCAAAGGGGCCTAGAGAGATTCGAAAGGGGGGCAGCAAGTGATAAAATGAGATTCAGCTGGGGAAAATACAAGCTATTACATCTAGGGGAGTTAACACAAATGCAGAGGATCCGCTCTCATATTGGTGCAAATCAGGAGTGACTCTACTGGAGTCAAGAGTATTTCACTGGTGTGAAACTGGTTTAAGTGAAAGAAGAGTCAGGCTCGTCTCTTCCATGGGAAAAAGAAACCAGTGAGGCCTTACTGCTGAAAGAAACACAGGATGGAGGATGGTGAGTTAGACATGCGCTTTCAAATGTGTTATTGAAGCCAAAAGGCCAAAGCAATTTTTGGCTGTAGATGGAGCATATGCCTGATGCAATTTTAGCCTGCCCATGCAGAAGCATCAGGTCACAGAGGGGATAGTCCCCCCTGCATAGAGTTCTGCAAGGGTAGCTGCATACACCCAGTAGCGGCACCAGCTCTTCCAGCGCCCTAGGCAGCGGAAGGTCCCGCCCCCGAAATGCCGCCCCCAACAGCAGCGGTGGAAGGTCCCGCCCCCAAATTTGCACGGCCGGCCGGGGCGCTGGCGCCCCCAAAATAGCAGTGCCCTAGGCGACCACCTAGGTTGCCTAATGGGTTGCGCCGGCCCTGCATACACCTCATTACCACAAAGGCGCTGATCAATTGGAGTGACTTCTCAGAGGATCATAGTGAGGCATTGATGTTTGAATATATAAAGCGATATATCTCAGGGCAACGATAATAGTCTACAAATACTAGAAGGGGGGGAGTTGTCTGGAGTGGCACAGGGGATACAATTTAAATTAATAAGGAAAAATGTGACTGTCCCTACAAAGCTTCAGGCTAGAGAGACTTCTTAGCTTCTGTGGGTGCGATGGACACCCCACTGCCTGGGACATTTCAAATAAGTGGGACAAAACTGTCAGAGATTCACTGTAGGGAACAATCCCACGCTGGCCTGACAAGAGGAAGGACTAGCTGGAGTGACCAAATCACTCCCATCTCTAATGTCTATGGACCAAACCCTGAGGTCCCTGCTGAGACACCCATTGAAGATGATGGAAGTTTTGCGGGACTGAGGACTAGTAAAAGTGGAGTAAGGAACTCAGGATCTGGGCCTGCAAATCTATGAACTAAGATGTCATGGGCTGGGCCTTCCCTTCCACCCCACAAGCACAAGAGGAGGGAAAAACCAGTGCTAGAAAAAAAAACTCTTTGAGGGGATTTTATTAAAAACCCACTTGTTAATTTCAAAAGTTTCCAGGGGTTGCTTAGCATCTTTTGGCTCAGTGTCACCATCTCTCTTCCTCATTGTGGCTAGAAGGTGGAAAGTGAGAGAGCGAATGAGCGTCGGTGTAGGGAAGGGGCGGAGGAGAGGACTCCAGAATGCATCTCCTTGGAAGGGGCAGGGGTGCTAGAACAAGTCCTTCTCATGTCATCCCCTGTCAGTAACCCCCTGCAACGGTTTGGGAAGGGAAGAGTCTGAAGGAATCCTTGCATGAGACACATCTTCGTTTGGGTTCCTCCTCCAAGGTTCTTCTATTGGGCGTGGGAGGAGGGGTCGGAGCTCACTCTCAGGGATATTTCTCTCACATAATAAACCGGAATGTTCCATGGAGGCACTGACTGGCGGGGAGGAGGGAGAGAAAGCGATCAGGAGGTTGTGAAAAGGCTAATGGCCAGAGCACATGATGAGGGAAAGAAAGCTCCGATTATGGGAATGGAAGGGACAAGCTGAAAACAAAGTTGATGCAGTGTCCTATGAGTAAGGCTGCCCGGGGGTGAAATTTCTTTTAAAAAGAGCAAGAGATGGAGATGAAGGCAGAGCCGTGGAATATAGTTCCTGAGAACTAGGCCCCAGCCGTATCAACCACAGCAGGGCACAGAGCATCCTCCCACAGATGATTTCACCATGAGCCAGGGAGATCCAACACCGCAGAGCAGGCCAAGGGGAAGGCAAGGAAAAGTGAACTGAAACAAAGAAACCCCCTAAAGCCAACATTGAGTTTCACAATGCCTGCTCATGGGAGGAACTTGTGCCTTCAACTGCCGTTGGCTTCGACAGACCTCATTGTAAAGCCTGTTCTGGTATTTAACCTATATCTTTCTTGGCTTCTCACAGCAGCACATCTCAGATGTCAAGGAACTGGCTGCATATAGACAGGGTGGTCCCCTATCCTGAAGAATAACAAAATCCCAAAGTGAATGTGAGTAGGAGACTGACCCCGCCCCGTTGCATTTTCAGATAAGATCCAGCCTTTTCTATGGCCCACGTCCAATTTCAGATTGTGGCACGCTCTCTGCTATATCCCTAAACTCACCCTTGAAAATGTTCCCCCCTCGCCCCAATTTGTGTTACTTCCTTGCAGGTGCAGATAGCGATGGGCAATCTAGTCCAGGTGCAATCCGAACCATCCATGGAGCTTTGCCTCAAGCCAGCATGGAGGTGGGCGTGAGGTTCAGATTAGAATGGGAGCCTTTGACACCCACTACTCACTCATCTGGCCCAGGTGTAAATGATGATGCAATAGAGACCCAGGCCCTAAGACTCTGCTCTGACCTGCTGTGTCCATCACATTCCGTTTGCCTGGTCTCTTCTGTTCCTGTGCCACCCCCATCGCCATGGTAGATGAGCGCCTTACATGCGCCACCAAAAGATATCGGGTTCGTTTCTGTGCTAGCTGATATTAACCTGGAGTCTCTTGCCAGTCCCTTCCTCTGCGTTTTGCTCCGGGAGAGCACCCTGTATATGACAACATTAGGCAGTACTCGTGGTAGTAGTCAGTCTGGGGTGTGGAGAGGACTTCGTTATCTGTCTGTGATCAGCAGCCTCAATAAAGAATCCACTTTATATTCAGGAGACTTGAACCCTGGCTTTTCTCTACCTCAAAGGAAATGACGGAAGCCATGCTGCTAACTACTTATTATGGACCCGCTCCTGCAGTCCTTGTGCAGGCAAAATTCCCATTGCATGAAAAGGATTTAACGTTCAGAGGTTTTGTTATTGTTTTCCAAGTGTTTCCAAATTGCTTTATGATTTGCTCCAATATTCCTGGACGTTAGGTGATTCTCTCTGGCAGGTATTTCCCCTTCCTTCTAAATGACCCAACCTACATCTGCCATCCCCCATCACACCTCGCCCTCTCTGCATGAGTCCCCAAAGACAGGGGAGCTTGGTGACTCCTTTGCTCAGTCCCTTTGCAGGGCTGATGAATTGCATCTGGCCTGCTGATTGATACACTTCTTATCTCAGGAGTCTTTCACTTGCCTCTTATGAATCCTGATGTTTCTAGAGCCTCATTAACATTTATCTGCCTGAGCCCCCTGCTCCTTTCATCCTTTGTTGTTGAGAACTGCAACAAAGCAGATGTTGACCATGTCAGCCTCCTTCACAGTCCCTATTATGGGAGCTCTCTGTTCCCTTCCCCCAACAAATGGTAGTGCTTTTTCTGGTCCCTTATCAACTCTCCCATATAACCTTTCCCCTTGCCTCATTTTACTCCTTGGCAGCCATCATTCATCCAGGACTTGGAACATCTCCTATTTGACATATAATACTCACCACGCAGCCTTTTCAAAGCAGTGCATTAATTAATTATTCCCCTAGGAGGTAGAGAATTAACCAATTAGCCCCATTTTACTGATGAGGAAGCTGAGCCACAGACAGGTTAAGGGACTTGCCTAAGGTCACAGAGAAAGTCAATGGCAGAGTCAGGATTTGAGCTCAGGAGTGCCTGGTCCCTAGATTCCTATGCTCAGCCCCCTCTTTCCCCTCATTACTCTGGATTTGCACCAGTGAAGCCGAGGGCAGAGTCTGGTCCAACCTTTCTACGTGGCAACATGACCCAAGCCAGCACAGAGTTTGGAACAGAGCATCCACCACGTGGCGGAGCAGGATGGTCCTTTCACAGCTATGACACGAAGATACCCTCCTCTCAGCCCCCACCTTCCTCCTACCCAGGATGGCTACTGGTGGCAGCAGCAGCAGTTCTCCTGGTGTTACCTGGGGCGGACACAGCTCTTTCCACTCCTGCCTTAAGAAAAGAGCTCCCCCCCCTCAAAACAAGGGGCTTCCAAGCACTGAGAGTCTGAGGGGCACATTGTCCATTTACCAGGAACCTGAGCTTGCTTAATATTTTCTCCTGGCTGTCATGCCCTTGACACATGACTAGAAATCGCTTATGGCTTGAGTTGACCAGCAATACAATCCTGCAGTGGATCAGCGTGTCCTCACCCTGCAGCTCCAGGGGATCCTCCCCTGTTAGGAAGCCATTGGTCCCACGGGCTGTTCTCTGGGCACCTCAGCACTAAGCCACAGGAAGAAGAAAGGAACCAAGGCCTGATGCCACCAGCCCTTCCCAACTCCTCTGAGAATCCTGCAGGATTCTGGCCCCATACAGGGCTACCACTGGGCACAGACCCTCTGCACAGGGGTGAATTCAAAAAAATAGAAAATAGGAAAGCAACATAGGAAATGATAGGATGGGAACAAGATCCTGGCCCAATCCATAAATGGGTTGTTACAGTTGTTATATCCTATAGTATCCCCACTCCCTAGGCAACTGCAGAGCTCTGTTTTGAAGCTATTTACACAGCTTCCCCTGCTGCTTTCTTCCCTCCTTTGTTCCACATAGCACAGATGCCATGATACATCTTACCTGGGGAGATAATGTACTTACCCCTTCCCCCCCCCAAACCCCCACCACCACCACCACCACCACCTCAGCAGGCAGGATCAACGTTAAATGGCTGGAACAGCGATTCCCTTCAGGCATCCTGTTAGTTGAATGAAGGCCCAGTCCTGCACACCTTTACTCAGGTAGTCTTTATTCACCTGAGCAGTCTCCTTGACTTTCCTGTGACTAAGGGCTTTCAAGGAACAGGCTGTAAAACTGTCGCAGCAGCCTTTCCCATGACGTGGTACCCCATCACCCCGCTGTCCCTCTGCACCTGAGCCTCACCTAACCATATGATCAGGGCCAAGTTCCTTTGGGGCATCCCGGATTAAAGGTACCAGTTGGAGGTGTCTGATAAATAGCACACGTTGTTAGCATTTTCCAGGGGATTTTGTGTTTTAAACCACTGGGATTAAATCTGAAAGGACCTACATTTAAGTAACAGTAAGTCTGTGCTGCCAACTGCAACAGATTGTGAGTTGAGGCTGACACTTTACTTACACTACTGTTTAATTAACTTGTTTAATTACTTAAAGTTTGTACAGCTCTGTCTCATCTTACGCTGGGGTTATGTTCCGCGGTCAGCGCGTAAAGCGAAAACCGCGTATAGTTAAAATTACATGGCGGGCAGAATCGCCCGCACTACAGAAACAGTATTTAAATTGTGATTTTTCTCTTTTTTGTTTGTTTTTTTCTTGTTTTTCCCGACCGCATAAAGCTGAAATCGCACATGTTAAATGCGCCTAAGATGCGACAGACCTGTACAGTGCTTTGAAGATGCAAAGTGCTATGCAATTGCTGGGCATTGTTACTGTTATGATGGCCTAACCTTTATTTTGAAATGATGTTTTATTATAATAATGAAACCCAGAATTGCAGAAATACAATGCAGTGAGGAACGTTCACACAAAGACACATTTAGCTCGGCACCATACAGCTAAATGGAAAAGGAAAAAGAACTCCCAAGTTCCAGCTAAGTCTGATCCTACAATGACCTGCGTGCAGATGAGTGGCTGCAGGCCTCCATCTGCAGAGAGCTCAGGCCAGGATCAGGGCCTAAGACCACAACCCCTAAGCACTACTCAGGCCAGGTCTACACTATACACGCCCTGAGCGACACAGTCATACCGACCTATCCCCAGTGTAGAGACTGCTATGCCGATGGGGGGCTTCTCCCGTTGACATAAACTACCATCTCTTGCAGACGTGGATTAATTACACAGACTGGAGAAGCTCTCTTGTCAACATAGTACCATATTCACTGAAGCACTACATTGGTGCAGCCTCACTGGTGCAGATTTTGAAGTGTAGACCTGGCCCCAGTGGGTGGGATTCACAAAGGTATTTAGGTGCCTAACTCCCACTGTGACACACAGAGCAGGTGCTGGTACCACATCACCCATTTGCAGCAATCTTAATACAAATATCATTCACAGTGTTTGTAAGTTACCGTAATATTCCTTGGGTGGGTGAGTTAAAGGGCCGCCTTTACCAATGATGGCAGTAAGAGCAGCTCCATTGTGCCCACGCCTTATGAGGTGAATTTGACCCTTAAATTCAATTTTAAATTGGAATCTGTTCTGGATTATTATTATTTGCCTGCTGCCAAAGGCACGTTAACAGTCCAGCATATGGACAATAGGGTCCGATTTTCCTTTGCCCTATGGCCTCTTGGTGCTGCTTTCCCAGCATAAATGGGCCATAAAGTTAGCAGCTCTGCTCACTAGGAATGCCCCTAGTGTAGGGGCTTCCCTAGCTGATATAACCAGCTGTATGCCATGCCTTTTCACAGCCTGGGGTGTAGGGGATATTCCAGGGGCACAGTTGGGGGCAGGAACTCTGATGCTGACTGGGGGACCAGGAAGGCCCCTTAAACAGCTCCAGAGTAAGCCGCCTTTGCCTTTAACCCCTTCCCGCACTGAGCGGGACCTCAGCCAGGCCAGAGAAGTGGCTCTAAGGTTCCTCTCCAGAAGACCTTGCAGTCTAAGGGCCCATTCGCAGCTGAGTGGCGTGTGGCCCCAGCGAAGGCCAGGCATTTCTTCCAGTAGCCAGCCCCCTGCAGCGTTCGCAGGATCAGGCTCTAGATAACCTCTTTTTCACTGGCATGCCGAGGCAGGGAGGTTATTTGAAGGGGACACCTCCGGGGCGCCACACGACCGAGCCTGCCACGCTCAGTCGAGGGCGGCCAATAATCGGTGGCACGCGGGTGGGGTGGGAGGCCGTAAGACCCCCCCCCCCCAGGCCTGGCGAGCCACAGTGGCCTGGGCCACCAGACCCACGCGGAGCCCTTTTCCCCAGGGAAGAGGCTGGTGCATGGGCAGAACAACAAGGCAGCCTTCTGCATGCACGTTTCGTTATGAATCAACCCTGCATTGCTATGGCACTGAGCGTGGGCTCGCGCCTGCAAAGGAGCAGACGGGGTACTGCACCCACAGGCAGCCAGGAGCAGCCCTCCCCCACCCCTCCGGCTTCGCTCTCGCTCTTTTTTTTTTTTTTGCAAGAGGGAAAAAAAAAAAAAAACTGCTGCAATGTGCAAAGCGGCTCGGGAGAGGCAGCGGCCGGGCCAATCAGAAGGGCTAGCTCCGAAAGTTGCCTTTTATGGCTAGGGCGCTACCGCTCTGGCCCCATAAAACCCGGCTCGCGAGGCGCGTTGGAGTAGCTGTGAGCTCCCTCTGCACGCGCCACGTTCCCCCCCAAGCCGCTTCTTTTTGCCAAGGGGCTAAACTTGCAACTTCCTCAAGGTAAGTGATTGGGGGGCAGGAGCCCCTCTCAGAGCCGCTTTCCTTGTGGGGGGGCAGAGAGGGGCTGGATTTCTAAGGGCCCCTCTCTTAGCTAGAGACGAGTGACTCCATTGCACTACTCGAGACCCCAAAGAGGGGCTGAATTCTGATGGCTTCCAGCTAAAAGCTGCCTAATGCAGCTCCCCCCCCCCGGGAAAGCCATTGCAATGAACTGTCCGGCTGTTGTGAGGTTGCTTTTTTTTTTTTTGGCAAGATTTATTTAGGGGCTGCTCCTCTTCTAGGGCGAGTTTAGCTCTTTGTGTGCAAAGCTAAAGTGCCCGAAGCAAACTGTCAATGAATGGCTGAGCATGCGGGGCATGAGCTGTTTCTTTTAGCTTCCTTGTCCACGACCAGAGCTGGAAAAGCTCCCCAGGCCGGCAATGGGGGGTTGAATCCACGGGGTCTGTTGCCTGGTTGTGATGGGGTGCGGTGGAGTTTGTCTCGAGTTAATCGGAGTTTGTGGGTGTAGAGAGGGTCTCTGGGGTTGCGGAGACCGCTCTGGGGCTGTAATCGGGTTCGCTTGTCTCGGTGCCTAAGAGGATTTGTGGTTGGAATAGAGATTGAATGGGGGGGAAGGAGGAAGGGAAGCCTAAAGCGAATCCCCTTCCAAAGAGGAGGGAAGTGGTGGGTTTGGTGGCCCTGCTGAAAAGAGGGGCTTGGGAGAGTGCCTCCCCCTCCCCTTTTTGCAAGGGAGTTGGGAGAAATCTGGGGGAAAGGGAGTTGGGAGAAATCTGGGGGAAAGGGGGTTATCTGTTCGCTGCTCTTAAGATCTGGTTAGGGTGTGACTCCAGAGCTGCTGCTTCCGGTGGCAGAAAGCCGGTACTTCTATTGTATCAGCTCAGCACATGCTGGGTAAGGGTGGGGGAGGCAGAGGGAGGATCCTCCATGCACAGGATGGGGAGGGGGAAAGACATGAATCAGTCTCCTGGCCCAGAGGCTGTAGGAGGGAGGGGGGGTCTCTTTGTCTTGTTGAAGGCATATGGGATCCCTCTGAGAGGTGGCTGCCTCTTCTCCTCTTCTCTCCCCCCCGTGGGGCGGTTACACTGGAGGCCCCCATACACCCACTGGAGGCTCCCTTTTGGTAAGGGGCTGTAAGGGGTGGGTGGATCCAGGAAGACTGATCTGAAACCTGATTCTGCTGAGGGCATTGTCTCTGGTGTCTGGGAAAGGGTGGGGTCCCCGCAGGTCTAGATGGCTGGTGTGTCTCTGGGCACAGATCAAGGGCTATTCTGCCTGATAATAGGGGGAAGAGATGCTCTTTTTATTGCTGGTTTGGTTTAAAATGCATTTTAAAAAAAACCAGGGACTCATCCCAGCCAAGCCATGCTTCTACCCGACAGTGGGGTGAAAGAACTAGGTTCCCCGAGCAACCTTGCTAGGTTGGTACAAGGGGTGGGGGCAGGCACAGGTGGGGAGAATTTGACTCTTCAGTTAACCAGTGGATCTGCTGCTCTCAACCTGGCACTTTGATCTCTGTGATTACAGAGTTCTCCTTGTGTGACAATTGCATAATAGCATTGTCTTAATCCTGTGCTAGCTTCTGCTGTCACTCGTGTAAAGGGTTTTGAGGCTAGCTGGTGGGGAACCTGCAATTAAACTTGGCCAGTTAATTAAATGTATATAAAGCAGGCTTCTTTCTTATGAAACCCTTTACTGCTTTACGGGTTAGGTCAGTGGGAGACTATTTCAAAATGCATCTGTTTAAGCTAATGCAATTGCTTGCATGACAGGTATAACTAGTCATAGAGCCTGTGTGCTCAACAGGGTGGGATCCAGGGACAGGCTGCTTCTCTGAAGCAGGGTGTGGGTAACTTCCCCTTTTCAAACAGTTTCAGTTGTCCTCCTACCCTGTGCTTCAGACACCCTAGTGCTGGTACCAGGCACACTCCCTCTTGCAGGGAGTGGCCACAGCCATATGCTTCATTTGAAAAGGGAGGGGAGTGGCTTGTCTCCTTAATCAGTCCTCCAAAAGCTGGCTCCACGCCGCACTACTGGCTTCTTGCAAAGCTTGCTCTAACCATTGCCTTTTATGGTAATAATGTGAGACTAGAGCAGGGACTTCCTTTGTCCCAAATCGGTGCAAAGGCAAAATATGCAGTGCTCTGCACCCTCTAGTGGCTGAAAGGGAGAAGTCCAGCTCACAAACAGGAAGCTAGAAAGGAAATGGGTGGGGAAGGCCCTTGCCTCTGCATGCTCAGCAGCAAATGGCTTAACCTTACCACATGGGGTTTTCCTCCAAAACCATGATACATGCATGGCTATTACAAGTTTTTCCAGAAATCCTGGAGCGTGGAGACTTCAATAAACTAAAGTGAGACATCTGTTGCCCAGCTAATCAAGCTTGCTGATGTTGTCTCCATTACTTTACAGTTCGCCATGGATGATGATATTGCTGCACTCGTTGTTGACAATGGCTCCGGTATGTGCAAAGCTGGTTTTGCTGGGGATGATGCCCCTCGTGCTGTCTTTCCATCCATCGTCGGTCGCCCTAGACATCAGGTATGTAATGGAATAGCATCTTGCCTGTATTGTCAGATGAATCCTAGTGATCAGAAGAAAACACTGTAGCGTATATGATCTATATCCTGTCTGTACACACAGATGTGTGGCTGTGCAGGAGTGAAAAGAAATGAGCTAGTTTGGTTCATCTTCCTGTCAGCCAGTAAAACTCCCCATCTCTACTGGGATGGGGAAGTTCTGTACCTATGGCCTGGCTTCCTAGGTCCTGTAACCTCCATAATGCTTCAGCAAAACTCTAAAGAGCACGCTAGCTGCCATGGTTGAGGAACGGGGCCTAGTGTTTAGTCAGCCAATGGATTGGTGTCTTCAGAGTTAGTGGATCAAGTTTGACTAATCGGCTCTGACTTTTCTCTCTACAGGGTGTGATGGTTGGTATGGGCCAGAAAGACAGCTACGTTGGTGATGAAGCCCAAAGTAAAAGAGGTATCCTGACCCTGAAATACCCCATCGAACACGGTATTGTCACCAACTGGGATGACATGGAGAAGATCTGGCACCACACCTTCTACAATGAACTCAGAGTTGCCCCTGAGGAGCACCCTGTGCTGCTTACAGAGGCTCCCCTGAACCCCAAGGCCAACAGAGAAAAGATGACACAGGTGTGTAAGGTGGTCTTGGTCCCCATTCTCCATCATTTGGCTCCAGCTGACTGAGCCACTGGCCAGCATTCCTCCCTTGCGTGCCTTCATCTTTTTTCCTTTGCCATTCTCTACAGGGTTTTCCTTTCCTGACCTGAGTCTTCTCTTTGCTGGATCTTGACAGGTTTTATTTGCTCTTCCTAAGCTGGTTTCCTCTTGCTGACTTTATACTAGCAACTCATTTAACTGCTGTTTCTAACGAGACACTAACCCATTCACCTGCCCTGAGTGACTTCTGTAACATAGCTTTCTAGAGCTTGTGAGAAAGCTAAGATGTGGGTAGCCACAGTTGCTGTGTTGCAGCTGGGTTAGTCCATGTTCTCCATTCCTCTTTCCAAGGTTTGAGCTTGGGTTAGTGGGTTTGCTGTGAGCTCTGAGCTGGTTGGTATGGTCTCCCATTCCAGAAGACCAAATCCTGAGTCTGCAGACACTACACGCTGCAGCATAAGGACATTTGCATGACTTGCCGCAAACTGTCTCTTGTGAGTGCTGAGTGAGCCTCTTGGTCACATCCTGTCAACTTAACCTCTTCTCTTGTGTCCACAGATCATGTTTGAGACCTTCAACACCCCAGCCATGTACGTAGCCATTCAGGCTGTGTTGTCCCTGTACGCCTCTGGTCGTACCACAGGTATTGTGATGGACTCTGGTGATGGTGTCACCCACACTGTGCCCATCTATGAAGGTTATGCCCTCCCCCACGCCATCCTCCGTCTGGATCTGGCTGGCCGTGATCTGACGGACTACCTCATGAAGATCCTGACCGAGAGAGGCTACAGCTTCACCACCACAGCCGAAAGGGAAATCGTGCGTGACATCAAGGAAAAGCTGTGCTACGTTGCTCTGGACTTCGAACAGGAGATGGCCACCGCTGCCTCCAGCTCTTCCCTGGAGAAGAGCTATGAACTCCCTGATGGTCAGGTGATCACCATTGGCAATGAGAGGTTCAGGTGCCCAGAAGCCCTCTTCCAGCCATCTTTCTTGGGTAAGTCACCATCTTGTAGGAGATGGTGGTTGCAATTTGCCTTTCCCACCAAGCTTTGGTGGTGAAGTCCTCTCCTCCCCCTGAGGTGACTTTAAATGGCACATAGCTACCCACACAATCAGTCTAGAATAACTTAAGTGTTGTGAAGCCAAGCGAGATCTCTTCTTGGCTGTAGGCTGGAAGAAGCACTTGTCTCTCTCTGGTGCTGGATTCTGCATGATGTTTGCATTTGGCATTCTTAGTGTGCCCTAAACTACACTAGCTTATTTTAGGTTGTGATCCTCTACTGACCTTATTACTGGCTCCTTCCTGCTAGGTATGGAATCCTGTGGCATCCATGAAACTACCTTCAACTCCATCATGAAGTGTGATGTGGATATCCGTAAAGACCTGTACGCCAACACTGTGCTGTCTGGTGGTACCACCATGTACCCAGGCATTGCTGACAGAATGCAGAAGGAGATCACAGCCCTGGCACCCAGCACAATGAAAATTAAGGTATGTTGGAGACCCCAGAACTTATGCTCTCTGCTCATGTTCTAGCAGTGGGTGGGGTTGTCCTGATCAGGGCTTGGTCCCTGGGATGAAAAAAGCTACAAGAGCTCAAATCCTGGAAACCTTGGTTAATGGTATTTTGATGACAGTACCACCATGTGAATAGTCTTCCTTGGCCTGAAGCACTGGCACTAATGGGCTGATGAAGAATGCTGTTCCTAAATTGGGAACATGCATGGGATCTTGCCACTCAAGCCTGTTCAGATTAAATGCCATGTGATGGTGGCTAACAGTGAATACTGACTACTGTTGGTCATTTTAATGTGGCAAATCTAGTGGCTTGCAACAGGCCTGGTCTTAATGAACATCATTTAGTAACATGAAAGGTTAAGTTCCAAAAGAGCTCCAGAAGGGTTGTGTGCCCTGTTGGCTATAGCCCAAACTGTGATCCAGCTACAATGGCATCAGTGGTGTTGGTTGGCATCTGATACAAGCATGTAACTCTCTTGTCTCCTACAGATCATTGCCCCCCCTGAGCGCAAGTACTCTGTCTGGATTGGTGGCTCCATCCTTGCCTCTCTGTCCACCTTCCAGCAGATGTGGATCAGCAAGCAGGAGTACGACGAATCCGGACCCTCCATCGTCCACCGCAAATGCTTTTAAACCGGACTGTTACCACATCCCACCTTTGATAAAACCCATAATTGCGCATAAAACAAGATGAGATTGGCATGGCTTTATTTGTTTTTTTTGGCGCTTGACTCAGGATTTAAAAACTGGAACGGTGAAGGTGACAGCAGCAGTCTTAACGTGTTGGAGCGAACGTCCCCAAAGTTCTACAGTGCATCAGGACTTTGATTGTACATTTGTTTTTTAATAGTCATTCCAAATATTGCATAATGCATTGTTACAGGAAGTTACTCGCCTCTGTGGAGGCAGCAGCCCAGCTCGAAGGAGCAGAGTAATGCTTGTCAGTAAATTATGTAACCCAACAAGTGTCTTTTTGTATCTGCCGCCTTAAAACAAAACACACTTGATCCTTTCTTTGATATTTTTTTTTTTTTTTTGTCAAGCAAATGGGCTGCGTTCCCCAATTATAGATGTGAATGAAGGCTTTACAGTGCCCCTTGAGCGTCCAATGAGAAGTGGTGCCAGTATGTGGGGGAGGGGAGGGGCTACCTGTACACTGACTTAAGACCAGTTCAAATAAAAGTGCACACAATAGAGGCTTGGCTGGTGTTGACTCTTTCTCACTTCCCTGCACACACGGATCACGTCCCGCTACTGGGTTTGGTGGGGAGAAGACCAGTTCCCAGCTGGGGTGTGAGGTTGGGTGGGAAGGCAAGCTCCAGCTGTGGTGCAGAGTCAGCGTTTGAGCTCTGCACCACTGCAGAGCCTACAGCAAGAACAAGTCTCTCCTGGAACCTTCTCAGCTTCATTCCTTGGATCCTACCAAAGGCCAGGCCTGAGCCATTACTTTAATGCCTCTCCTGCCAGACTCCCTGCTGTTAGGTGCTAGCTGTGCTAAAGCAGGCAGACTCTGCAGTGGTGACAAGTTGTGTCTTTAACCCCCCCCCCCCCGTCCCCCTTTCTGCTTCCACCACTTCTATGCGTGTGCTCCTAGAGGAATCCAAGCAGAGATGGCCATGTTGCTGTCATAGTGAAATTAAAGCAATCCTATCCTTGGCACGTGGGGGTGGGAGGAGGAAGAAGGGTGACTGCTACAGCCAAAAAGGAGCAGAGGAGTATTGGTGCAGTTCTGATTTGGTTGCTGAAGCGCTGAATCTTTCCTGCTGTGCACTCAGATCTGTAAGGGACTAGATCAAGAATCCCTTTCCCTAGACAGAAGCAGCATGGAGTTCCCTTGTGGGGTTAAAGGGCTGCTTAAACCCAGCAGTCAGGAATGGACAAGACCTGACTACATTTCCCTTCACTACACTTCTCTCCACTTGCGACCCCCCCCCCTACCTGCCACAGTACACAGATGAAGGCATAAGGCACCCACAACTCCCAACCTGCCCTACACTGTCGTAATAAGATGTTCCCCTGGGAACTCTGGCTTTGATCTCTTGCAGGGGTGAGTACTGCCAGATGTGCAGTGATGTGCCCAAGCAGAACTCTGAAGTCTGCTGTCACAATGCACTTTCTTGTAAGAGTAAAAATCCCCATCAATGAATGACTATAAGCACATGCTCCTAATACCCAGGAGTCTGGTACCTAGCCCATAATAACCCTCATTTTTTATAAGCAAAACTGATTGATAGTAGCTACGGTGTCTGCAAAAGTCAGTTAGCAGAGGCATTCATCTGCTGCATACCTCTAAGAGTAGATCCACAAAGCCCCTTCATGCTTAATCCTAGCTTTAGTGACTGTCCAGGCTTGCAAACACTAGTTTCCCTTTTGCCTGATGTAACTGCTTCTAATGAAGTCAATAGCAAACTATCAGGGCAGTAGGGGTTTTACTTACAGAGCACCCAAACTGGGCTAGGCATAGCCCTGCTATAAAGAGCCATCCATTTACAAGGATGGCATTGAGACAGGGAGAGAGATACAGGCCATATGATTGGCTGGTATAGAGACCCCAACTGAGATCAAGCCCCCATTATTTTGGGTGCTATGCAAACAACCCCTGCTCCAAAGAACTTGTCTAACTAAGGCAAGCACAGAGGGTGAATTGGCTTAACCCACAGTTTCTTGAGTTCCAGCCTTATGCCCTGCTGTCTAGACTGTGCAGCCTCTCCGCTACATACTGTGACATCTGTATTTACTTTTATTTATGTTTTACACTATAGGTAGCCTTGAGGGATTCAAAGGAGGATGTTCCAGCACAAACAACGGCACAGCTGTGCGGAGTCAGGCCCTCACCTCTCATCCAGTTGAGAGTGGCTGACTAGAAACTGAGGCTGAGCCAGTCTGTGTAATGATTTTCCAAGGCTTTTATAGTCTGCCTGCCTACCTACCTACCAGCGCTAGAGGACTGCCAATTGCTCACCCTTAAAAACAGAATGAAGGCAGGAACCAGTTTGAGACTAAAATTCAATCTTTATCTGCTCTTTCGGCCTTGTCCTGTTGTGCCTAGCTATCAAGCTGCCTACAGACTATAAACCATCTCCCGGCCTATGCAATCTGTCTCCATGAATGGCAGTGTATTAACGATGGGAGCTCAGCTTACTTTTGAGTCTGCTGGCCTTGGTCTGTCACCGTATTAATATATACTTGGCTATGGATACTTCCAGAAACTCAGTTTCCAAACACGTGTTCGGGGGCATAGAGGATGATCTAAACCCATGTCTCTTAGCTTGTCCTTCGAGCGTGGTGATGCCATGGAGCTAGTGTATGAGAGTCCAACTCCTGCTTTCCTTTCTGACCGAAGAAGTTGCTGTTGAAATGGTTGTTGTGATACAAACAGAAGATTATGACGTAAGAGGTGCAGGGGAAAGACACAGCAGGAGGCAGCTATTTATGAAGATCTAAGTGACCAGGCAACTATCCTCAGCAGTAACAGACACAGGAAGAGCATATACACATATATCTATGTAACTAAACAGGGGGAATTGTTTCACTAGAGGATGTTTTTTGTAAGGTGGCAGCGCTTGTGTTTCCTGCTTACGAGGGCTTCTCAGTGAGGTCAGGGTTATCAAAGTGGTTTTGGAAATGCTTTTGCAAGGGCGGAGGGATAGCTCAGTGGTTTGAGCATTGGCCTGCTAAACCCAGGGTTGTGAGTTCAATCCTTGAGGGGGCCACTGAGGGATCTGGGGCAAAATCAGTACTTGATCCTGCTAGTGAAGGCAGGGGGCTGGACTCAATGACCTTTCAGGGTCCCTTCCAGTTCTATGAGATAGGTATATCTCCATTTATTATATATTCTTTTCCTTTGCAGCCACAGTCAACTGACCAGTGAAGTGCACATGCTTCTTACAAGGTTCTTCTGATATAGCTTATCGCCTTGGCTAACCAAGAACTTTATGCGTTACGCCATGTCGAAGCAACGTGCATAGATTCTTATTAGGTTCCTTGGATAAGGCTTGGTAATTGTGTCTTTTAGTGATTACATGCTGGAGAAAAGAATTTTGTGTCACCCTGGGGAAAACATTACTCACTACTCAGGACTCTGAACTCCTGGGGTGTTTTCCTTTAGCGAGCGAGGGGATGTTTTTTATACATAGTCATCTCTTCATAACGCTAATTAGTGTTGAGCTAGATCTGGGAATTTCTAGCCATTTCATAGGTTTGGGGGTAATATATCTTTCCACTGACTCTAGTCCCACTGAATCACTGGTCACTGGAAGAATGTGTTGTCCTTAATCAAAAGTAGTCACGCACGGTGCACTGGTTGTGGCAGAGGCCTGGGAGTCAGGAGACCTTGATGCTATACCCTGTGCTACCACTGACTCTCTGTGACCATGCGCAAGTTCACAATGGCTGTGCTGCTTTTCTCAGCTGTAGATTAGAGAGAACGATACCCACCGTGGTAGAGTGGCCGTGAGCTCCTTAGAAGAAAGAGGCTATGGAAGGGCAGTGTGTTATTTACATCATTGCATGAGTTTGTCAGTGAACCACAACATGGATTCAGCGCTACATATAGTACGTTTATTAATCAAATGTATTTGCATTTCAAATAAGGCCCTCAGCTCCCCAGATGGGGGAGTCCCTCTTGTTTCAGTCTCTGTTTTCTCACTTTATACCTAGCTGGGCCTTCAGACCCTGGTCACTGATCAGTGAACAGGTGCTCCTCATGTAATGCTGCTGGGACTTCCTCAGCGTACACTCAATACAGAATCCAAGTGAATCCTTTTTTCTTTGGCACTTTGGCCATTGGGTAAGTCGATTTCTCAGCCGTACCTAGTATGTGTGTCAGTATTGTGGGTGCCAGTGACTAGGATCCACCCTCATTTGGATTTTTTAGGGGATTTTTCCATATCCTTCTGGAAGGCCCAAGAATTCCCACTTGTCTTAGCTTCACCTTCCTCATCCGTCTTTGAGACACCATGTCATGCCGTCTAGCCTTAACTCAACTTCCCAGTCAATGCCACACTTCATTTGATTGGGAGAAGAAGGCTAATTGGGCCCAGACTTACCTGTTTTTTCGTCCTTCTCCCCTAAGAGTGCTCAGCTTTCACTAGTGATATAGGTAGACACCAGCAGCAAGATGTGTGCTCTGTAATCAGCTTGGGAACAAGGAAGTCACCTCACTGATCAGCTTATGGATGCAAGCTATCAAAACAGATTAGTGATGTCCTTGGTAAAGGAGATTGTTTCTTCTTTTGGGATTTAATTCCTGCATTAATTGATCATCAGCCTCCTTACTTTTCAATGTTTCCCAACCACTGGGAATATTATTGGGTGCCACCAGATGGCGCTGTTACAGATAGCCTTACAAGCTCTAGTTAACAGAAAGTATAGCTAGTTATACTGCGGAAGAAATGCTTATCGTTAGTGGTGGTACAATTCTTTTTAGCAGCTGTGTGTAGCACCAGTGAAGGTGCAGAGCTGCTGGCTACAGGTTATACTCATGCAAACAAACTAAGCTATCATATGGTGTCAACGCATTACATAGGATCATAGAATATCAGGGTTGGAAGGGACCTCAGGAGGTCATCTAGTCCAACCCCCTGCTCAAAGCAGGACCAATCCCCAGACAGATTTATGCCCCTTTGGGAAAAGTCTATTGTCAAGCAGCAGATAAAGAATGTTTTGGGATTTTGTCATTGAAATGGGTTGTAAATATTCTTTGTGCTCAGAGGAAGAGTTCCATGTTCTGAAGCGAGTGGTGTGTCTGTTTTTTTGCAGAGTGGCTACATTATATAGTTGCCAGAGGTGGCATTGTGCTCTGGCTTGCCCCCCCATAACTCCCAAGTAGGGGGCAAACTGGTGGCAAGAGGGATGAGGCCGTATCACGTGCTATTAACTATTCCGACTTTCATTGCAATGCATGGACCTCACCGGGGAGATTGCTGTAATTTACAGCCACACCCAGGATGCCTAAATTACACTGGGAGCCTTAATGGTTCCCTCCACCTTCACCTTCTGTGCTACACCTGGAGGCACAGCACAGACGCTGCCCTACAGGTGTTTTACGCCTATCGTGCTGGCCCTGTTGTTTTAGTTGTTTATTTTGCCTGTATGTTACATTGGAAATTCAGGTCTTGTCTACCCTTTTTGCCTGAAAAATTCTATGGATGACTAGAGAACGGGCAGGTTAGTGATCTCACCCATACTAAGCAAGTCAATCCTGATTGAGGGGGCTGTGTGATTGTTATTCAGACTTTAAAATATCCTTTTGGTTTGGTTTTGATAACTTCTATTTAGCTCCAGCACTTGCCAAATAGTGAGCATAATACATGTCTTGTTAAAGATGCTACACTCTCTGCCATCAATCAATCAATCAATCAATCAAGGGTTGAAAGAGTTCTCTCTCCATAGCTCTGGGCCCTCCAAGGGACACTGCTAGCAAAACAGGTATGACAAGACATAAGGCTCCTGATATTTCTAAGGTTAAAAATACAATCACCCCCCAGTCTTTTAATACCTTGTTCATGACTTCAGAAAGAAACAGGGCAACTACTCATTGTTGTCCTTTCTAGGTCATCTTTAAGGAATCCTTTATATGAAAACAAATCTAAAACCATACATGTAGCTACAGAAAATCCATCATTTTGGTGGTTTCTGTACTTGAGATTCAGCCATCAGTAGCCAGCAATGCAAATGAGGTAAGTTGCACTCACCATCTGTTTGAAACTGCAATATAACATTCCTGGGTGAGTCCTCAGCAGTGGGGATTGAACCCTGTACTTCTGAATCTTAAAGCATGAGCTGCTGCAGCTTGTGCCTAAAGAGGTGTTTCTGTTAGCTGATGCTATAGAATATCAGAACAGCCATACTGGGTCAGACCAATGGTCCATCTAGCCCAGTATTCTGCCTTCTGACAGTGCCAGATGCATCAGAGGGAATGAACAGAACAGGGCAATTTTGAGCGATCTATCCCCTATCATCCAATCCCAGATTCTGGCAGTTGGAAGTTTAGGAACACCTGGAACATGGGCTTGCATCCCTGATCATTTTGGCTAATAGCTGTTGATAGAGATGAACTTATCTAATTCTTTTCTGAACCCAGTTATACTTTGGCCTTCAAAACATCCCTTGGCAATGAGTTCCACAGGTTGACGGTGCACTGTGTAAAGAAATACTTCCTTATGTTTGTTTTAAACCTGCCGCCTATCAATTTCACTGGGTGACCCCTAGTTCTTGTATTATGTGAAGAGGTAAATAGTACTTCCCTATTCACTTTCTCCGCACCATTCATGATTTTATAGACCTCTATCATATTCCCCTCCCCCTTAGTCATCTGTTTTCTAAACTGAACAGCCCCAGTCTTTTTAATCTCTCCTCATATGGAAGCTGTTCCATACCCTTAATCATTTTTGTTGCCCTTCTCTGTACCGTTTCCAACCCTAATATATCTTTTTTGAGATGGGGCAACCAGAACTGGGCGCAGCATTCAAGACTTATCAACCTCTGCATGTGGCCCAGGCACCACAAGAAGGGGACAAAGTGCCACACCGAGTGGGTGTGGGTTACAAAAGTAGGGTGAGCTCTACCTTAGCTTTCTTTGTCTACACTTGAGATTTGCCTCAGTGCAGCTGCTACGCTTGCGGGATCAGGGATAATTGCAAATATTGGCAAGGCCTTTGCATTCCCTCCTGAAAATGGATCCTGATGGAAGCCATCGAATGAACAAATTCATTTGGGAAAACAAAACTGCAATGTCCTGCAAAGCTAGATGTGTTAATAGTCAAACTTCATTTGAATACACCAGTCAGAACAGGAAGCAAGGGCTGCCTGGCGACGGCGGCTCCAGGCACCAGCGCAGCAAGCGTGTGCCTGGGGCGGCAAGCCGCGTGGGGTGGCCTGCTGGTCGCCATGAGGGTGGCAGTCAGGCTGCCTTCGGCGGCGTGCCTGCGGGAGGTCCGCCGGTCCCGCGGCTTCGGCGGCAATTCGGCGGCGGGTATGCCGAAGGCGCGGGACCGGCAGACCTCCCACAGGCATGGTGCCGAAGCCTGCCTCACTGCCGTGCTTGGGGCAGCAAAATACATAGAGCCGCCCCTGTTTTCGATGACTTCTCAAGGGGTTGACTGACATTTGCAAAGCTGAGTCGTGGTTTTGAATTATGCTAGGAGTTTGTGAGCAGTAGCGGCGCCAGCATTTCCGGCGCCCTAGGCGGCGGAAGGTCCCGCCCCTGAAATACCGCCCCCAACAGCGGCGGCGGAAGGTACCGCCCCCAAATTTCTACGGCCGGCCAGGGCGCCGGCGCCCCTCAAATGTTCGCGTCCTAGGCGACCACCTAGGTCGCCTAATGGATTGCGCCGGCCCTGTTTGTGAGCAACCTCTCGGTCTGTTTGGAGCTAAAGTCTATGATGGAATATCGCTTGTGGAACAATGTGAAGTGAGTTGCTGCCTTGCTCCAAGCAAACCACATCAGAATGGATCCGTTGCTGTGGATGGGAGATGTGGGCTTTGGGGCTAGCTTTTCAGTAGCCCAGGCGGTGTTACCTGACACCATTTAAGATATATTTTAAAAAATGTTCACTGTCCCCCTCGCAATGTTTCTGGGCACAGATACAGTGAAATTTATGTTTATGTGATTGTCATTCACTATATATTTGCAGAGTGCCTAATTCAATGAGTTAATGAAGTGACTGCCTCTTAGCGGTATCACAACATACATGTTTAATAATAATAATACATTTAGCTAAATACACAATAAGAAGGTTTTCTGAAATGCATTGACCAATAAGGATGGATTCTTGTCTAGGTTTTACTGCTCATAAATTGTTTTAAACAATAGAGAGAGAACTAACTAAAGTCAAATTAAATCTAAAGAAACTTAACCCCACAATCAGCTGTGTGCAGACTGTATACCCCATTTTCAGCTCATTGAGCAAACCTTGACTAAACAGATGGGTTTAATTTTTCCTATATGTTTATTTTTATTTCACTTGATATTGATTGAATGCATTACCATCCCATAATACTATTATTTTAGTGTATTGCAATAGCACATAGAGGCCACAGGTGGGATCAGGGCCTCATTGTGTTTGACATCACACAATGTAAGGCCACAGCCCTGCAGCTTGATCCACACAAACGAAAGAGTCCATCTGCACGATCCGACTGCAGGATTGAGGCTTAATTGATGAATAAATGTCTGAAATGTTGTACTCTGTTTGCAACAGGGTACAATAAATGCTTTCAATGAGGGAGTAGCCTGTGATAGTAGATAGACAGGCCTTAAGGTAAAGTCCTATACAATTTAATAGGGCTGAAACCAATATGAAGCTGCAGAAATTTCACGGGTTTCTATAGAAAGTAATCTGAAACCAGCATTACCAATTCTTATGAGTTTATCAGGAATCTCACCATATTTGCTGCTTGTCTTAAAAGTCCCAGCGCTCGGAGTCATGGGATTATGCAACAACTCTGGTTTCCATTTTAAAAAAGAGTAAATTATTAGCTGCGATAAATGCTTGAAAACGTGATTCTCTAATAGCTCAGAAACTGGAAGGCAAATCAAAAGCCCCTCCCTCCCCCATATATTACTTTAATAACATATCCTGCTTTCTAAACCAAGTTTATGGGTTTTTTTGGGCACCTGACTCCTTGTTTGGGGTTGGGAACTCTGAAAACCCTATGACTGTAGTATGGAATGAGATCTTTCATAGAGGGAGGTTTTGTTGGCCCAAGCTATCAGGACCTATGGCAGAGTCTAGAGACGATTCTCCGTGTAATTCCATACCATGGCTCAAGGAAGGTTTGGAAAAATTGCCATAAGGGATCAGGGATTGCCCAGTGCCACTCCCAACATGACGGCTAGGAAGGGGGCGAGAGCCACTGCCACACTCAAGATGGCGGCACGAATGGGCGTCAATGCCACTCCCAACATGGCGGCAAAGGACGGCGCTGAGAAGCTAATGCCACTCCCAAGATGAAGGCAGGGGGCTGGCCCAGGAGAAAGAGCGGAAGTGAGGTCAGAGGTGCGCCGGAAGTGTGGGGGTGATCCTGAAGCCGGAGAAGCGGCTTGTTTAAGCGGCTCGGGAGGGCGGCCCGGGCTCTGGAGGCAGCTGCTGGGGGACCATGTTCGACCCGGGACAGGTAAAGCTGCGGGAGAGGGGCAGCGGCCCGGCCCCATAGCAACCCCCGCCCGGCCCCATAGCAACCCCCGCCCCTCTCTATCCGACTCCGCCCCCTCCTGCCTTCATCCCTCCCCACAAAGCCTCTTCCCCACGGGCCCTGCTGGCCCAGCTTCCCCCCTTCCATCCCCTCGCTTCCCCGTATATCCCTCCCCCGCCCCCCTCGCAAGGGCCTGTGCTGAGTGGGTCAGGGAGGCTGAGCGCTCCTAGCCCCCACGCTCTGGTGGGGGCGGGGGCGCCGCACTGATGCCCCCTTGCTCTGGCGGGGGCCCTTGATGGCAGCCTGGTGCCTTCCTCAACGATACAATAAACATTCCCCGTGTTTCCCTTCCTGGAATCCCCTTCACTGCCGATTTTTAAGAATCGGCGGAACAAACATCTGTCAGGGATGATCTAGGTTTATTTGGGCCTGTCTCAGGGCAGGGGGCTGGACTTGATGACCTCTTCTCTTGAGATCCCTTGCAGCCCTACATGTCTATGATTCTAGCCTCATGCGCCCCTGCTCCAGAGTTGTTTTTCTCCTGTTGATGTTGTTTTGGCTTCGTTTTCTTTTGAGACCCGAGGACTGTTGTCATGAAAGCACCATGGAAGGGATTAGAATGTAAAAATGAATGGAAAGTAACCTTAGATCAAAGTAGGCTAATTCTGGGGCTTGCTAGGTGATCCTTTCACTTCCATATCAGTGCCCGGCCTGGTTATGTGTTGTTTAGTTAAACTGGAAGGGGAATTGTCTAGGATCTTACTAGTGGATGAATTCTTTCTATGAGTTAGCAGGAATTTATAAATTGTGATCTTTGCTTCGTGCATCTTTAATCCATGAGAACTGCATAATAACTGTTTCTGAAATATCGTTAAAGGAGCGGTTCAGCTGTTTCAGTGCTCTAGCTGTAGTGCAGTGTGTTGGTGGGGTATTTGGCCATGTATGTGCTGGGTATTTGTTTTCTGTACTGGCTTAAAATGTTTTCTCCCTAGTTTAGAAAATGTATGTCTAGACTTTTAAAACAGAGTCTGACCATAGGACCAAACTCATATATCATATATATTTAGGGTACTGCACTGCTTTCAGTCAGTCCAGCAAACTCAGTTTGAGCCCTTTTAAAGACAGGAGGAGAAATCCTGGCCCTCATCAAAATCAGTGGCAAAACTCGCATTGATTTCAATGGGACAGGATTTCCGTGAGGGTCTTTAATAATCTAGTTTTGTTCTTATCTCTGTGTAGGCATGCTGTAAATGCCAGACGCTCAGGCCTGGGTGGAGAGGGAGAATGTAGTATCATTCTGCTACAGAATCATTCCCAATGGCTGCTGCAGTGTTGATGAGCTCTGGGATTAATAGTCTGTTAGCTGGGAATTCTTGCCACAACATGTGATCTCAAGGGAGGGAGGATAAAAAGGAAAAACAGAGGTGGAATATGGCTTTGCACTAACCATAGAGGGAATATGACTCTGCAATTTCTGTAGTTTCAAACGATGTAAACATCTGACATAAAATGTACAAATAAACTAAAGGCAGATGGTGGTATAAAAGATGAGGCAAAGTAAGAGGTTCTTACTTAGGTCACACGTCTTGAGGGTGGGGGGAATAGAGGTGATAGGTTGCATTTCTGAAGAAGGGGGAAATCATTTTCCCAACTCCAAAGCAGGTCTTGGGCAGTACTGGGAATTAACTAGTTTAGTAACAACACCATAGCAATAAACTACAAGAGCAGAATGAGCATAAAGGAGTTTTCTTCTGTTTCTAAATCAGCACTTAGAAGGAGGCTGATGAATTGGCAAAACAAGGAGAAGGCACTGCAGTATTGGCAAGGCAGGAGTGCAATATCTGATCTAGAGGAAAGTTTGGCTCTGTAGACAGTAGTAGCCAATGGCTCAATCCTTGAGGCTTAATCCATTTCTACCTCGGCTTATTTTATAAATCCTGCTCTTCCCAGGTCTGTCTTTTCTCCTCCGTCTCTCATTAACTCCGTGAGGCTTCTGAGTTGATTTGCTGCTTTTTCCTTTCAGGAGACGCTGAGTGCAGAGATTGTGGAGGACAGTAATGGCATCAACCTGATGGAGTTCTCAGATGAGATCCTTTTGCACATCCTGAGCTACGTTCCTTGCACAGACCTTGTTCTGAATGTGAGGAGAACCTGCAGAAAGCTTGCAACTCTTTGTCTTGACAAGAGTTTAACCCACACGGTGCTACTTCATAAAAAATATCAGGTGGGGAGAAGCTGGTTTTATGCCCAGATAGGGCATGGGGATTGTGGTAGGCTGCCAGAGTGGGCTGCTTCAGAGAGTATGAAGACAGACTGATTTCTCCAAGTACAAAACAAATCATAAACATAGTTATATCCGTATAGCCCTGACTTGGAGGGAAGGGGAGGATTTCTCAAGAATTAGGACAGTTAGTATGGCTACTCCAGAGACCTAGTGTCACTTGGTTTAGGATGTAGTCCAGAAAGCCAATGTTACAACCACTTCTGGTTTTCCATATGGCTGTTTAAAAAAAAAGCTTAATTAGAATGTACAGTAAAACTATTTCAGAATGTCAGTTGTATTCCGAATCACTTAACTGGTATTTTAAAAAAACCTAAATTGTATGTAACAGCCTGCAGGTGATAAACTAAAGGGATAGCAACAACTTGAAAACAAGTAGCTTAAAAAAAAGTTAAATGTAGCTTTGATCATTTCTGTCTTCCCAGGATGATGATGATAAGATGCCATTACAATGTTTCTTATTTCTTCAGAATTTGTTTCTCTTCCTGTTAGTGAAACACCGACATGAACAGGGGGAAATGACTACACAAAGTGCTGTCAAATACACAAAGTAAACTAAAACCGACAAATGTATTTTTCGGTCTCTTGGTTATAGAAAATCTTAGTGTTTTAATGATAGTAGGTAGTAAAAACAACTTCCAGGTAGAAGTGTGACTTTTAAGTTGACTGTCTCTCTAAGTGTAGGAAAGGGAGAAAGCATATTTCGTCTAGAATCATAGAATCATAGAACTTAAGATCAGAAGGGACCATTATGATCATCTAGTCTAATGTGGAATGGGCTGGAAAGTGGATGAAGCAGAGAGAAGAAGAATGTCAACTTGAACTCTTCCACAGATGCATAATTCTGCAGACATAGGGCCTGAAGCTGAGAAGTGGTGAATGCCCTCAATTCCTGTCAGTCATTGTCACTTAGCCATCTGTTAGGGCCAGTCAGGAATGCAGACTCAAACTAGAAACTAAATGAAATGTAATCTTCAAGATCCTAAGTCCGAAGGGTAAAACAAACTACCAGCAGTTACAACAATATCATAGAACTTAAGATCAGAAGGGACCATTATGATAATCTAGTCTGACCTCCTGCATGATGCAGGCCACAAGAGTTGACTCTCCCACTCCTGAAATAACTCTCACCCTTGACTCAGCTGTTGAAGTCCCCAAATCTTGATTTAATGACTTCAAGCAGCAGATAATCCTCTAGCAAGCGATCCCTGCCCCATGCTGCGGAGGAAGGCGAAAAACCTCCAGGGCCTCTGCCAATCTACCCTGGAGGAAAATTCCTTCCCGACCCCAAATATGGCGATCAGCTGAACCCCGAGCATATGGACAAGATTCTCCATCCAGACACTCAGGAAAAAGACTTTCAGTATCCCAACATTTACCATCGGTACTATGATACTTAGTACTTATATTGTGCATTTCATCCAAGGGTCTCAAAACACTCTAGTAGAGGGTATGTCAGATGGGAAACAGGCACAGAGAAGTGAGGCAGTATAATTAAGCATCCTCTTCAATGTTACTGAAGCGGTTTGTGTTTAAATACAGGTCAACAAGGACAAAGTGAAGCAGCTAATGAGGGGGATTGGAAAAGAGATCCACCAGCTGAACATGGCTGGCTGCTACTGGCTCCCCAGTTACACCATTGACCATGTAATACGATGCAAGAACCTGGTGAAGCTGAACTTGTCTGGCTGCCATCTCACCTCCCTCCGCCTCTCCAAGATGCTCTCTGCTCTCCAGCACTTGCGCTCACTGGCAATTGATGTAAACCCTGGTTTTGATGCCAGCCAGTTGAGCAGTGAATGTAAAGCCACACTTAGTCGTGTACTGGAGCTCAAGCAGACCCTTTACACACCGTCATATGGGGTGGTTCCATGCTGCACCAGCCTTGAGAAACTGCTGCTCTATTTTGAGATCCTAGACCGATCCCGAGAAGGCTTAATTCTGTCTGGCCAGCTGATGGTGGGTGAAAGTAACGTCCCCCACTACCAGAACCTTCGTGTCTTTTATGCTAGGTTGGCTCCTGGCTATGTCAATCAGGAGGTGGTGAGGCTGTATCTGGCAGTGCTAAGTGACCGGACCCCAGAGAATCTTCATGCCTTCCTCATTTCTGCCCCTGGCAGTTTTGCAGAGAGTGGAACCACTAAAAACCTTTTGGACTCCATGGCTCGAAATGTATGTTTGGATGCTTTGCAGTTGCCCAAATCCTGGATAAATGGATCTGGCCTCCTTCAGCACTTGAAGTTCAACAACCCTTTCTACTTCAGCTTTAGCCGCTGCACCTTATCTGGTGGCCACCTGATCCTGCGGGTTATTAATGGAGGGAAGGACCTCAGAAGCTTGACCAGTTTGAATCTCAGTGGCTGCATTCACTGTCTGTCTTCTGACTCCTTGTTTCGGAAGGCAGAAGATGATATTGACAGCAGCATTCTGGAGAGTCTGGTTGTTTCCTGCTGCAATCTGAGACATCTGAACCTTTCTGCTGCCCACCATCACAGCTCGGAAAGCCTAGGGAAGCATTTGTGCCAGCTCCTGGCACGGCTAAAGCACCTGCTGTCTTTGGCGTTGCCAGTTTGCTCCATCACAGATGTTCCTACAAACACAGACAAACCACCTGTGCAGTCTGTGACTAATGTGGTGCCCCCAGGCCTTGGAAAGAAAATCCGGATTGGGGTGCCAACATACGCCAAGAACTTCTTGGAGCAGTCAAATCAGAAGTCTCAATCCTCTGTGTTTTGGACTCTATTGGAGAACCTCCTGTTTTTGAAAAACTTGGAGTTAATTGGGTCCAACTTTTCCTCTGCCATGCCCCGGAATGAGCCAGCAATTCGGAACTCACTACCCCCTTGCAGCCGGGCACGGAGCGTTGGCGATTCAGAGGTGGCTGCCATTGGCCAGTTGACCTTTTTGCAGAACCTCACTTTAGCACAGCTGCCTAATATCCTGACTGGTTCTGGGCTTGTTAGCATTGGATTGCAGTGCCAGCATCTGCGGAGTCTCTCATTAGCCAACCTGGGCATGATGGGAAAAGTGGTCTATATGTCTGCCCTCATGGACATGCTGAAGCACTGCAAGTGCTTGAGGGATCTCAGGTAAGGGCCTGTTATTGATCTCCATTTTTATTCATGCATGTCTTGAAAGGTCTGTATGTGGAGGAGAGGGGGATCTTGTTGGACCAACGTAAGAAGGACAATATTGTAGCTTTCAGGTCCCATGGAAGGTAGCTGTGGTGGCCTGAAAATTAGAGGGTTTTCCTCCTGGATAGCAGGATTGTGGAGGTGGGAGTGGCGTGTGTGTTCTGTATTGTCCTTGAGAAGCAGAGCTGGTCCGTATAACCTCAAGCCCCTGTGGCCTCCAAGGAGGACATATTCCTAAGACTCTCTCTTGGCAGTGCAGAGCATTGCAAGTTAACATGTTGGTCTACAAAGAGCTATCTCCTCTCTCCGGATCTCTTATCGGACCTCTGGTTAGCTCTCTTAACTGGTGTTTGCTCTATGATAATGCAGAACATTTACCCTCCAAAAGCTGTGTTCATTGCTGCTTCTGAATTGGCCTTTCTCCATAGAGTCTGAATGCTTTAACTCTCACAAATAAAGGTAGCATGACTCATCCAGATACATAAAGAAACCTCAACTATAGCTAAATAACAGTGATGGAAATGACACGGTGTATATTCTGTAAACATTCTCACAACTGATTTCTTCATGAGCTCTGAAGATGGCACTTAGGTCAATAGAACTGTTTATTTTTAAAACATCTTTGTGTTGGTGAAAGCTGCTGGATTCAGAGCTCTGACTGACATCTTCTGTCCATGGCAGGTGCAGCATGGGCAGTGGCAGTAGAAGCCAGGAGAGCAACTTAGCCTTTGGCTTTGTCTGCACGAGGGACTTTTGATGGCACAGCTATGCTGGACAGTGGTGTGATCGCTGACCAATGTAGCTATGTGAGCAAAAATCCCTAGTGCAGATGCAGCTATACTGGCAAAGCTGTGCTTTTACTGATCTAGCTTGTTTCACTTGGGGGTTGGTTTTATGCCAGTACAAAGCACAAATTTGTCATTATAGCTGTATCCACACTAGGAGTGTTTTGCCAGTCTAGTATACTGGTGTTCCTATACTGGTAAAGGGCTTCTAATGTAGACCTGGCCTTTGAGAGGCTAAACATCTTCAAAAAGAGCTAGTTACATAGCAAGACTAATCTTTGGAGAAAACAATTTGATGTGCAGTGGTCGTTTCCATTTGGCCAGGCCCAGAGAACTTTGCATCCAGGGACTATGGTATGCCTGTCCTCAGGAGTGCCCAGTCTGTGGTGGAGAGGGTGTGTACAGCTTCCCACAAAGGAAAAGCCCACATGTCTCCCATGGTAGTAGCATAAGAGCACTCTTCTTAAGGTGTCATAACTTTCCAAATGGAGTTGGGAAAGGTTTTATCTGGAGGAGCTGCTCAGCATTTAAAACCTGGCAATAAAGTTGTTCGTTGAAAACCGGATTGGGTGTCATTTGGCTAATTGCACCACCCCCAAGAATTTTCTGCAAGCCTAGAAATTAATTTCAGGTGATGTTACAAAGCAGCAGTGTCACCTAGTGAATAAAATAGAGTATTACTAGCATGCATTTTTCTGCCACTTCCCCTACCCATGTTTGGAAGTTATTAACCCAGAAAATGGGAGCCAGTGTGTCTTTGTGTCAGATTCACATTAGGATGATGACATATTGTGAAAAATCAGGCAGGTTTCTGATTTTCAGTTAACGCAACTGGAAAATTGAGTATAATGCAGGATCTTAAGTGACAACCAGGTATTGCTCACCTCTATGGTGAATTGCTGGGTAGCTATCAAATAAAAACACCATCCCACAAGCATCCTTACTACCAGAAAGTTCTGGACTGGCAAAACATGACGTAACAATTATCAGGATGAAGAGTTGCTCAGATACGCCCCCATACCACAAAAGGCTAGATAGAGATTATCCAGTCCAGGGTGGGATTGCCTGCTGGCTGTCATCTAATGGATTACACGTCTCCAAGCTCCTGGCTCTGCTGACCCAATGACTGAGTCTCATAACTGCTTTGAGATCCTTCTAGCAAACCTGGACTGAGCAGCCATATCTTCCTGGTGACACTGACCGTTTGCAGTGGAGATACTTTCTGTAAAATGGTTATTTGGACATGCAGAATCTGGTTAGGCTGCGAGTTACAGCATGGAAGCTGATAGCTTCCAGAAACTTCCGTAAGGGAGGGGGAGGTATTTAGTACTTTCCACTGTGAATTTTCAAATTGACACATTCCTTTCTGAAGTGGTCCGTGTGCTGCAGACTGACTGTCAGATTCCTTTACTTAATCAAATCCAGACCAGCTCTTTGGCCCATGTGAAATATAGGAGAGGTTGCATAGAATCTTGTGCTGACACTTCCCCCCCCCCCCTTCTCCATCTTCTCTCCGCTGATCTATCAGGGCTTGAAGATGTTCAGCCTGGTGGCTCAGAAGCACTAGGTCTCCATCAGTGTCCGTTGTGAATCAGTTTTTCATACTTGGTTCGCTCTGCCTGGAGTCTTACCATCCTCTAGGCAACAAGCTCAATGTGACCAGCTTGCTCAGCATTTGGTCCGCTGGAGCAGCAAGGCCCCATGGTCCATACCAGCTACTAGCCTTCTGACCAGATGCCAAGTAGCCAAGTCTGGGCCTGCCTCAGTCTCTGTTTGCTGATGTCATTGCTGAAGGGTAGCACTCTGTAAGCAAGAGGGCTGAGATTGGAATATCACCTTTGCTATGGTGCTCCCACTCAGACATGAGACTATCATGTGTACTGTGTATATAGATAGTGCTAGGCCACTCCTGATCTCTGAATCCACCAGCTGTTTTCAAGTGGGAGCAACACATGGCTAAATTGGAGACACTCATTGCACCATTCACAGCCCCATACGAATGCTGCATCCCCCACTTGTTTTAAAGCAGCAGACTTAAAATTCATCCTCTGACTTGTTTGTGTTTTTCTTGCAGGCTAGAGCAGCCGTACTTCAGTGCTAACACCCAGTTCTTCCAGGCACTGAGTCATTGTTCTTCTCTCCAGCGCCTTTGTGTCATCTCCCGGAGTGGAACTCTGCAGTTTGATGCAGTGATGTCATTCATGGCCAACTGCCTTGAGGTCGTCATGTGCCACATGTTTATGGGAGAATCTCTCACAATTTGCAAAAATCTTCAGCAGACCATTTTACGGAGGTGAGTAAGAAAGGGGCTGAGGTGGGATTTCTGGGGCTGTTCGGGATTTATCCCCATTGCCTTTCCCTTTCCCTCCAGCTTTTATATGGGCCAGGTGTGGGAGCACTGTGTAGTGTTCTCCTGTCCTTTTAGCGTGCTAAGAAGCTGACAGGTGAAATTTAACTCCTTGGCACAAAGGATGGCCTCTTATTTTAATAGGAGCCATTCAATGAGCTACTTGTAAGTATTCTGTAAGGTTTTTTTAATCCCTTTGTCCCATCATGATTGATTTGAAGCTTCAATCATACAGTTACATGATAAATCAAGTGACAACTTCATGTAAACAAAAAACCATCTGGCAGCATTTTAAGTACTGAAGATGTCCGACTTTGAGCCTTTCCTCCTTCCCCACAAGTAGCTACAGCTCATTCACCGACCACTAATCCCTTGTGAATGTCGCTTACTGATAGTGCCCCAGTAGAGCAGTTCAAAGTCTTCTGATTGGCTAAGGGGGGTTCTTTTTGGTGTAGCCCTTGCATGTTTGGCAGTTCTTAAATAAGTCTTGTCTAACCCCTTGCAGTGTTCTGAAGCTCACATGGTGGGAAGCGTTTGTGTATGAACCATGAACTCCTTTTGAAAATAAAGCTTTTAATTACACTTGGCATGGCGGCAGCCATCTCACAAAATATTTCCCATTCAACAGAGACGTCACACTATTTTTTGCCTTTTCTTAAGGCATTTGGTGTGTTTTCTTAAGTCACCTCCTGTGGCTTTCCTCTATTACATTTTAATAAAAATTTCAAGTCAAATGGCATTATTATTGTTATTGCAACCTAGATGGTAGTTCTACCTCAGCCCTTCCCCAGCTTCAGGCTTGTTTTCTAGGATTAAATCCAGCAGTGGCTATGACTGTATTATCTACCTAGCAAACTATGTACAAGACTGCTTATTACTGCCTCTAGGAGCATGCCTGTTCCTTTGGGATAGTAGCTATTGGAAAACATACCAACATCTGAGTAAATAAGGTCCCTGTGATGTGTCAACCATTTTTTGTTTTACTGGGCTGTCATCTCCGTAAAAGCATTTCTTTATCTAATTCATTTGTGTGCCATGGAAAGATCCTAAAATCCCCTGTCCGCTTTTCTCCTTCTACATGCCTGTTCGAGATGTCATTGCAGTGCTGGCCAGAATTTTAATATCGTTTTATTATGCAGAGCTATGCTATTCCTCACCCGTATTGCAGATCTCCTTCTCCTCCTCTTTTCTATGCTACATATCACTTTTGTAAATTCTGTGTCTCTTTATACTGTATTTTAACCCCCAGTAACTTTCCAAAGAGCAGCTGATGCTTCATGGAAAATGCTGAAAACTGTCTTATATTTAGAAACAATTCTGCCTGTCATATTATTATTCTTCCCTTGTGTTTTATTAATAGGGATGTTTGTATGAAAACAGGATCTTTGGGGGTTTTTTAAAGAGAGCATCTGCTCCTGCTGTTAATTCCCCACCTGAAGTCATAATCCTCTGACACTGTAATTGGTGGCTCTGGAAACGATTTTGATGTCACGTAAGATTATGACTTCAGGAAGAGGATAAGCAGCAGGAGCAGATGCTCTCCTAAGCAACAAAGATCCTGTTCTCGTGCAACTGTCTCTAGTAATAAAATACAAGGAAAGAAATACAGAAAATGATGTGTAAGCAGAACACGAAAGCTTCCATGCCACATCAGCGAGTCTTTAACCATGTGACTTTTCCAGCGTTACCATTTTAGTCCTTGTACAAATATGCCTTCAAATGGGGTCAATAATTGACACTCTTGACTGTGGTTTATCTGCAACTGCGAGGGTAAAAAGATATGCAGTAAAATTGAGAAGAGATTATTTTTGCTAGCTAGTTCATTGCTAGGTCTTCGGAGGAGAATTGTAGTTTGCACAGTGTAGCTCTTTAGTATGCTGGTATTGAACCCCCAAATCCAACAATCTAATACCACAGAAAACACCCAGCAAATATGAGATTAAAATATCTTTATTCCAGAGTAAGAAAATAGTGATTTTTGCTTTGGAAATGATTTATATGGGCTCTGTGTAAGGCCAGAAAACATGAAGGGCTAGTGTGTATGGGGACGGGGAATCTCAAAGCTGAACATTTCTTTGTTTTCTTCCCTCCCTCTGAGCCGTGTGGGAGTATGTCGGGACTTTCTCTGTCACTGCTATGGACTAGATTTGGTTTGGATTCTGGAGGGAATGGGGAGGTGCACCTTAAGTGAGATTAATTGTCGTTTTAAAGCAGGGGTGGGCAAACTTTTTGGCCTGAGGGCCACAGCTGGGTATAGACATTGTATGGCGGGCCATGAATGCTCATGAAATTGGGGGTTGGGGTGCGGGGGGGAGGGGGATGAGGGCTCCGTCTGGGAGAGTGGGCTCTGGGGTGGGGCTGGAGATGAGGGATTTGGGGTGCAGGAGGGTGCTCCAGGCTGGGACCGAGGGGTTTGGAGGGTGGAAGGGGGATCGGGGTGGGGCACGGGGGGTTGAGGGCTCCGGCTGGGGGTGCAGGCTCTGGGGTGGGGCTGGGGATGAGGGGCTTGGGGTGCAGGAGGGTGCTCCGGGCTGGGACCAAGGGGTTCAAAGGGTGGGAGGGGGATCAGGGCTGGGGCAAGGGGCTGGGTCGGGGGGGCTCGGGTGCAGGTTCTGGGCGGTGCTTACCTCAAGGAGCTCCCGGAAGCAGTGGCATGTCCCCCCTGTCCGGCTCCTAAGCGGAGGTGCGGTCAGGCGGCTCTATGTGCTGTCCCACCTGCAGGCGCCGGCCAATGGGAGCTGTGGGGGGCGGCGCTTGGGGCAAGGGCAGCATGCGGAGCCCCCTGGTTGCCCCTACGCATAGGAGCCGGAGGGGGACATGCCGCTGCTTCTGGGAGCCGTGCGGAAAGCCCCCGACCCTGCTCCCTGGCGGGAGCTCAAGGGCCAGATTAAAAGTTCTGATGGGCCAGATGCAGCCCGCGGGCCGTAGTTTGCCCACCCCTGTTTTAAAGGGATTTGGAGAATTGAAGGGCGACTCTGGAAAGGCTTACTATTAAAGATGCAGAGGTGCTCTTGCTGGAGCCTTTAGAGTTCGGAGTGTTCAAAAACATGGTCTAGAGCAGTGATATTCGGACGCTGGTCCATGAAGGGACTCATGCTGGTGATCCGGAGAGAGCGGACTGGTCACATGGTTCTGTTTCTCTCTCCAGCTGTTGAGTTACATTAGAAGAAGCTGAAAGTACATTATTTTTCTAATACTATTTTTCCATATAGGTAATTGCTGCAGCCTTCACAGGGATGTTGATTGACTGTCAGCAGGAGGGGAGGTGGCCCATAATCATAAAGAGGAAGGTTGGTGTTTAGGAGACACTGTTCAAATGTCCAAAGTTTGAGAATCCTTGTCTGGTAGATGGACCACAGGGGGAGCGGAGGCAGGAACTCTGGTGTTTCAATACCAGCTTGGGTATTGTCTTGCTTTAAGTCCTCAGTTAATTCTCTTAAACTTTCTCCTCATCTGTAAAATGGGGATCATATTTGTGCCTAACTCGCTGATTGACTAGTGGGAGGCCCAGAAGTTTAGCTCCTGTTGGATAGAGATGAAGAGGTTGATAATTGTATCCTTTTAGTCTTGTGGCTACTATAGGCAAGAAGCTGCATAGGTCCAACTTTTCATGGAATTCATTCTATGGTAAGGTTCCTGGATTCTGCCGCACTGTGATGTGGGCTGGGAGTTCTCCAACAGGATCATCTCATTGTCTTAAATGTAGGCTTTGCCCAAATGAATTTTCACATTTAAATCAGTGCAGTACCCTCTCTGCATGCATTGGTATTAAATTCTATTTTATGTCCCAACATCTTTGATGCGCTAGAGGCGTTCATATGAACAGCACAGTTGTAACATAAAAGTTGCAGGGGTGAAGCTGGGTTTCCTGGCAGTTGGGTGTTTTGTCATTAGCTGAGAAGTAAGAGGTATTACAGTAATTGGATGCTTATGCTATAATGATCAGTGAAATAGCTAACAATGTCGAAACTTAAATTGTCAGTCAGAAGAAGATGTGGGCAGTTCGCACCTCTCAGAGCTATTGTGTCAGGCTGTCTACAGAGTCAAGAAGAGATCGTTGCCTCAGTTTACACTTGCTTCATGTTTTCAAGGTTTTCTTTCCATCATAAGGGGTAGAAACCATTTTTATTTTAAACAAAAACTTCAATTTTGGAGCACAGCTCTGTGGTAGGGGGGTGTCTTTCATGGCTGTGGAATATATTGTGTCCTGACTCTTGACAACTTTATAACTGGAAGGCTTTGTATAAATGTTGGCTTGTAGCCAGCTTCAGAAATATAGTTGTCCCAGTTGGTAGCTGAGTATTAATGGTCTCCGTGCGTGTAGTTTATTTCAGTCTCTAATGTAGATGCGCATATTTGTGAGCTTTTAAACGTTGGTATGTTTGTGGTATTTGGTTCTAGCTTCCCTCGCCTGTTTGCTATACATGTGTTGGCTGCGGTGGTCACCTTTTCCTCCAGATGCCTCTGATATAATTTTGTGTCCACTGCACGGGCACACAGTAGAGATTGTAGAACTGATATGGCGCCCTCCCCTGATAGTTCAGCAAACAGGATGACATGGCCACATTCCCCTCTGAACTGCAGAGTAGACTAATTACTTCACTGTAAGCAAATATGTTCCTTGGCATTTGGGGTGGGGGGTGTTCTATCATTCACTTTTCATGTTGTCCAAGCACACACGAGTCCCTCTTAGGAAAGGAAGGAATTGGAGCATTAATCTGGGACTTGGGAAACCCAAATTTGGTTCCCTGTGCTGCCACAGACTTCTGATGTGTCCTTGGACAAATCACTTAGTATCTCTGTCTCTCTCTTCCCCATCTGTGAAACCGGGATAGTGGCTTTGCCTTACCTCATGGAAAGTTGTGAGAATAAATATATAAAAAGATTGTGAGGGGCCCAGATTCTTTGGTGATGGGGACCATCTGATACCTCGCTAAAAATGGAGCGAATGAGAATACTGCTGTTTCCTTTTTAGATCTGCACATTACCACTACCAGAAATACACTTCTGAAATATTTCAGTCCAGATGGGCGTTAAATTTACTTAAGTAGGCGTTCCATTAACACTGCTCCACGTGTTAATTCTAGAACCGTACTGTAAATATTATGTTTCATGAATATGGAGCATGACGGTTTCAGATTCCAGTCTGACCAATTCTGTTGAGCAAGGAAGTTTCCTCAGGAGGCAAAATTAAATGCTTCCTCCTGGGATTTGTTTTACCAACTCTTGCTGTAGATTTTAAAAATAGTTGTACGTAGTCAGTGTGTCAAATCCTATTCCAGCCAGACACTTCTATAGCGTTAGGACATTACTTTCTCCAAGCTGCTTTCCCAGAGTAGATTTTTGAATTGTAGTTCTCATAAATCTCCACTAGATAGAGCTGTGGTATACAGTAGATCTACCACCAATGTTGACTCTGTGTGTGTTGCGGGCCATGTATTTCTTCACCCCAGAAATCTTGCAGAAAAGGATGGAATTCAAATCACTTTTGCATAGTACTTCTACATGGCACCATTAGCGGGCATGGTACTTCACAAATGCTGAAGAGAAGTTCCTTTTCCTGCAGAGTTTACCAGCAAAAGAATGGACTGCAGAAAGAGGTGTGGTATTAAATGTTTGGCAAATGTCTTACTGGCTCCAGGGACTTCCCCCCCGTCCCAGTTTATTTTTAATCATTTGCAACTGGTAATACTCAATCTTTAGAATATTAGACCTATAGCACCTATCACTGCAGCGGTTTTTAGCCACATTTCAATAGTAAATAGTAGAAATCTCTGAAAAGTCCCTGACAAAACACCATAGAAATAGAATGGAAATGCAACTATAGCTCAGCGATAAAAAGGCCTTTATCATTGAGGATTTTTGGAATATAAAGCTAAAACATCAAGGACTACATTGGAGTGATGATATTTATAGTAATGGGATCACAGTTAAGACTGACATGTCAGATGAGAGCTGGACAGCTTGTGGTTTCAAACTAACTGCAGTGTTTTGAGGAGGTATGTGACGAAGGGTGGTGATTGCACTGCTTGGTACAGTTATTTGTCTCGAGACTGCATTATTTTAGTACCCTATACTTGCTGTGACTATTGAAGTCTGCTGGCCAGCAAGGGAGTGGCCAGCTACTCTAGCAGCATTAGTTACAAGGTGATCCAGGGGACTGATGCAGGGTTGGGAGCCAGACACTCCTGTTTTCCAGTCCTGGCTATATAACTGTCTTGCTGTATGGCCTTGGACAAGTCAGCCTCTCTGCCTCTGTTTTCCCATCTGTACTGGTTACCTGTCTCCATAGAGCTGTTGAAGATTGTTTATGCAGTGCTTTGTGCCTTTAAAATGTTGTGTTGAGTATTACACCAATGCTGCAAAGTGACTGACTCCACAATTCTATTCCTCTAGCCACCACTGTTCCCAGCCCCCCTTGTGAATCCTTGGAACTGAAGACTGGGGAGAGAGGAGGAANTTTACCGCATTATATCCGAATTCGTGTTATATTGGGTCGCGTTATATTGGGGTAGAGGTGTGCCAAGTCATCTTTTCCAACCCCCTGCCAGTGTAGGGTTCTTCCCAGCATTGTAAATGGAGTGCTGTGTCTAGTTTGAATTGACTTCGGCAATACGACTCCTACCACTTCCCTGGCGTGGCTATTCCACAGTCTAATTAGACCTCCCTGTTAGGAAACTTTCCTAGTATTTAGCCTAGGTCTTCCTCTGCTCACTTTCATCCTTTTCTAACCCTAAACTCTTGGATCCTCCTAAATACTTTATCCTATGGTGATGGTTACACCCTTAAAATGTTTATCCAATTCCCTGCCCCCTGACTCTCCTTAGTTGTCATTTAGTCTAGCTATGACTATTTAATTCTCCCTTTCCTCAGAAGTCAGTCCCTCCACCCCATTAATCATTGTAGCTGTTCTTCTCTGAAAGTCCCTCCAATTGGTCAAACCTCTTCCTAGTGAATGCACTTTTTTGACCCACTGGATTCTTATTCCGCATGATGCTCAGTTCAGATTTTGGTTCAAACTCAATGGCTCCTATGGATGTTACTGACTTGCAGAGCTAAAGCTCAGGGGGGAAAACCCAGTGAGGGTGAGAAGCTAGTGCAAAATTACAAATCTTCTTTGTGAATTCTGCAAAATTCTCCACCATCCTCTTCTGCGCTCCCCACCTTGATGTTGCGATTACCTTGACGTTGCAAAGAGCGGGTATTACTGCCTCTGGCTTATGCTAGATTTAAAGCTGAGTCTTTGCCTTCTCTTCTCTCCACTCCTTTCTGACCTTGAAAAACGACCTCCTAGTACACTGCTGTTCTTTGTGAACCCAGTGTTGGCACATTAGCTGCCAAACCCACTTCACTAGCTTAAGCATATTGTGGACTCGGTCCCTGCCTCTGATTGCAAGAAGGCTTAATGTATTGCTAGACTGGGATAGTGAATCATTCGAATCTTGTTCCAGCTTTCATTATCTGTTTGTTTCCTGCTCTTAGAAACCCCTGAATCATCCTGTCTCAGACTGAATTAATAATAAACTGCATCCATGTCCGCTTACATTACCCATTGGAGTGCTTGGTGGAATTTGACTGTATTCTGGGCATGGTATTGCAACCATCATTAGTACTGCCTAGCTTCGACATGGGCCAGTTACGGATACCTCTCTATGGGCAAGCTGATCTGATTTGTAGGTGCATCCCTGATGGGATTTTAATATTTTCTTTTTGGGGCCACCCATCTATCCCCTTTCTGGCTGCATTCTTGTTGTTAGCCTGCACCGCTCATTCTAATTACTTGAATGCATGCTGTGGCGGGTACTCAGTTGAGGAAGTGTTAGAGGATTGCATGATCTGGACACAGTCCTCCTCAAATAGATCTATAGCCCCGTGTCCTATGCAGCATGATCTCTTTCTTTCTCCTGGCTATGCAGTCATAGTGGAATCTCTGCCCTGGTGCTTCTTTGCATACATGAACGTGGGTGTGAACAGAAACGTAGCTTTAATGTGTTTTCAAAGTAGAAAATGCACTTACTTGAGCAGCTATTGCAATAACATCTTAATCTGCAGAAGATGTTAAGAAAAAACTTCCCAATGTGTTTCAGCTTGTTCTGGCAGAGTGCTGCTCTAGGACTTGTGCTGGGTGCTCTGGCATCTTTCCTTTGGGTCTCGTCTCTTAATCGCCAACTGCCCTCTCATGTTTGACTGCTTGGTCTGCAGCTCAGTGGGCATCATAACTTCCACTTCTTCAGTACCCCAAAATCTCAAAGCACTCTATTGTTAAGCCTCACAGCACCCATATGGAGTTAGTGATGTATCATCCCCATTGTACAGATGGAGAAACTGAGGCACAGAGAGATGAAGCAATTTGCCCACACTCACACAGTGAGTGTGACAGATCTCACTCCCTGTTCATATTTCCTACCCACAACACTATCCTTTCCCTGCTGGGAAATGACATTGTGTCACTGAAACCTAGGGACAAGCAGTAGGATAATCTGGCTTGTCATTACTTGAGTGGCTTCCAAATAGTCCTGTCCACACCCATTGGTCAGAGTTTGGAGGATGTAATTAAGAGCCTTAAAATGAGGGAAATGATGGGGTTCCTTAGGATGCCATTGGGGACAGCTCGGTCATAGCAGATGTGGGGATGAAGAGACCCTGCTACCGAAAAGCGCTTTCAAAACAGAGCTGTACTGAAAATGTAGCTGGTTTTGCTGAATATGAGCAAATTGAGGGTATTTTAATGAACCCAAGAATCTTGCTTTCCTGTGAAGCTCTTGACTGCAACTCCTGCTCGGGGGTTATGAGCTGGAGTCTGCTAATCATTGATATTCCAAAGGGGTCCACAGCAAGAATGGACAGGGGAATTGGCCCACTTTACAGTGGCTACAAACCAGCTTTGTACCCCTCTTGGGAGACTCGGTGAAGGACAGGTAGATGTAAATGGAGCTCTCTGCCTCATGAAAGAAGGCACCTTGGGGATAATTATACCAGCACATTCCAGGGAGCCAGAGCTCTGGCACAGATGGAAATTAGCCCTATAGAAGTTATTGGGGTAGGGAGGTGTGTGCGCGCACGCATGCATGTTTGTTTTGGAGCTTGACATAACAGGGTATGACGATTGAAATTTCCTAGTGCCAGTGTAATGTGCTGGAAATGACCCAAGCAGCAGAACCTAATGGTATGTGTGCTTGGTGTGATTGGAAGGAGGAGAAAAGTGCATATAGGTCATGCCACTTAAGATGACCTGTCTGCCACTCTGGCTCACAATCTTTTTTATGATAAATGAATCCACTATGAACTGTGCACACTGTGTGCCTTGCTGCTCACGTGCTCTTTGTAGCTTCTGCCAGGCCGCGCTTCAGGGAAGGGAATTTCAAGCCCTGGCATCGCTTATAGGCTTCAGCGCTACATTTAAATCACAAATGTCTTTTCCAGTGAAAACAAAACTGCTGGAGTTTCTGGCTTAAGGCGAAACAACGTGCACATATGCACACGTGTGGCTGAAACAAATTGATATGACCAGATATAGGGCAAAATTTGAGTTGTACTGAATTCCCCTTTGCTGGTTAATTAGCTGCTTTCTGAAGTAATGCTCCAAAGTTAGAAGTGATGTGTAAGTGCTGTTACAAAATGGTAAGTGGGTGTAAAGGAGTCTAAGACTGTATAATTTACACACTGAGAGGCTGGCAGGAGGTAAGCCGGAGCATGGCAGGATTAGAAGAATAGTGCAGGGGTTCTCAAACTGGAGGTTGGGACCCCTCAGGGGGTTGCAAGGTTTTTACATGGGGGCTTGCGAGCTGTCAGCCTCCACCACAGAGCCCACTTTGCCTCCAGCATTTATAATGGTGTTAAATATAGAAAAAAGCATTTTTAATTGATTGGGGTGGGGGGGGGGAGGGTGTCACACTCAGAGGCTTGCTATGTGAAAGGGGTCACCAGTAAAAAAAAGTTTGAGAATCACTGGAATAGTTGATTAATTCTAAATGGAGACTGGATACAATTCAACCAAAGGGTACCCTGCTCCCCCCAAATCATGGCACTCCTGGCTCCCTACCAGTATTTCTTCCTCCCTATTCTCCATGTAGGGTCCCAAAACTCCTAGATGGTATCCTCTTCCCCCCTCTCCCCCGTGGATCTAAATTTGGTGTCTTTGTGACCCTCCTAGCCCAGGTCCTGAATTTGTGGATTCATGGATCCTGCCTTAATCTTCTAGCAGAGGAGCTAGAGTCGACTTCCTTTAGTTGCTTTTCCTGCTACACACCTCTCCTCCATCCCCTCATTGTGTAAGTTATACCAGCTTAGCTGCCCTTACACCTACTTACTGGCATGTGTGAAGTGATGTGCCAAATTCAGAAGATGTGTAACATACAGAACCTTTGTTATATTCCTCTGGACGTCTCTGGGGGAGCAGGGAGAGGGGGAGATTTGTTTCAATGCAGGATGTCACCAAGTCCCTTCAAAGCCCCTCCTTATAACCAAGAGAAAATAAGTTGGTACAGTGCCTACCGCATTGGGGCCTTTTTCCTAATGACAGTCTCTGGGAGTTACTGCAATGCAAATAACTAAATTGAGGTATTAATAATCTGTGCCCTAGTGTTGCATAATCTTCGCTAAACTTTGCTTGTTCTCAGCTGTCCTTTCTATGCAACTTTAGTAGGTGGAGTTTAAGGGGCTCATTCTGTTTCCACTTTAAAAGTACATCTGACAGCACATATATGAGTGTTTGCCATGAGATAATGAATTCAGTCTAGTGACTCTTTTGTCCTGGAAAAAATCAAGGAAATCTGATTGAAGTACAGATTTGCTTTCAACTTTTCCTTCCTTTTTGACTTTGTCCATGACCTACATATTGGATCCTGCCGTGCCAGTTGGAAATAATTGAGATTGTAGTGTAGGTTATTTACCAGACTATTCCTTTGAAAATACTTGTACTGTGCCCAGGCCGCACTCGTTCTGACATAATTTTGGGGCAGGCAACAAAGCTCCATTAACCCTTTTTGGCTAACAGCCTTGTGCAGTACATTAGGTGTAATTAAAGGACGGGATAGGAAGGCACGGTCTTGCTTTTGCTAATGCCAGAATGAATTTTAAGTGTGCCCTGCATCACAATCGATGTGTCCATTTTTGAGCTCCAAGGATGACGATAGCCAATTGCAGATGTTCACATCCAAATACATACTCTTCAGAAACCTGCTTTTGCATAAAGAGCCACTGGGGTCTTGTTGGTTTGAGGCTAAGTATACTGGATCAGAGGCTGCTATGGAAAGCTTGTCCTTTTCTTTGTTATCCCAGAGATTTCCCTCCCCCCTCCCCCTCCTCCCCCCAAGGATAAATACTGAAGAGCCAGCTAGTCAATTGCATAGAAAACTTACTTCCATGTAATTAATCACGAGGAGTCTAGTTTGGAGATTGATTTGTAGGAGAAAGCAAGCAACAGTCACAATTTTTGGCTTGTTTTCCTTGGAATAGAACAGGGATTCAAGTCTGGAGCTGCAACTCTTTTGTCTCCCCAGCTCCACATCCCCCTCCATCCGACAGGTTTTCACTAATCACACCATAGACTTTCAGAGATAGATCCAGTTTGAAATCCATCCAGGTGTGGAATGAGGGAAGAATCTTCAAGAAGATTACAGCAGCTATGCTGCAACTCGTTAACTCAATGTCTTCCCCTTCTCCCCATCTCCACCCCATGCCTGGGGTCTTTTAGTGCTAGTACTAAGTGCTGTTCACTTAATCTAGCCCACCTGGCCAGGTGTATGAAGAATGGAATTGCCTTCCGGCAGAGGACGGAAGGAACATGCACACAGCATCTGCAGAGGAGTCTGCTTTTGGGAAATGCTAATCCCATTTTAGCATGATGACAGCAGCTCGTTAAAAGTTGTTTTGAATTGTGCAGCTAAAGCACCGGCTTTGCACGCACACACAGCTGAGAATAATGGTTAAACCATGTGCGTTTCATTTTCATTTTCAATTGCGCAAATCGAACATGGAAAGAATTCGCAGGCATAAACTTGCTGTGGTATGCAATTTACAAGTTTCAGAGCAACATACAGTTTCCAGTTTTAAAAAAATACAAATCACAAAATTCAAAGGCATATTTTGGCTTTTTTTTTTTTTTTTTTGCTGCAGATCATGTTCAAAGCCCTTCAAAAATATTTACATAATTCCAGCTTCTTGGAAGGCATATTTAATGTGTATTTTTCCAGTACTCTGAGGCAAATTATGTGCAAACTTGGTTAGAGTCCCACTTTTTAAATTATATATAAATTCTGTTTGTCGTTTGTGTGGTGTTACAGTAGCATCCAGAGACCTCTACTAAGATTGGGGCTTTGCTATGCTGGAATGCCGTACAAACACATGGCAAAGAAAACTCTCCTATTTCTTTGCCATGAAGAGCTTACAATCTAAGGCACCAGTCCTAAAAAGAGATCTGCGTGGGTGGGTGGACCCCTCCACTGAGCCCCAGTGAACTCGGGGTGGGGATTATTAACATGGTTCCTTCTTCAGCAGGATTGTGGGCCTTAAATGAGTAACGTGTGAAGAGCTGGGGGAGAGAATATCCAATATGTTTTCTACATCCTAGTGTTGAAATCGCATAAATACCAACTTTATCCAATTGCCTTTGGCCTAGCCATTATTTGTTGGCTAATTTCTTGCAAGCATTGCTGCAGAAATAGGTCCTGAGATGGGAATTGGAGGCAAGAGTGACAGGTTTATGGATCTGTTTCGGGAGAAGTTTCTGTGCATAAGGGTTGGCATGGAAGGGAGCACAAATATGTTTGTGGGAGGTACTCCTTAGATCCATCACCCAGAGAGAAATGCGAGCCTCTCGTGGATCAAACTGCAGCATGATCTGTCTGCCAGCATTAATCTTTAATCAGCAACAACTACTCTGGAGTTTTGTGTGGGATTCTAGCACCTGAATTTACGGTCACTCTACAGCCCTGTAACACCACGATATGGATAATTATTTTAGTGTGATGGGTGTGCTCAGAATTGTACAGACACATGGGTAGACAAGAATCTTGGTCTGTAGTGGACACTACTACAGTTCAGACACATGATTCACAGGCTGAATGTCAAACTAGGCTCTGCCTTAGTGGGTTTATGTTCTAACATGGATCCAGTCTACCCTAGAACAGTTAAGGAATAAACTCTGGACACACTGCTCAGGGAGATTGCTATAACCCTGCTATCAACAACCCATGTGTTTAAATATAGTTGCATAACTATTCTAATAACAGCAATGTAGACATGGCTCTGCCCAGTCAGCCAATCAATACTAAAATACTTGCCTGTCCTCATTCTGATGGTCTTCTCTTACCCTGTAGTCCGTCCTCCCCTCCCCCCCAATGTGTTCTTCTCTGAGTTGCTGTGACTTCTCTGAGTTGCTGTCATGCACCGTACTTGCTATCTGGGCCAGCTTTCATTTCAAAAATATTGCATATGGATTTAACTTCTGCTGTTTTTTTCTCCTGCTCCGTAATTACAACCCTGCTGCTCCTGTCTCTCCTGTTGTCACATCAGTCTGCTCTCCATCGAAAGGTCTGTGATGCTCAACGTCTGCTGAACGAAGTGGCAAAAAAATTAGGAGCAGATGGGGCTGGGGCTAAAAAGATTGGTGTAGAAAGGAGTGGAGGTAAAGGGCTAATAGATTAAAAAAAATGTAGTAAACCAAAATTCTAGTGGCAAATGTGGCTACAGTATTTGCTTTTGGGTTTCCTCAAACCTGGAACTGTGTGTATCTGTCACAGGCTGTTATGTGGCTTTTATTAAAAATGACACTGTTGCCAGTGTATTATTCTAACACTCATAAACATTTAGTATCTGCAATGGTAGAGCTTTCCTTTTTCTCTAACCGCAGTGTTTATCCTCCGTATGCTGTACAATTGTAAAACCTGCTGCTGTTAGTGAGAGTTTAAGTTGCTACCCACCAGCATCTTACCCAGCTAAGGAAAGTCTCATGCAAAGTTCTAAGGATCCCTTCCTCCTCTTGTAAGATCTCCATGTTGTGCTTCCCAATCTCCATTTTGGGATTGGATCAGGACTCCTCCTAAATTAGCCACATGGACCCACTGCAAGGTAATAAAGTCCCACACAGGTGGGAGAACTTGATTTCCTGTCTCAGCAAGACTCCCCTTCCCCCTCTGCTGCCTCCTACTCTACCCATGCGAGTTTTTTCCCTTGTCGCAGAACTAACATTTCTCCTTGGCTAATAACTTGTATCTGATTTAGTTTCCAGGCAGATCGCCCTGCATTAAATGTCGTCATTTTCCCTCTACTACATGAGGACTTGACGGAGGTCATCAGAGATGTCCCCATGATGCACTTGGATGAAATTACCTTGTTTAAAAGCAGAGTGGCTGAGGAACCTCCAAACCTGTGGTGGTGATTATGCCATAGCACATGTAGAACAGTTGGGATGAACGTGTGAAACAGCTTCTTATTGGCCTGGATTCCCCCTTCTTGAGCTTATGGCCGCCTTACGGGGTGCTGTACAATCACTTTAAATCAGTGCAATTGAAAAGCAGAAGAGCCTGGACAAACTTTGCTGTGGGCAAACACAGACCTTGCACATAAAAATACAATATCAAAGCCTTTTGGAACCATATGGCGATTTCCTTGTGGTTAATAATGAATCCCTCTTTTACTTTATATTAGTTAAAGGTAAGAGAAACTAACTTAAAGAATGCTCCCATTCTTACCCTTCACCCCTTGTTGCCTGATATATTTCTGTAGGGTTCCTGTGTACTTTGCTGGTATGCGCTGTTGTTTCCTCAGTGATCATTCTTTGCTTGAGTCTGTTATTAATGGCAAAGTAGGAGGCCTGATTCTGTGTGAGTTAGTGTCCCTCAGTTACCATGGGCACAAAGGTGTATTGCTCGAATGAAATGCATCATACCTCTTATTATAAATGTGTGTACATAGTTACGCACGTGTGATGAGAAATATTTAAGGGTATTCTCTTTTGAGAGAAGTACCTCAGGTTTTTTTGATTTTTTTTCTTTTGCCCCCAAGTAGCAAATCATGATTGTTAACCTTTCAAGCCCATTGCTACATTCGCCTTGCTGTTAATGTTTGGGCCATTTGGCTTGTGGGGAAGAATTCCTCATTTGTGTCTTGAGTTTCCTCTAGTTTTCACAAACTCCATGTTACCAAATCTCCAACCTGAGTCCCATCTACCCTAAAAATAATAAATAAATCAACAGTGGTCTAGACATGTTAGAACACTGTTCCAACTGGCAGTGTAGGTGGGAGCCTAGTGGACCAGCTCTATCCCCAAATCATGTGCATGAGCATGATTTCAGAGATTGTATGGAGCATTTTCAAAGTGTAACTTCAGTAGCCTTGCCTGCTCTACTGAATGTCCTTAGGAATTTGTAGTGGGCTGGATCACTTTTCAGAGTGCCTTATTGATGTAGCACTTTCTAAAGGGTCAAATCGCTGTGCCAAAAGCCAAAGTGCGCGTATTTAGTACAAACGTTCTAGGTGGTGGTAGGATTTCCCTTGAAGTGGAATATTCCATGGTAAAATATGGGGCTAATCTTTTCCTTAGAGGTTATCCATTTGAGTTTGAACAGTTTCTATCCAGTGGTATGGTAAACAGCTGTGCTGTGACATCACTGCTTGGGAACTCAGTACGTCCATGGGTGACATCACAGAATCAGCTAGTCAGTGTTTCCTACACAGCAGTGCCATAGTTTCATAAGCAGTGGCTACTGGGAGTGGTGTCAAAAACCTCATGGTTTCAAAGGGTGGATTGGATAGCAGAATACATCTTTACGCAGGCTTCAGACACTTTTCTCTAGTCTTCTTCCCACTGCTTAAAAATTTCCAGACTTGTTTATCCTGTCCTACACGTTAAATCATGGGCCAGCCTGATGCAACCCATATGTGTACAAAGAGGACCTAACTATACGTGTGCTCATTGATACTTTCTCAGCATTAGCCATTTATTAAGAGTGAGGCCGCATATTACCAAATTAACCCATATGAGCACATTTGTACTCCTCTTTGCTTTAGAGCTCACCCTTACCTTTAAGAGCATCAAGTAGTTAATTTTTGCCTTCTCTTTCTGTACACTTTCTTTTCAGCAGCCCCTTCACTGAGTGGAACTTCCAGATCGAAGCTCTTTTTCCCTTTCCCTTCCCACAGGACAGATTGGCTAGCAAGGGTGTGGGAGCGCGAGCTGCTAGTCTTGTAGCTATTAAATAAATAAGCAGATGGGTTTTATGCTTTTACGTGAAGCAGGTGCCCTGTAGCATTTCAGCAGCTTTAGCCAGAGCCCTCACCGCTGGGCCACTGGATGAGGTGCTCCAGAACTAAACTAGGTTTCCAAAATATCCCTGACTTGGGGGGGGTTTCTGTTAAGCATGGGAAGGTAGGTAGGTAGCTGTTACCCCTTCGCTAGGGTCCTGCCACTGTTTTCTATCTAGTTCTCTCCAGAATCCTGTCTCTCTCTTCCAATTTCTTCTTGTATCTGTGGCTTGGTTGAGCCCCTTTCTTTGTCAGGCTGGGCTCCTTTCTCCCTCACAAATCAGATGTACGTTTTTGTGGGTTTTTTTGGGAGGGGCAGGAAAATAAATTACTGCTTTGTCCAGGTGAGGCCGCTCTGTGCAGTTGCTGAGTAGATCCCTTCTCCAACACAGATTATTGGGGTTAGGTAATGAGGAGATATTGAAGCATCACTAAAGCTGCATTTCTTTTCCTCCTGAACCCCTAGCAACTTCAGTGTGGAGCAGAGGGAAAGCTGAGAGGTTACAGGTCTGGAGACAGTTCTCTGCTGTTCAGTCCATAATGGGAACTATCCTAGCCAATAAACAGCAGCCTCAAGTAGTGCATAGTGTGGTGCCTGAATGCTATAGGTAAGAATCCTTTTGCACTTGAGCAGGGATTTCTCTTTCTAACAAGCAATTGGGCATGGTTAAGAGATGGCTCAATGGATTCTAGTTACGAGGAAACTTCCAGCTCCCATTTTCTTCCTCCTGGAAGGATCTGATTTCTGTGATATCTGCTGAATAGGCAGAAAAAAATCGATTCAGATCTGGCTCTATTGTTCAAAAAGGTGTGTTCTAATAGGTCCATGCTTTTCCTAGTCCTTTCTTTTAAAAACTGTGTTGGTGTGATTAAAATATGCTTCATGTAGGTCAGTTCCTTTGTAAAGAAATACTGTATTCTTTCTTACCTCTAGGTAAAATGGGAGTGGATCCCTTTATCAAGTATGTATACGACCATTATTGTTTTGCCTGTGGCATGATGCTTAGACATCTGTATTCACGTGGGCAGGTCTGTGTTCTTAATACGAACCGCAACATTCAGAATAAGGGCTAGGAAAGGCCAGCCAGTCGCACCTCAGGTCATGCTAAAGGGACCGAAAAGAATCCCCATCCCCAAACGGTGGGCCCGTGCTCTGCATCCCTGCTACAGAGCCTCCTGACTGTGAGTGAGAATTTCCGCCGCTTCTGCACTCCAGGCAGGAGTCACCAGATGTTAATAATGTGCTTATTTTCTCTAAGTGCTATTTTGGCATCGGTGTTAATTACAATTTATATTCTGCAAAATTTACACTGGGAAAAGAACCCACCCTAATAGTCCCCAATTGGCAGTGCTGGGCTATTAAACATAGCACCATATGTTCTGAGCAGAGAAGTATATGGGATTCAAAGCATAGTCAGCATTAAGGTTCCATGTGCTGTTTTTGGGGAGGACTTTTTGTCGTCGTTCTTGTTCCTAGTTTTTCTTTGATACAAAATGCCCTTTTTTCTTTACTCCCCATCCCCTCCACTCCAAAAATCCCTCCCTGCCATCTGCGGATGAGACGATCGTCTGACTGACCCCGTTCTCTTGAGCACCCTGAACTGCATCAGGTGCCCTACCCACAGGGGCTGCTTCTGCGGTGCTCCTGGTCCCTGCTGGACAGTGAAGGAGCACCAGTTTTTAGATCAGAACTCTGACCGCTTCTCTGGCAGTGGGCTCCATTGCTAGCAAACCATTGGGTAGGCCACAAACTCCCGTTCTTTGCAAGTGTTTGGATGGATGCATTTTGACACTAACTGGATCGGATGCTAAAGTTAAATTAAAAGTTACAGTCACAAGATCATTGATGCCAAAACATGTTTAACAAAATGGCTTTCCATTCCTGCCGCCTGGTGGGTTCTAGGCTTTTTTAAAGTGGTTTTATCTTTTGGTAAGGAGAAGCTGACTGGATCAAATGAGTCGAAAAAAGGCACCTTAAAGGGAATGTAATCCTGTTAGGGTCTCTTCCTCTGCCTTTTGGCAAAGCTCTGTTTGGGTTCTCTTTTGGCACCTTGTTTAAAACCCTCACACCCACTCACGGTACAGCAACAATACGTCACATCATCCGGTTTCCCGAGTGCTGGGAGTGATGCTAACCTGTCACCCTGCGGTGTGGCACTTCATCAGTAAGGAACGAGATTAAAGAGAATTGAGACAGCTTGATCTGTTGGCTGGAGCATCGGACTGGGAGCTGGTTTTCAGTCTTCTCTCTGCCACTTGCTCATTGTGTGACCTTGGGCAAGTTGTTCAACCTCTCTGTGCCTCAGGTCCCCCATCTGGCTCCCAGCTCACATTAGGCTATTGTAAAGCTCTAAAGTGTTGTCCGTCATGGAGGACAAACAACCGAGGACAGTGATAATTTAGGAGGAGGGGAAAATGGGATGAATTAGAGCAGCTGTCTTGAGTTTCCTAACGTGGCCCAAGGTGGAGCAGAGTCCTGGTGCTGCCAGCTGCAATCCCAATATCAATATCCTGATTGTCTCAGGTGACAGAGTTAAAAACACACAATAAAAAGGGCACTGGGGAGCTTCCCAACAATGGAAAGTGCTGTTGAGCATTTCCATTCCCCGTGGAAGGCCATATGAACCATATACTACTAACACTCCCGCAGGCGGCAGTCACTTTCCTTAGCTGTCTGTTACTGGGACTTACCCTGCTGCTGGCAACGGGCTGCCCCCAGACTGCCAGTGACTGTGGCCTAAAGGAATTCTCCGTTGCTCTCCTCGTATTGAGAGGAAGGGATGAAAGTCTTGCAGATGAGTGCTACTATAGGGCTTGCCAAGAGCCCTCAGCTCTTTATCCCAGTGAGAATTGCGGGTGCTCAGCACCTTGTAGGGCCAGCCTTTCACCTTTTGCAGTGGGGTCTCCTAACTTCACAAACAAAATCCCGATACTTAATTTAGCACAAAATTAATACTCCAGGTGATGCGGTAGCTTGTCTGATCTGCTCATGGGAGACTAAATCCAGTGCTGATCCTGGCTGATGCTGTGTCCAGCCAAAGCCTTTCACTCCTACCTGGAGGAGAATAAGTCTGGAAAAGGAGCAATGTGAACATGACTTGGCTATTGCAGAGGAAAATCTCTCTCCATTGCAGGGTCCGTAGGCTGCCTCCCTGTTCGATTAGATGCATAGGCAGCCAGGGCTCTCTAGCAGGAGAATCATTTCCATAGAAACCGATTGGGATGTTGTAGAGGGAATAATGATTAATAGCGAAGGGACGTTGCCTCAGGCCCTTTTCATTTTTTCGGGGGCAGCGAGGGACAAACCAGAAGGAAGCAGAGCCCAGGTAGGGGGAGATGCAGCCTCTAACACTAATGAAAAACATCTCTTCCATTAATTTCCAGGCCAGCTCCCCTCTTCTCCCTCCCTCGGCGGCTGCTTTCCAGCTTCCTTTGAATTTTCAAAATGGCTAACCTGGTTAGAAGTAATGATAAAAGGATGGATGAGGCCTGGCTATTAACATGGTTGCTGTTAGCAGCAGGATCTCAGCCATAAAACATGAAGCAAGGGAGACATTGACCTTTCTGCTGTTTTGAAATGAATGGAGACATCAATATCTATTGTTTTCAGTGGCATTGACCTCTGACACTCTCACTTCTCCTTCTCCCTCGCTCTTTTATTTCCTCCTGACGCTTGGGGAGAGGGGTCAGTTTGTACCATCTATTGATCCTGATCTTACTTGGTCATAGGGAAATAATTAGAATTGTAAAAGATCTACAACATACTAGCACTATATATATACACATACATAAATCCTCCCCCGCCCCCAATGGAAATTCAAAACTCCTAGATCTGAAAGAAGGCCGATCAATTTAGGTTTAATTACTAAATGTTTTTTTATTTTAGCTTTGTAAATGCTCAAGTGTAGCATTTTATGTTACTGTCACAGGAGTCTGGATGCCTGGTGCCTTGTTTTATTTATTTTATTTTTTGTAAGTAGCCCCTCTTATGTGAACAACTTCTACGTACTGAGAATGTGAAATCAGGCATTGCTAATTAGCTGTCTGACAATTAAGTAATGTAGCACAAAACCATTAGGACATCGGATTTGTTTTTGAAGTTTCTCCTTTGAAGTGGAAGCTGCAACTCTGCCCAAGGCTGCTAGGGAAATGTTTTTTTGTCAGAATTTTCTTTGAAAAATGTCAGTGTAAAGTCCCTATTCTGTTGAGAATCTCCTATATTCACTCCTATATAAACAGAGGGTGAAACTTTGTTGTCAAAATGTTGAATTTTTAAAAAAATAGACATTTAAGGAGTCTAAGTAACACCCACTTTTTTGGTATAACTGTTACTGAAACCGTTGTTTCAGCTTGCTGTAAGAGAATTGTGTTACAATGAGAGTGAAGACGTATGTTACACCAATAACATGAAAGCTAGAGGAGGTGGCTCCCAAAATCAAGATTTAGCCTGTGATGTGCTAAATGACACCAGGAACCGAAGCAGCCTGTTTGCAAATGACTGACAAACTCCTCAGTTTTAACAGCTCCATCTGTGCACTTGTTTTACACTTGTATTTACAGCTCGCTCTTTGTTCATAATAGTGAACCACATTCTCAATGTGCAATTTTTCATGTACATTTGTGGCATGTAAAAGATTTCAAATAAAGAGTGAAACTGATTTTAAAACAGGTCCAGTTCATTGCCTCCTGCCTTTTTATTGTCTTCAACGACGACGAGAGGGGGAAAAGAAACATGTTGCTAAGAGGCACACTTTTGTGTTTAAAGTTAAACAGAAGCTATATGGGTATGTTTAGGACCGTATTGGTACTGGCTACAGCCAAGCATGTTGTGGGTAGGAATGTTCTAAGCTTTTGGACACAGCTCTGCTAACCCACTTCAGTTTTGACTTGGAACACCCCTACTGTTTGCAGTTAGGGGCTCAGTTATGTATTTAATGGAGACAGGTGTTGGCTTGTATTTATATTGCGCCTTTCCTCCCTGGATCACAAAGCACTTGACTAAATAAACTAAGCCTCACCACGCTGCCTGAGGTAGGGACTACTCTCTGGTTTACAGATGAGTAAACTGAGGCATACAGAGGTGAAATGACTTGCTCAAGTTCACTCAGTCTGTGGCAGGGTCTAGAGTAGAACCTAGAGGTCCTGACTCCCAGACCTTTAGACTTATGGCACAAGCCTGGATTTTCAGAATTACCGATGCAAAAATGCACCTAATCACGGTAAGTTTGTGCACAAAATGACCAGTTAAACTTGTAACTGCTAACTGGTGTATGCACTATTGCAGGCAGAACAATGGTGACTTCACATGCCCAGTCCTGAAAATCCTCCCCCTTGTGTCTGTCTAGCACCAAGCTGAGATTGTAACTTGCATATGAACTTTGCCTACTCTAAATTTGAGCCCAAATTCTCAAGGTGGGTGGGTAGATTAAGTAATGCATTGCAGCCAGCTGGTCCCCAGGGTCTGGCCAAGCTAAATAATGTGTACTTTCAGACCTATGTACTTGTTACCAGAGCTGGAGAGGAGAAGAACCTCTTTGAAAAGATCTGCTTATTAATGTAGTGCCCCTGCAAGCATCCTCGCCAGTACAGGAAGGAGCTGACCAATCTGACTGCAGCAAAATGTGACCCAGGGGGTATTAGGAGTCAATTTGTGTAGTTGAGTGAAATTACAGCAACCTTATTTCAGAGACTCATTTGACCTGAGATCATTGCAGAGAGAAGAGAATCTAGAATTTAATAAATCCAGGAAATACAACAAAATGGTGAAAGTGTTAAAAATAATCAACTGTCTGAATCACGACTAATCAAACCTTTTTCTGTGACCTCCCAACTGGATGAGGATTAACCTGTATCAGCACCTCTGGGTCCATAACCTCTTCTTTGCCACGTCAGATAGAATCCTGATGTCTGGTTTCATGAGGAGCCTGTGTAGGTTGTTGACGGTGTATGTGCCATTAACTGTCTAAGCCTGATGGAAGGGTATTTTTGGAGTACTGTACCAAGTCCTCCTCATACATGGTAACAGCTGGAGTGGCGGCAGCCTCTATCTGTCTCCAGTAGAACAACATGCAAGCTGTAACCAGGGTGGTAAAAATTCTTGCCTCCTTTCTATACTACAGCTTCCGTCATTGTTTCTCCAGTAATGACCAACGGCTATGAAGTTTGCTAGAGCAGATGTCTGAGGCCTGGTCCACAATCCGAGTTGTGCCTGTTTCGCTAAAGGTGTGATTTTAAACTATTGAAATGATGTAGCTGCATGTTTGCACAAGCTTAAATCATTGAATTTAAATGCACAGAAACTAAGTGATTTGCCTAGCACGAGAGAGGCCCAGCTGGGAGCAGAACTGTATCTGGCTTACTTGAGTTTAAACTGGGGCAAGCTAAACTGAAATATAACCCAGTGCGGCCACTTGTTTAAAACTGGTATTTCACCAGTTTAACTAAACCGATGTAAATGTGTGTGTAAACAAGCTCATAGAATATTGAGCATCTTGCATCTGGTGGAATAGCACTAGGGAGTGACACAGGCAAGTCTCCTGAAAGTGGCTCATGGTTTGTGACCTTTTTCATAGATTCTAAGGACAAAAGGAACATGTGTTAATTTAGCCTGACCTCCTGCGTGACACAGGCCCTGGAACTTCCCCAAAATAACTTGCTTGAACTAGAGCGTATCTTTTTCTTTGCTGCTTTGGCAGATTTGACCTAAGGTCCAACCCGTGAGGAGCCTCCTCTACATTTCACTCACAAATGCTTAAGTTATGGTTTTGTTTTATCATTCCAATAACTGTTATCTAAATGTGCTTTTCGGGGAGAGGAAAAGAGATAAGAGAGGAGGAGGCCGAGGAAGGAATGTGCTGTCTGAGTCTATTACAGAATGCCAAGTGTTATTGCTGAGGTTTGCCGCATTGTTTCAGCATTAATAATCTGAGAGGAGGAATTGGGGGGAAAATGACTGAAACATTTTAGCCTGCAACTCTCGCATCAGATGTATTAGCAGATGAGGGGGAGTCCCACTAGGATGAAATGTAAAGGAAACATATGCCTAAAGACAACTAGCCTTCAAATTTTGTACTGGTAATAGTGCCTTTCAGCAGACTATCTAGGAGCACTTTACCAAGATGGGGTGGCATTCCCATTTTCCAGATAGAGAAACATGCACAGAAATTAAGTGACTTGCCTAGCATGAGAGAGGCCCAACTGGGAGCAGAACTGTTCTAACCTTTGACTATTGTTCTACTCTGTCCAGCCACTTCTGTGCTACTAAGTCTCTTAAACAGTCCCATGACTTGGGTAAGGGAGATAAAGGGGCTCTGCAGCTACTTTTGGAGAAGAGGGGAACATGGTAGTTGTATAACAACTCCCATCAGTCATCTAACTGTTTAGGACATGGAATAAAAAATATTCAGGAAGGCTACCAATTCACCACTTGAGTCTGATGCCAAGTGAAGGCCGGGAGGTCAAACTGACATGAAAAGGTGAACTCGGAGCTAGATTCCAGCACTAGGTAAAGATCGGAATGTAACTGGTTCACTGCCCACCTATCTGCCCTAAGAAGCTTGTCAAAGAAAGCTCCCTTTGGGAGTGATAGAGAAGGAATGTGTGAGTCTCTAGGTACAGCTACTCTGAGCGAAGGCTCCAAGATCTCTCATCACTCTCCAAATGAAGTAGCAGGAGGACAGGTTGGTATGTTGCAAGGTGGAGTGGGAGAAGATGGTTGTGCCTCTTTCATAAAATTTCCAGACAGGAAAAGTTAAGCCTGCCAGGCAGGGGCTCACCTTAATTATTACTTTTTTTAATCTGAGCTGATGTGCCTCCAGTCCGCATGCTCCACCCCTCCACTTTTCTATATAATTACTCCTTTGTGTGACAGACCTCCACATCTGGAGCTGTTTACCTATCTTATTTAATGGGTCTCACTGGACTGGGACTATTGGCTGGCTCAGAAATAGGCACTGTCCCGAGCAAGCTGAGAGATTAGGGCCGGCATTCTCAGGCCAAGGGAAAGTCAGGGTATCCGGCGCAAGGAATGGGCCTGCACAAATATTGACTTACAGAGCTTTATTTGGAAGGAGACCTGAACATTCAGAAAAGTAGCTGCAGACAAGATAATGAATCGAACGATCTAGAAGAAATCACCTGGCAATGAAAGCAGCTTGGGCTGTGCACAAAGAAACTCAGCTTCTTATCAATGACTGTGCAAGGCAGGGAACAATCCCTCATGGGTGAGAAGACGGAGGAGATGATCTAAGTCTCTTCTATCTCTGCCTTCTGTGCAATCTGCTCCTAGGCTCCATACTGTTGAATTGGCTTCTCGTGTTGTCATACACTCTGAGAAACAGACCTGCTATCTCAAGAGTGCAATGAGTCTATGGGGCTTGCATTGGTACAGGGAATGGGTCCTGTAGACTGTGTGTGTTAACTTCCTGTTGTTGTTTCAATTTGTGTAGCAATGCTTACCCACCATGGCAGATTCAAAACAGTTTTCAAACAGAAAATTAAGGAGGCAACAAAACGAGAATGTAGAGCTACTGAAACAAATGTCTTGCATCCTGTCTTGAAGGCTGGAGGAAATGGGCTAAGGTGGACCCTCAAGGACAGTGAATTTCTAAGACCGGATTCTTCGGCTGAGAGCGCCCATATGCCATTGATCAATGGTTCCCAAACTGTGGGTAACAATCCCAAATGGGGTCGCACCACCAGCCCATGGGGTCATGGCAATCCCTAGTATGTGGAAGACACCATTTTGCTCCGCACACCAAGACCTTGCATGTACAGTGTGTGTGAGGTCACAATGCAGGGAGGATGACTTTTTGCTCTACAACATGGGGGTCCTCTGCACCGTATGACCTCGCATGCCCCATATGTATGAGGTCACACAGTGCAGAGGGTGCCATTTGGCTCTTCTAAATGGCATACTCCGTGCTATCTGGAGTCCCAGCAGGAAATACTTCATTAAAATGGGCTGGTGCTGGCAAAAGGTTTGGGACTCCCTGCCGTAGATGGTCAGTGCAGTCAGTGGAGTTACACCAGGGCTGAATTTGGCCCAAGATGTTTGAACGGGGAACCTGCTCTTAATAAATTGGAGAATTGCTCTGAAATCAACAAGATGAAACTCAATAAAGATGAAAAAATTCAGATGTACAAATTCAAATTGGGGAATAACTGGTTAGGCAGCAGTGCTGCAGACAAGGATCTGGGGGTTAGAGTGGATCCCAAACTGAATGAGTTAAAACATGATCTAGGAGGAAAGGCTGAAAAATATTGAGCATGTTTAGTCTACTGAAGAGAAGGCTCAGGGGGCTGTAAGACTTCAAATATGTAAAAGGTTGTTATAAAGAGGACAGTGATCAATTGTTCTCCGTGTCCACTGAGGGCAGGATAAGAAATAATCGGCTTAGTTTGCAGCAAGGGAGCTTTAGATATTAGGAAAAAGAATTCTAGCTTTAAGGATAGTTGAACACGGGAACAGATTACCTGGGGAGGTTGTGGAATCCCTGGCATTGGAGGTTTTTACGAACAGGTTAGCCAAACACGTGTCAATCTCGGTCTGCCTCAGTTCTGCATCTGTAAAATGGGGCTAATGAACATAAGAAAATTACGGCCATACCGGATCAGACCAAAGGTCCATCTAGCCCAGTATCCTGTCTTCCAACAGTGGCCAATGCCAGGTGCCCCAGAGGAAATGAACAGAGCAGGTAATCATCAAGTGATCCATCCCCTGTCGCCCGTTCCCAGCTTCTGGCAAACAGAGGCTAGGGATACCATCCCTGCCCATCCTGGCTAATAGCCATTGATGGACCTATCCTCCATGACTTTATCTAGTTCTTTTTTGAACCCCGTTATAGTCTTGGCCTTCACAACATCCTCTGGCAAGGAGTTCCAGAGGTTGACTGTTGTGTGAAAAAATACTTCCTTATGTTTGTTTTAAACCTGCTGCCTATTAATTTCATTTGGTGGCCCCTAGTTCTTTCTCCACACCAGTCATGATTTTATCATATCCCCACTTAGTCGTGTCTTTTCCAAGCTGAAAAGTCCCAGTCTTATTAATCTCTCCTCATACGACAGCCGTTCCATACCCCTAATCATTTTTGTTGCCCCTTTCTGAACCTTTTCCAAGTCCAATATATCTTTTTTTTGAGATGGGGTGACCACATCTGCACGCCGTATTCAAGATGTGGGCGTACCATAGATTTATATAGAGGTAATATGATATTTTCTGTCTTATTATCTATCCCTTTCTTCATCATGCCCAACATTCTGCTTGCTTTTTTGACTGCTGCTGCACATTGAGTGGATGTTTTCAGAGAACTATCCACAATGACTCCATTTCTCTCGAGTGGTAACAGCTAATTTAGACTTCATCATTTTATATAGTTGGGATTATGTTTTCCAATGTGCATTACTTTGCATTTATCAACATTGATGCTGCCTTTCTGCCACTCTTTGCCTGTCTTGTCTATTTAGATTGTAAGTTCTTTGAAGCAGGGACTGTCTCCTACTATGCATATATGTTAGCATCTGAAGAGGAGATATTGGTTAGGATCTTTAGGTCTATGGTGGTTTTATGCAGATACACAGCAAACTCTGTCAGAGGTCGGCAACCTTTCAGAAGTGGTGTGCCGAGTCTTCATTTATTCACTCTAATTTAAGGTTTCATGTGCCAGTAATACATTTTAACGTTTTTAGAGGGTCTCTTTCTATAAGTCTATAATATATAACTAAACTATTGTTGTATGTAAAGTAAATAAAGTTTTTTAAATGTTTAAGAAGCTTCATTTAAAATTAAATTACAATGCAGAGCCCCCCGGACCGGTGGCCAGGACCCGGGCAGTGTGAGTGCCGCCGAAAATCAGCTCGTGTGCCGCCTTCGGCACGCGTGCCATAGGTTGCCTACCCCTGCTCTATGTTAAACAGGCAGCATTAAGATAGTACAAAGAATAGCATTGGAAAAGGATGCAAAGGGGTCAGGTGGGCAGGAGACATGGGAGGAGCTGGCTGGGAGGAAGTAGGAAGAATTGGGAGCAGAGATATAGACAACACAGAGCCCTGCAGAGCCTGATTTGGATACTGAGGGAGAGGGGAAGCCTGGGAAGGCCTCTGAATAGGGTGACCAGACAGCAAGTGTGAAAAATCATGACGGGGGTGGGGGGTAATAGGAGCCTATATAAGAAAAATACCCAAAAACTGGGCCTGTCCCTATAAAATCGGGACATCTGGTCACCCTAGCTCTGAAGAAGAGAGTGATGTGCTCCCAGCATCAGGAGGGGGAGACTGTTTCAACAGCTGCAGTTTAGGTAGGTTGGAAGAGGATGAATAGGGGAGGCCAGAAAGGAGCAGGAGAAGGTAGTTGCAGTGGTTGGCACAAGCAGTGGCCAAAGTGTGAAAGGGGTTTTAGCAGTAGAATTAGAGGGACAGCAACCTTGCTCTCAGTAGGCCCGTCCCCACCCACCCCGGATCTCCTACTACACATCCGCTCCCCCACCTTTGGCTGAAGATCCTACTGGAGATGTTGACTATCTGCCTGCAGTGCTGTACTTGGCTATCTTCATGCCATATCTTTTTGGCTCTTCCTATTCATCCATTGGATGGACTCAGGCCCTAGCCTCCAAGGACGCTAGTGACTGAGATCAAAGGCCAGGTGCAAAGTGCTCTGACACTCAGACATTTCCATATGATCATCATTCCCTACCCTGTTTCATGCTGGTTTTCTTGTTCCAATGGCCTCCAGTTCCTGTTTTGTTTGCTTTCTGGTAAAGCCTCAAGTGAGGAAGGCAGGCCAATGCCCTGAAGACGGGGGATAGGAAGATGAGATTGATAGCGCAAGCACAGAACTTATTGATGGATAGAGACGTATTTCCCGTTGAACAAACAAGGGTCTCAGCAGCACTTCCCAGAAGCCCCATTATCACAGAACCAGCACCACTTTCCCCCAAATATATAAGAATTAAAAAAATATATATATTTAAAAAAAACCCCAAAACCCCTTTTGCTGTCTGCAGAACAAATACCTCGAAAATGCTAAAGGACATAAAGGGCATTCATGAAAGGGCTGGATGGTTGTTATTGCAGCAGGGGGAAAAACAACATTATTTCACTGTGCAGATAAAAGGAAACAGAAAAGCGGCATATTTATAGCCAGGGAGCCTGGATTCCTTGTTAAGCCACTGTTATCAAATTAATGTCAAAATGCATCAAACAGGCACGAGTGTTCTGGGCTCCTTATGCAAAGTGCTTGCAAATTGGTTACAAATACATTTGTTTACAGGGTACGAAGCAGGAGCTCGCTAATTAGTCATTGTACCAATTTTTTTTGGCAATTACACAAATAAGCTGTTTTGAAGTATAAATATAAGATATTTTATGGCCCCCCCCTTTTTTTTTTAAACCAAAAAACAAAACAAAAAATTTTTTTTTAGGGTTTTAAAGTGAGCTGTGTGGTGCCATGCATCCTAGGGTATGTAGTGCTGGCAATCCGTGAATTGGAAATCAGGGGACTGTTTTGAAGTATTGTAAGCCGGCTAAATGGCTGAAACTCTGTTTCAACGAGTAAGGACGGTATTCGAAGAGGGAGATGGCTTGGACTCTGGCATAGCTCCAGCTTTGTGTCTGTGTCTGGGCCTCTCGCGGGTCCCTGTGCCTCAGTTAAGGGATGGGAGATTCTGTGCTGGAATGTACAGGAGTCAGCAGGGATAGATTTGGCCTATCGTGTCCATAAGAGTCGAGGTCACTTTCTCGCCTCTGCTGCAACATGATGTGCCGTGTAGCCACAGGCAGCAGGTCGCAGCAAATGGGAGGTAACGCAGTGCTCAGGGGGCAAAGACGTGACCTTCCACATCATGGCAGATATTTTCAAAATACACATTCAGAAGTGGCAGGTGCCAAAATGCCCTGGCATTTGTGATGCTGCTGCCTGATCTTCCGTCACACCACACACTCGCTCAGGCCTACCCTTCAGCATGCGTGCATGCCACCCTGGAGCCATCTCTGCTTCCACTCAGCTGAAGAGAAAGCCCTTTGCTCTGGTAGCTGAAGTCGTTTCATCAGCTGGGCGTAGCCATAAGAAAAGCAAGGACCACCATTCACCACAAATCAGTTAAGGCCCCTGTAATGTGGCCTTGGGGATAAGGCACAGGGCTGGGTGGCAGGAGATCTGGGTTTTCTTCTGAGCTCTGCCCATGACCTGCTTGGTGATCTTAGGTAAGTCACCTCTGTTGGCTCATCTGTAAAATGGAAATAATACTTGGAAGCAAAGAGCTTCAAAGGGCATCTGTGATATAAGCACAGTGTGTTTTGTTTTTAGCTTCATGTATACATCGTGAACGAAGGATCGGTCTTCACTGCCAAAAGGCCACGCTTTAGCTTCATGTACCCCTAGGATAGCCATAAGAATACAGTATTATTACAGTAAATGGTCACCGTGACCTCTTTTTGTAAGGAATAAGGCCTGGCATAACCACCCTGGAGTCTAGCTAGAACCTAATGAGCTAGACACTGACTGTGCCACCTTTAAATAGGAAACATCCTAGGAGAGATTGCCTGGCTCATATGGATGGGAATAGGCAGTGCTTAATTTGTAATGAAAAAGGGGTCGGGGCTCAAGCTGTGCAGCTGGAGAGCGGCGGTTGCAGGCCAAGTGCCCAGCTCTGAAGGCGGAGCCACGGCCAGCAGCAGCACAGAAGTAAGGGTGGCATGGTAGGGTTTATTGCCACCCTTACTTCTGCGCTGCTGCTGGTGGCGGCGCTGCCTGCAGAGCTGGGCGGCCGGAGACCTGCAGCTGCTGGCCGTGAGCCCAGAGGTGCCAGGGCTACGAACTGCCAACCCTAATGGTGCCGGGGCAAAAATTAAGCACTGGAAATAGAAGTTTATCCTGATCAGCCAATTCAGGGTGGGAAAGCTGGGCCAGTTTAGGAAAGAACAGGGGTAATTTTAGGATAGAATGAGACTAAAAATCCATCTTTATTCATCCCACCCACCCAGGGCCGGTGCAACCACTAGGCGAACTAGGCGGTCGCCTAGGGCGCCAAGTGGTTGGGGGCGTCCGAGATTTTTCCTCCCTTCCCTCCCTTCTCCTCACACAGAGTGCANGGGCAAAAATTAAGCACTGGAAATAGAAGTTTATCCTGATCAGCCAATTCAGGGTGGGAAAACTGGGCCAGTTTAGGAAAGAACAGGGGTAATTTTAGGATAGAATGAGGCTAAAAATCCATCTTTATTCATCCCACCCACCCAGGGCCGGTGCAACCACTAGGTGAACTAGGCGGTTGCCTAGGGCGCCAAGTGGTTGGGGGCGTCCGAGATTTTTCCTCCCTCCCCTCCCTTCTCCTCACACAGAGTGCGGCGTGGCTGATGGGGCGCCTGGCCTGATTTAGCCGCTCCCATTGGCCTCCAGCAGGCAGAGTCCCTCCCCCGCTCCCCCCCTCCCCTTGCCTCAGCGTCGCATTGCCAGCATGCTGCGGGGGAGGGGCTGTGGGCTCCGCAGCCTGTTTGTTTTGGCTCCACGTGGAGCCAGCGGCTGGAGCGGCCTGGTGGTAAGGGGAGTCCCGGGGGGCTGTCAGGGGGCGGGGGGAGGGTTGGATGGGTTGGGAGTTC